>JAQPPZ010003986.1:0-600000 GCA_028583015.1 Wollemia nobilis
CGCAAAATGAGTCGCACTATTCCTCCTCTTCTCTGTACTTCTTTGCACTCTCTCGTCGCATTCGGATGATCAATCACTTCTATAAACCGCGCACTGTCACTTCAGACTTAGAACACAACTTCTGCACATCTCGCTCTTATCTTCGCACAAGTCACTCTACTCGCTCTTCGCACATTATCTCATCGCAACGCACACCTTACTACAACTCCAAAGAACTATCACTTCGCTCTCATTCTGAATCGAAACGACTTGCTCTCTGCTCAACACGAACTTCACTTTCACAAACACTATGCTCGCATTTGCACTTTATCTTAACACCCCATCTTTCAAACTCGAAGAAGCTCTCCTTTTATAGAAGAAATTTTAGGAACAAACCCTAGAAGAACATCGATTGAGAAACCCTAGAATTTGTCAGCTGCTAAACCCTAAAATCCGTTGGCTGTAACCCTAAGAATGTCGGCTGCAAAACCCTAGAAATTGTCGGCTGCCAAACCCTAAAATCCGTCGGCCCATTTAACTTTGTCGGCCTCAAACTCTTCTCCACCTTCTTCACCTTCCTGTAGCTTATTGCCGCGAAATAGTAACACGTCGGCCCTTTTAATTTAATTTAATATTTTAATTTAAATTTTAAATAAAATAAAATTTAAACTAAATATTTAAAATTAAATATCTTCATCACCGGGGCATCTTTTTCAACGAAACGAAGAGCCAACTTGGGTTTTAAGAAAAACCCATTTCAAATCTGTTATCCATGATTTTAAATAAAACTTTTTATTTTGACTGCCTATTTAAATATCTTCATCACCGGGGCATCTTTTTCAACGAAACGAAGAGCCAACTTGGGTTTTAAGAAAAACCCATTTCAAATCTGTTATCCATGATTTTAAATAAAACTTTTTATTTTGACTCGCCTTGGTTTTCACAAAAAACCTTTCCGCTTCTTGACATCTTAGGTTCTGAAGACTTCTTCTTCTCATTCTGAATTATGTTTTCTATTTTTGTGCATCTATCATTTAAGGACTCATGATTTGACTAACTTTTGAACTTTATCCTCTACATCTGAGTGACTTCGAACTACTCGTCCATTGCATCATTAGATCTAACTGACTGTATTGACAATAATGACAATCCTCCTGCAACACCTTGCTCAACACTGAACTCCTATCCATTGTACTTTGGCTGCACCTTGCTGTTCAATAAACTCTTGTCCATTGCATTAATAAATCTGTATGACTGTGTTGACAAAACTTTTGAACTTTATCCTCTGCATCTGAGTGACTTCTGAACTACCTGTCCATTGCATCATTAGATCTAACTGACTGTATTGACAACAATGACAATCCTCCCGCAACACCTTGCTCAACACTGAACTCCTATCCATTGTACTTTGGCTGCACCTTGCTATTCAATAAACTCTTGTCCATTGCATTAATAAATCTGTCTGACTGTGTTGACAACAATGACAATATTGTTTGCTGCACTTTGCTCAACAATCTCCCCCTTTGGAATTGTTGGCAACACATGTGCAATTTTCTTGTAAATCTTCTCCCCCTTTGACAATAATACCAAAGGGCTGCTGCAGACTCCCCCTGAGTCTATGCACAATATTCTTAGACACAAATTATTACAATTAGAAAATATTCCAAGCATGAACAAGAAGAAAAACAAATACACAAATGCTCCCCCTGAGTCCAAGACCACTTCATTTCACTGATTGACAACATCATGATAAGCATAATAGGCATCAATAAAATCAACAATGTGAATAGCAGCAATAACCAATGAATGACACCATCACCGTCAACTTCACCAATATAACATGTGTAAGAACATGACTCGAACCACTGTCTTCTCGTGCAACTACCCTCTCGTTGCTTTGCAAACTCAAACTTGTCCACCGTTAGTGAAGGCATACAATAATCTTATATAGCCGACTTTTTGTTCTGCAATGCCAGCAACATCTGCATACAACTTCACCATGCATCTTGGATATATTCTCAACAAGCTTGAACCTAATGATAGTTGTTTGTCTCTCTCTGCAGTGAGAATCCAGAGGCTACCTCAATCCACTTTCAACTCTATGCAAGTACCAAACACTGTACCACAGCACAACCAACATATTTTTTTTTTCAACCAATTAGGGCTTTAGCAACAATGCTTATAGACAAGGTTTAACCAACATCATTCAACTCAAGATTAACCTTGAAGCATTCAACCAATCACTACATGAAAAGGAAACTAGAAGACATCCTTTTCCTTCCAAAGGTATTTGAACAAGACAACCACCAACATAAATCACCGAGGCAAAGAATAACTTGCTCAAATCAAACTCAATGGAGTAAGCCCAAATCATGTATCAAGAAAAGCATTAACTTGATCAAAACAACCACTATGAAAGCAACTCAACTATTCATCACCAGGTTGGAAATCATCTAGTCTGCTCATTAAAAAAACTTTTTCTTCAATCTTCCCATTCAACATGCTCGATTTCACTTTTGTCAACGGAATTGACAAGTGACTCACATCTGTACCAATTTTTGTCCAGCACTGCAATTTTAATGCCAACTCTTACTTTCAACTATGCATGTAGGAAGAAGACATTTTGTCAAACACTTTATGGCCAACCGTAGTGCACCTTACTCAGCCTCAAGCTTCTTATCCTTGGACTGGCATTAAATCAATAGTTAAAACAAAACTGTCTATGAATTAAATATATTCACCAAGGTGTCATGAAAGATCTGGCAATCTTCACATCAAAGAGTAAAAACAAATACATGCTGCTCGAAACACACATACACAGCTAGGGCAAGCATTCTTTCGTTGAGCAAATTATCTGGACTATCGTAATTTTGAATAGTGGTATTAAGAATCATCAACAGTACAATAGTGACATATCTCAAAACTACCAATGGTGACAGCTCTCAAATTAAACACCACACTTCATGGCATTTCCACAAACCACTATATAAACTAAAAAACACACTTTAACAACTATACAACATTAACCCGACTGCTTACCTTTCATCCTCAGATACCTAGACAAATACATAGGAGCATTAAAATAAAACTTTAATATTGCTCCTCCTGAGGATGTGCCACCTGGAGTTGCTTAGAGCAATGGCAAAGTAGCCTCCTTCAATCCAAGGAGACACAATTTCCTTTCTTCTGTCTTTCTCCGAATTTTCCTGAACTTGGGCTTGGGTTTTTCAACAACATCCCTATTTTGCTCCTGTTTGTGAACTTGAACATTTCTCTTGTGGGGTTGTCTCTTGTGCATTCTTGATGGATGATTATTTTCTTTTCTTTTATGCACATGATATGTTCCTTGTCGATGTTGTCCTCTTTGTGTCTGATGAAATCTAGGGTTTTGCCTTAGATTAGATATAGAAGTGCTTGGACGAAACTTGCTATGTGCCCTTGACCGTTGCATTTAAAACATTGCACATGTTTTATTCCCTGTCCGTATTGCATTCTATGTGTATGATGAAATCTATGGTATTGCCTTAGATTGGATACAGAAGTGCTTGAACAAAACCTTGCTATGTGCCCATGGCCATTACATTTAAAACATTGCACAGGGTGTTCACTCAAAAAAATAGAAGTATTTTTATCAGCATAACTCTTTGATCTATTGTTCAATCCACAATAAATTGCCTTGTGACCAAAGTGGTTGCATTTAGAACAATAGCCATAAAAAGCATTATTATTAAAAGAGTGAGAGTGAGAGAACCTCTTTTGCTTGTGGTTGCTTTGCTGTAGGTCTTCTTTGATATTTTCTTCCTTTTGAGGATTCAGCTTCGGACTTTTCTTGTTTCAATCCTTCAACCGAGGACTTCTTCTTCTCTCGCATATTTGGAGGATGAAGGTTGTTCACCTTCATATCCAAGACCAAACTTAGCTATGGGGCTTCTTTGTTGATTTATCATTGTATCTAGCAACTCTGTGCTCTTCTCAAATTTGAGATTTATATTGGCCTCTTTTAGTTGTTTCTTCAATGAAACAATCTCTTCTTCTTGTTGGCAACATACAGTCTCTTTCTCATTGATCTGAGACCTAAGAATATTTTCAATCTTTTTGTTCTGTTCTACTTGCGGCTTTAGATCAACAATAACCTTTTTATATTCCTCTTCACTTGTGTCTGTATACATCATTCTTATTATCCGGTGTGTCTTCAAGGCTTCTTCGATTTCTTGGCCTTTTGAACTTGTAGGAAGAGATCTTCAATCTCATCCTCATATTCTTCTAACTTCTTGGACAGTCTTTTGTTCTTTTTCTTTTCTATACTCCACTCTTCAAGTGCGGATATCAACTCTCCTTCAAAATCTACTTCAGCCTCAAGATTTTCATCACGGACTTCAGGATTCACTTCTTCTACCTTTTTCGGTTCAAATTTCTCTTCTACGAGAACCGAAACCGATCGGGATGCCTTTTTGGATGAGGATCTATTCTTCTTAGCCATTGTGTACTAATCCAAGATCAACCCCGACTGATTTAGCCAAAATTGGGAACCTGGATCTGATACCAATTGTTGTAATCACAATGACACTGAGAGGGGGGTGAATTAGTGTGTTCTTTAAAAACTTCTAAAACAATTAGATTTTAAACCCAAGCGAGTTTAAAGCGAGATAAAAGAGATACTAAATGCATCAAGAAAGCATCACACATAACACAGACATTTTAACGAGGTTCACCAATGTGGCTACTCCTCAAAAATACTGCTTGGACTACCATCCAAATCCAGTCAATGCAAAGCTACAACTTTACATAATCCTTTACCAACACCAACTGGAAGGAGCACCAACCCCTTAACTTTATCTGCTTCAATAGAATGGAGCACCAACTCCTATTTTACCAACACCTACTGGAAAGAGGCACCAACCCCTTAATCCAAGCAACAACTTGGAAGACAATAATAAAAATTACAGAATAAAACTTTCACCTCAATTTTCATGGTCTACTGTTTTTCTGCATTCTGTTGCTTCTGTGCAAAATGAGTCGCACTATTCCTCCTCTTCTCTGTACTTCTTTGCACTCTCTGCTGCATTCAGATGATCAATCACTTCTATAAACTGTGCACTGTCACTTCAGACTTAGAACACAACTTTTGCACATCTCGCTCTTATCTTCGCACAAGTCACTCTACTCGCTCTTCGCACATTATCTCATCGCAACGCACACCTTACTGCAACTCCAAAGAACTATCACTTCGCTCTAATTCTGAATCGAAACGACTTGCTCTCTGCTCAACACGAACTTCACTTTCACAAACACTATGCTCGCATTTGCACTTTATCTTAACACCCCATCTTTCAAACTCGAAAAAGCTCTCCTTTTATAGAAGAAATTTTAGTAACAAACCCTAGAAGAACATCGACTGAGAAACCCTAGAATTTGTCAGCTGCCAAACCCTAAAATCCGTCGACTATAACCCTAAGAATGTCGGCTGCAAAACCCTAGAAATTGTCAGCTGCCAAACCCTAAAATCCGTCGGCCCAGATTTAACTTTGTCGGCCTCAAACTCTTCTCCACCTTCGTCACCTTCCTGTAGCTTATTGCCGCGAAATAGTAACACGTCGGCCCTTTTAATTTAATTTAATATTTTAATTTAAATTTTAAATAAAATAAAATTTAAACTAAATATTTAAAATTAAATATCTTCATCACCGGGGCATCTTTTTCAACGAAACGAAGAGCCAACTTGGGTTTTAAGAAAAAACCATTTCAAATCTGTTATCCATGATTTTAAATAAAACTTTTTATTTTGACTGCCTATTTAAATATCTTCATCACCGGGGCATATTTTTCAACGAAACGAAGAGCCAACTTGGGTTTTAAGAAAAACCCATTTCAAATCTATTATCCATGATTTTAAATAAAACTTTTTATTTTGACTGCCTTGGTTTTCACAAAAAACCTTTTCGCTTCTTGACATCTCAGGTTCTGAAGACTTCTTCTTCTCATTCTGAATTATGTTTTCTATTTTTGTGCATCTATCATTTAAGGACTCATGATTTGACTAACTTTTGAACTTTATCCTCTGCATCCGAGTGACTTCGAACTACTCGTCCATTGCATCATTAGATCTAACCGATTGTATTGACAACAATGACAATCCTCCTGCAACACCTTGCTCAACACCGAACTCCTATCCATTGTACTTTGGCTGCACCTTGTTGTTCAATAAACTCTTGTCCATTGCATTAATAAATCTGTCTGACTGTGTTGACAAAACTTTTGAACTTTATCCTCTGCATCTGAGTGACTTCGAACTACCTGTCCATTGCATCATTAGATCTAACTGACTGTATTGACAACAATGACAATCCTCTTGCAACACCTTGCTCAACACTGAACTCCTATCCATTGTACTTTGGCTGCACCTTGCTGTTCAATAAACTCTTGTCCATTGCATTAATAAATTTGTCTGACTGTGTTGACAACAATGACAATACTGTTTGCTGCATTTTGCTCAACACTTGAGTGGTTCCATCTAAACTGGATCGACCTTGATTGGCATTTTGCCTATCCTTATAAGAATGGAGACCTACTCGACAAGGAGAATCATGAAATTACAGTCAGCTTCCCTTATCATATTTACCTATTTTCTAGGTGCATCGTCTACAAGTATCTTCACCACACAGGTCGTTACAGGTGGAGAACTAGTAGGCCTTGTCGGATGAACCGACTTCATTGCTTTCCAACATTGCGAAGTTCCTCTTAGGGACTGTCCCAGCTGGAGTTGCTTGCTCCTTAATGATTGGGTGATGGAATCTCTTTAGCTAATAGTTCTGATCATTCTACCTTCTTTTCATGATGGTCATGTCATTTGCAATCATCTTCACGTATGCACGTAAATCATGCAACTCTTTGACTTGATCCGTATTTAACACTATCTGAGTCACGAGTGTTGGTAACGACAGTGGTACCAACAGTGTAGGCAATTTTGGGTACTAAGGAGGAGCTAGGGGCTGAGAAAATGTAGGCACCTGATACTGAGGGGTAGGCACCTAAAAATGTGGAGTGGATACCACCTAATTTTATGGGTTGGGAGCCCAAGGCTGATTAGCATACATCTGATGTGCAGATGAAGCGAATGCGCTTGGATACATATTCTACTAGAATTTTGGATAAATCCATGTAGTCACTTTTGGAGGCAAATTCCTGATGGCTACCAAGTTGGCTTTCATCTTCTGTGCCTACTGGTACAATTCTAAAAATGATTTGACATTAGCATGTCGGATGCTCATGCTAAAATCAGAGTGGAATGCTCTTAGATAATAAAATGTTGCCTACTCAGTTGTCGATCGAAGACCGTCGGTGACTCTCTACTAGGTTTGGGCAAACCTAATATTTAAGTCAACTATCTCCTTCTAAAGGTACCTCTAGATAGAGGTGAACTGGTGCAACAGAGAGAAGAAATCAGCTTTTTTATTGAAGCCCCTAATACGTTGTCCTGCCAGTTGGTCCCACGAGGTTATGGTACAAACTAGGAGCGATCGATACCAGTAGAGGAGCTTACCTCTTAGTGAGAGAACCAGTAGCTTCACCATAACATCTTCTTCGTGATCTGGTGGATAGTTTCTAATCTTGCAATGTCTTGAATGTGTTCATTTATTGTCTTTCCCATGCCAACGTAAGTAGGTAAAGCTTTAAAAGCTGCGATCGATATTGAGTGTTGAGCTTGTAGGGCAAGGATACATGTATGATTCTTGATCAGGAACTACCTGGGTAGAGCTGGTTGTGCCTTCTAGGGTGGTGAATTTATGTGGACCGAAGGATTTAGTAGAATTTTGCTAAGCCAAAACAATGGGAACACTCAGAGCACCTGGTGGAAAGTTAGGTGGAACCAAAATATTCTGATGATCCGAGGAATTCAGTGGAACTTGGGGTAAGCTAGTCACTGTGTTGCCATGAGTCAAAGTCCATGTAGCAACAACTGCTTCTTGCAAATATGTCCTGTCCAACGAGATATTTGGCCTGACCACTCTAGGATGTTCTCCTAGAGCATCAATATCAAGCTCAAAGAACTCAACTTCTTCTGTATTTCTAATATGCCACCTCGTACGCATGAAGGCGTGATATTTTAAGCTAATCTATGAATTTTGGAGATGTCTGAGTTCATATGAGTTGCCAGATGTTTAGATTTGACAACAATAAGATGAACATCAACTTATTAATACTGCTTTTGCAGTGGAACAATGGGTCCCATCGGGTGTGCCAAACTATTGGTCAGAGATCTGACTTAGGTAAGGTTTTATTTATTCGTGTGCCCTAGACCCAGCCAACATTGAAAAACTGAGAGGAAGAGATGCCTCCCATGCCAATCTCTAGAGATGGGCTAGTTTCCTTGCTATTCTAACTGGGGAGATTTGAGATTAAGGAACTAGAAAGGAATGGGAAATGATCGAAAGGGATGGGAAATATGGCCACAGGCCAGATAGAATAGGGGTGATGGACTAATAGGACGATAACTCCACTACACACCAAATTAAATAGCCCTTAAATACAGACAACTAATAAAAATTAAAACTAAACATCTAATATGCGTAATCTCCAAGGCTACTCTAGGGTTCCCATTTTTATCATAAGCTAAATTAAGATACTAGAATTCAAGCCTACATATAAAGCACAAAATTAATAGAATATAAGAAATATAAGACATACACACAAAATAGAAGTCTAGGGTTAGAACCAGACATCAGCTATATTGATAGTAGAATTCGGATTAAATCAAACTTCTAGTAAACATCCATCATTTTTACAATAAAATAGCAGGCTTATATAGCAAATTCTACCGCTTGGAAAATTAAATGTACACCTACAAAATATGGTGGTGGCAGCCAAGATAAGAGTTACGAGAGAGTGCAGTCATGAAACATTAATCAAGCATGGTTGGGACTGATGACTCCTTGAAAATGCAGTTGAACTCCTTCAATACCCTGATAGGCTTGGCATGCTGGTGCTACCTCCTCACTCGCAAGGACCACTTTCATGGAAGATAGGCTTAAAATATTAGAACGTCCAGTCTAGAAACTTCTCAGAATGGCTGTGCTTGGGCAAATAAGGATGCACCTTAACTTGCTAATGTGGAGCACTTCTAGGAAATACCAGCACCAGAGTTGAAAGGGCCAAAGGTGAAGCGCAGCTAACCTAACCCATTACACTGCTGCTTAGCACAACAAAAGAGGAGCCCAAGGCCTTCCATAGGAGAAAAGGAGCACAAGTGTATGTGGCCTTGGGAGTGGTGCAGGCATGGAAAAGTTAGCAGGTGCAACACGCAAGCATGGAGTGCAAATGCCTTGCACAAAAAAAGGAGCACAATAGTCTGGGCATTGGGAGGAGCACTGGGGATGAAAAGTCAAACACTCAAGCACTCTAGAATTGTGCGTGAATGCCTTGCACTAGAGAGGTGGAGCACAATAGTCTGGGTAGGAGGGTGAAGTTCAACTCCACAAAGGGGAATGGCCAAACAAGAATATTAAAGGTGATAACATGCAACAAAATGTGGCAATCAAGTGGTTTTGAGTACCCCTGAATCCTCAAACCATGCCACAACACTACAAATACCAATGCAACCTCATTACCAAACTTAGCCATCCATTGGCCAAAAATCATACGCAACAAAAGAAAATACAACATACGCAACAAAAGAAAATACAATATACTCATTTTTTAGAGCCCTTGGCTTTGATATTCAATCGATTGTATGAGGTACAAGTGATCACACTTCTCAATATTCATCCATTAAAACCTAATAAGTGTAGATCAAAGGTGCATAAGAAAAATATATACTATATTTACCATCAAAAAAGAGGCCATGACATCCAGATATATTATCCCTTTAGATATTTATTTTAGGATATGATCAAGAGGTAAGAGCTTCTGATGGGCAATCCTTTTGCTCCAAAAAACCAACCAATAGGAGTCTTCCAAGACCTTTGGTCCATACTCGAAGCAAACACAACACCTACCAACCATGTTGAGCAACCTAATTAGGTGCATAACAACCCATCCCCTCAAGAGTCTGTGGAAATGATTAGTATTGTAGCAAAGGACCAAGAATTTCAAAATTGATCCACACAATCGATGATTTCATCCAATATTTCACCTTCACCAATCTTGTCTCATTGGAACATGGGCATTTCTAACTATATTACAGTGGATAAAATGCATGTTGGGGCATTGCTAACTATATTGCAGTGGAAAAACCAACAAAGCATAGTGAGAACTCTAAAGGTATCACTCCTTTTTCACTTTATTTGAGTAGCACACACATTGGGGATGCCTAAGGTATCGTGCCTTCCCATCATAAAGCATTCAAAATCTAAAAATAATTGAAAAAAAAAAAAAAAATTGAAAATCAAAAATTCAAAAAAATAATGAAATAAATCAATTTTTGAAATAAATCAAAAAGCCATAAATTTCAAAAACAATCTAAAACATTAAAAACACAAAAACATTTACATTTAAATTTTGCATATGCATTCATTTACTTGCATTGCATTAGGCATGTTCATCCATTGCATTTGCATTAGGATAAGTTGTGTTTAAAATCTTACAAATGACACCACATTTCTATGCCAATAATGCATCTATTCATCATCATCCATCACCTTGGTGAGTAATTATATTTTTCAACACAACCCCTTATTGTTGCTATAAGGAATATACTAGGATTTTCTATTTATTCAGCCATACCTAGTGATATCAGATTTTGTAGGAAGCTATCTTAACTTTCAGAAGATAAGGTCTAGTTCTAATAGCACCTAGAATATCTCAAAATCCCATCACTAATCTAACACTAATAATCCTAGTTTAAACAAGAAAAATATGAACACCGTAAAGTGGTCTAGGTCACCTTAAGTGAAAGGTTTTTACTTGCTCACCTTATGATATGCATGGTCTAGGATGTTGATCATTGACAAAAGTACAAGCTCCCCTCTACCCTAAGAAATGTTAGGAAACAACAAATATGAGATATGTATTGATACAAATGGATTACATATATAGGCAGAAGGCCTATTTGATAACATGACAAATTTCAAATGAAACTGAAAAGTGTTAAGGTGAAGGCATAGTTCAATTTAATTCTAACATTCCCCCTTAAAGTGCACTATTCTAACTAAAGAAAAAAACAAGTCAACATTAGGTAACATCCCCCTTAATGTTGACTTCTCTAAAAAAATCCTATCATCCTCCTTTATTATTTATTTGGTCTAGGCTCGTGCTCTTTGCGCTTGGCTCTCCAATTGTGAATAATGCTAGATCAACGGTGTATACATCTCGGTATGTTGCCACAGGGTCAGCCACTTCCTCGAGTTTGTTGCCTTTGGGTCAGCCATCTAAGTGCCTCAGGGTCATCATGGGTGCCTCAGGGTCAACCACTCTTGGATCTGTTGCCTCTATAGGTCATCCTCAGAGGATGTTGCCTCTCGTAGGTTACTGAATAGATTTATCATGAATATCAAATCTCCCCTCATGGTGAACTGAATCTAGAAGGTGTCGGTCTCTGCCAAAAATGCACCTTAATACAATAGAAAAAATGAGCCATAAAATACAATAAAAAATGAGCCATAGAATCCAAATATGGAGGAGAAGAAGAAAGAAGAGAATAGAATCTTCTGAAGTGTCTTTGTCTGTAGTTTTCAGAAGTAGATCTAAAAAATATCTCAAATAGAGTTTAGGGTGTCTATGTCTGTAGTCCCTATAGTATGTGTCCTTATGGTGACCTCCTCATCCCACCTAAATGCATGGGTAACCAGTTGCTACATCTGCCAAGTCCTATAGAGAAAGTGACTGGATACTAGGATCACTTACAAAATCCTTATGAGTGTCAGGTATAACTGAGAGTGCACTCCAAGGTACAATCATCTTTGAGGCTATAAATAGAAACCAAACTGGCTCAAAATTACAATTTGACACTTCCATTATGTCTGTATCGAAAAAACCTTTTCAATGACTATAAATACCCTTATATTTCTCTTTCAATGGGGCCTTCAACTTGCTAGAAAAATAACAACACATCAACTTTCCCTCACATGAGAATTACATAGAGAATACGACCTTCCAATTTCTCTTTCACTTTTCACCTGGAAAAGTGCATAAAAAAATAATCGTTTTTAAATCATCCAACGGGACTCGATCTACGTACCCAAATAATGGTCCAACTTACACCCATACAAAAAAAGTGGTCCCTCCACTTTATAAAAGTGATAAAATGCCCTCACATATGGCCCATGAAAAATATGCCCCTTAAATAACTCTCTACTTCATGATTTTAAAAAGAATATATTTAGACCCATTGAATAAATAGTCCTCTTTATGATAATAATGCCCTTTTTTTTTAAATCTCCCTTCTCTTTAATAACTTAATTAAAGAGAAATCATGGGCAGAGTGCATGGGTCCAAGAAATCCTCCACCATTCACCACTTTCCCATAAATTTATGAGAAGCATCTCCATATGCACAACAAGCATTAAAAATATTGAAATATTCTCTTTTTAAACTGTGCTTACAATGCACGGCAAAAACACATGGTCCACTACAGGCCACCTAGAACGCAGGCCACTCCTCTTGGTTGTTGCAATAATAAAATATTATTGACGACGATCTCTAAATAATTGAGAACATGCTTTTGCAGGTAACCATGCTGCACCTCATGACAATATTGGCTTGGCTCCACATCACAGATGTCTTCACGAGCTTGGAACAGCCAGTCCAGCTCACATCTTTGGCGAACACCTCAAAAAAATGAACAGATTTGCATGCTAAAAAAAACTTCGCAAATCATGATCACTTGTGCTAGAAAAAAATATTAAAAATAAATGAGTGCTTCCCATGCTTTACAATAGAAAAATAGAATAGTATGTGGCCATTGTCAACCACTTTTCATGGGCACCCCCCCTTACAATATAAAAAAATGGTCCCTCATTTCAACATGGGCGGGAATGCTCTAACATGGGCAAAAAATGGGGATTTTCAACCACAGGTAAAATCTGCCATTGTGCATGCAGATTACACAAGATTGACTTCTTAGTCTCCACCATAATTTTTATCGGGCCCTCATAGCAATGCCTGGCTGTCATCACTTGCAACGGTGATAGCAACCTTGATTTACTAAATAGCAACTCGAACACGTAGGTTAGCAGCAATTAATAAACACTCTAGCAAACTAACAAATAGATTTGGCAGGTGCATGAAAAATATATGGAATACATCTAAAAAATTAATACTTCAACTACACTCCAACTGGTAGCCACTTCAACCAGACCTCTCTCCTATAAGATCACTAAAACAATCGTGTGCCTCCCTTCTGTTGCTTACAAATTCGGGTACACGTATGCTCCATGGGAAGTCTATTTCCCATATGTACTTTGACTCTTCTTCTATGATGCTTGACTTTAAATGCTCATCGAATATTCAATCTTGTTCAAAGATTTCAAATGCCTTTGTAAGTGGCTGTCCATATTTAAAATAGACTGCCAAACAGCAGCATTTGCTCTCTATGCTTGGGTTTCACTAGCAAGCTTGCTTGAGCATCCAAACTGACACATAGCTGCAATCAAACTCGTATTCCTTTGAAAATGTATGACAATAGTGTCGTAATATCAGATCCACCAGTAGCATCAGGTCAGCCAATCGGTGTCTGAATTTGTGCTTGAAATTCATCAACAATATGTGCTTCAACACACCCAAAAACTTGGAAAAACCTTTCACGTTCACAAGATTCGGCACCTCTAAAACACTATATTAAGCCACACGATTTGACGCACAGCCAGCAGTGAAGCCTGAGTGCATAAACTTTAGCACTATTTGCAGGTTTCAACCTTCAATATGCATGGCTATCATTGTTTTTAATTTTAAAAACTTTGTTTATTCGTCAATGCTAAATAATAGAAGCCCCCTACAGAATATCAACTCCTTGTTGTGTCACCAAACAACATGATACTTATAAATTGGCTAAAAAACTACACCAAATGAACAGCACCAGCTATGCTCAATCTGCTCTCTTTCACCAGTAATCTGAACTGATTTCATCCCAAAAAAATCAAGTGCATGATTTAGTAGAAAATAAAGCCTCCACGTCAACGATCTGTAACTTCAACATTGTAGGCTTCCACGATTGAGACTCCATGTATGTTTGCTCTTCACAATTCTTGAGCATACTGCCTCTCCATAGCAACAAAACTACACATCCTTTGCTTTAAAACTGTAAGTAAAATCCATATCTCAACTCCTGCATGCTACACCTCCTCTCACACACGAGCAAAAATTTTATCACAATGAACTATCACATTGTCGTTACAAAACTAACATTGTCGTTGATATCTGCTTTCATCACGTCACAAACTTCAGCGATTGAGGGCAAAACAATAGTGTGGTGAAAAATGAATTGGTGCGCTCAAAAAATGCTCCTCTCGCACTTCATGTTCATCAACAATACGTCTCCATTCAAGTTGGTAATGTTGCAGTCAACACTAAAATTGCTCCATCGGAGGTGGATTGTGGTGGTGATTTTCGTCTCTGTTTGACATCGTGTTTTGGCGTCATCGCCCATACTTTGGACACTTCAAAGTTACCCATACCGTTGTTGACTACATTATATTTTGAGTGCGCTAATTGGATCCAAGCCATAACTAGATTTGGTGTATGCATCGAAAATAGTAATTTTTGGCCTAAAATATTCCAACAAAGACCGGGATCAAATTCTGAAGGCCTACATTGGCCACATCATGGAGCTCCAGCTCAACAAAAAATTGTGACTGCTTGTTAATGGCGGGTCCGCTTGTCAAGGGTGCCACATGTGCATGATCACTGGCTAAAAAATAGACCATTTGAACATGGAGTGTGAAATACTATCACAAGTGGATCATGACCAATGGTCAATCTTCCATCATTACCATTTCAACTCAGTAATCAATTGTTGTCTGCCCAGGCATTGGGACCTATGCCCCTTCCAAAGCAATCTTACATACAGTGGTACACATCACAGTAAAAAACAACCTCTGCACTATCAAAATGCATCTCGCCACCATTACAAAAAACACCTTCGCTTTACCACCTCAAAGGCCTATAAAAAAAAATGTTGTAGTGCTAGCACCAGTTGCACTGATATGCTGGATTTCCAAAAAAAAAACTTCGTCTAGAATGAACAGCAAGAATTCCTAGCAAGAATATTCTGCTCACCCAGAAAATTATTAGCATTCATTTACCCAAGACAACGAACACTTGTAGAGGATGTGTATCTAAAAAAAAAACTTGCATGGAGTCGAGCGAAAGCTTTTCCATAGCAAATGTGCCCTCGATATTTTCAACTGGTTTGGAGTCAACATTGCCTCCATAACATCATGCCACTTGAAAAAAATGTCGCTACTGGTAAAACAAAAAAATACTAAACTCAATATTGTGGTTTTAGGAGGTTGACCACAAACCTAAACAAGAATATTAACCTAGAGAGTATCCCATTTTTCATTTCTCCATGGAGAAATTACTTCTACAGACGGATACCTCAAGAAAAATGATAGCCATTAATTTCTTCAACATCTGGTTTCTGATCCATCCATTAAGGATGAAGAGCATACTCCCTCAGTATCCAACAAAATGGGAAAAAAAATGAGGGAGGGATTTCCATGAGGGAAATCCCCCCTCAAGCTCACAAGGCAGGGAAAGCCTAGAGCTCTAATACCAAATGTTAGGAAATAACAAATATGAGATATGTATTGATACAAATGGATTACATATATAGGCAGAAGGCCTATTTTAGAACATGACAAATATCAAGTGAAATTGACAAGTGTCAAGGTGAAGGCATAGTTCACTTTAATTCTAACCTGAAATTCCTTACTTTCATCAAAATAAGCAAAATCCCAAAAAGTAAAAATCAAATACAAAATAAACAGTGATTTTCATAACTAAGCATGAGCAAGTATCCCACATCAATGTGAAGAAAATAAGGGGGTGAAGAGCTTGAATACCTGGAATGGTAAGTATTCCAAAACCATCAAGTGATCCCCAATACAGCAATGGTCTGAATGAATCCCGCCTGACATTGGTATAGTTCTAAGAAATTTACAAAATTAGCTAGCTTTAGGTGGCTTGTATCGCCTAGTGGTCTAATCCAACTAAGTCCAAACTTAGGATCATGATGAACATATGGTGATCCTAATTACAACAATGTGTTGAATGAATCTTGCCTGGAAATGAGGTAGTCGTGTTCTCATCTAATATATTCATTGCACACACAGGGATAATGAATATCTTGGTCTTCATAACAAAAGCTTTTATCTTTCAGGAGTCTTGTATTGTCATTATACAACTTTTGATTAATCAACTAGGGTTTGTGAGTCTCATGGAAAACCTCAAAAATCCCCTAATAGCAACAAATAATTACATCAATCATACACATTTACACATCTCACAATCATCTCATTTCACATATGGATGCTTAAATTATTAATTCTTATGATAAGAGTTATCATTTTTATACATTCTATGGTGTCATCTCTCAGTTTTTCAAAACTCATATTAATTGCATTCCTTATGTTTTAAGTGATTAAATCATATAGTTTTATTTACATTAGCTCATCATCATGTAAATAATGCATTACATAAATTGCATTCACCATATCATACCAACATAACTTAAGTGCATTTACAATTGAAACAAATTAAACATGCATTTAACATTCACCATTGCATTCATATATGCATACATAGTAGAGCATCTATACATCTAGATCACAACATCCAATCATCCATTTATCATCTAGCTATTGCATGTCATCATTACATCACATACATATAGCACATTGGCATCATGAATAGGCATTGCATCCATTCATGCATCCATAAATCATAACACATAATGCATCTAATGGTCCAAAATCGCACAATTGCAAACCACACAGATATTTTTAAACATCAACTGGGGCATTATTGGTATCATACCTCCCCTGGGTCATAATAACAACATGTATAATCCAAATCAATAATTGATAACTTAATTAAGTTAATCACGTGCGTCTTATGCATCATTACTGAAGATAATAATGCACCCTCCTTGCTTGGGGCAAATAAGCAAAAGATCAAAAGCAAATTCAAGCAAACTAGTGAGCTCATCTTCCAATTGCCACCAAGGCTAAAGTGTAGACTTGAGCTCATCTTCCAATTGCCACCAAGGCTAAAGTGTAGACTTGAGCTCGTCTTCCAATTACCACCAAGGCTAAAGTGTAGACTTGAGCTCATATTCCAATTGCCACCAAGGCTAAAGTGTAGACTTGAGCTCATCTTCCAATTGCCACCAAGGCTAAAGTGTAGACTTGAGATCATATTCCAATTGCCACCAAGGCTAAAGTGTAGACTTGAGCTCATATTCCAATTGCCACCAAGGCTAAAGTGCAGACTTGAGCTCGTCTTCCAATTGCCACCAAGGCTAAAGTGTAGACTTGAGCTCGTCTTCCAATTTCCATCAAGGCTAAAGTGTAGACTTGAGCTCATCTTCCAATTACCACCAAGGCTAAAGTGTAGACTTGAGCTCATCTTCCAATTGCCATCAAGGCTAAAGTGTAGACTTGATCTCATCTTCCAATTGCCACCAAGGCTAGGATTAGACTTAAGCTTGTTTGCCAATACCCCAAATATTACCAAAATCAAGTTTCTTAATTTGTTAGAGGTAATGATTCTAAGATGTGCACCCTTTTCATGGTTGGGATATCTAAAATTTATGAGGTATTCTTCTATAAAATCTCATCAAAAATAAAAAATGCAAAAATAATTGACTAATCAAAAACATTAAAAAAGCACCAAAAGGGGTCCAAAACCCACCAAAAATAGGTCAAATTTGGTCAAAAATCCTTATGGGTCAAGATGAAAACTAAATTGCTCATAGATGAACATAAATTTCTATACTTCAATACCTTAAAATACCAATACGGTCGGACCACCCCATAGGAATGAGGTTCTCCATTCCTTTCTTCCATGACATAGCAACAAAATTATCAAATCCTCTAAAAAATGCCCCATTTCACAATGGGTAAAAATAAAGGAAACCTCAACCAAGTCATATGAGTCAAGTGACTCATTATTTTTATCATTGGTCATTCCCTCATTGACTCGTCACTTGAGGGGGTAGTGATACTTAAAAAAATCATAAGTAAAATCAACAATCAAACACTCAATCATGCAAATGGTATTCGTGCAATGAATCATTGAAAAAGACAATCATACCCCTTATTGGTGCAACAAACAAGCACAAATTTCAATTAAATAAATGCTTAGCATTATATAATCATGAAGTAACTTAGGCTTCACTACTTCATGAATGAATAATGTCCAAGATCAAGGAAGCCTTACTGGAGAGGTTGTACTTGACACAATTTCCTTAGCTTGTTAGAAGCAAGGATTTAAGAATGCATGCTCTTTCCATGATTGGGGTATCTAAAGTTGGTTAGGTTACTGAATAACCCTAATATTTAACATTTTAGTCATCTATTTTTGCTTAGTGCTATGTTGTAGATAATGCATCTCAAAAAGGGGCATCTATAGACACTAAAATCATGTCAATCCAATTAGGCGACCAAAAGCATTGACTAAGTTATCATATGACCCCTTTGGGCAACCCTTAGAGGTTACACAGTGGTATTAACAATGTTTGCAAGGTTTTGGAAGGTTCTACCCCACTTTTGGAAAGTTTTGGCCTCATAGGCATGATCGTCCCACCCAGGGTGAGGGCAGATCACCACCATCCCATCGAAGGATGAGGACATAACACCATTCTTGGGTGGGACGACCAAGGTTTATGACTCAAAAAAAGTTAAAATTGGGATAAATGGCACCCATAAACTACAATTTATCCTACCTATTCATGCATGCAATTTTGAGGGCATATAATCCTTATGACATGCTATAGAATGGAGGCCAAAAAGGGATATTATCTTCCCTCTCCAATGCATGTTAAGTTTTGGATAAATGACACCTCTTGTCCTATATGCCCTTGCATGCCCATTTTCCCATGAGCCTCCTTTGGCTATAAAGTGGATCTATTTTCCACACAAAATATAGAGAGGAGTTTTAGGACTTAGCAACAAAGTGCTACCAAGATTTTCCCTCACCCTTTTGTGCCTTTTCCCCTCGAAATCTCCACCTAGCAAAGGATGTTCTTGAGTGATTTTCACCACCAAATTTTATGACACCATTGAGAGATCTTTTGACCAATTCATAGAGGAATTGGTGGCAAATAATCAGTAGAACTGGTGGTTGTCCCACCCAGGATGGTCCCCATTCTTTGATAGTCACCACCATCCCTATAAGGGATAGTGACATATTAAAGAATTATTTTTCTACTATTTTTAAATAGGAATATTCTAGGATAGATCAGTAACCTATTGTTCTAATTTTATGTAATTTAGAGTTATATTCAATGAGTTCTTGCATTTTTAATATTTTGTAGGTTTACTTGGCCCATTTGAAGGTGCACATGAATTTATGATCAAATTTTCTAATATACTCACATGGGTCCTCTTTAAATATTATTGTATATATATTATCCAATTTTGATTTGATTTGGAGATGTTTAGGGCTATAAATTGCTCATTTTGGGTTTTGTAGACTTCATAGATACACCACAAATGCAGCATGGATTCAAATACAATTTATGTTCTATTTTTAATTATATCTTCCCAAAATCATATTTTATGCATACCTCTAAAATTTAGAGTCATTTGGAGTTGTTGTAGATGGCCGCATTGCATATTTACACTTTCTAGCCTTTTATTGCATGTATTGTTTTTGCATGTTTCACAATCTGCACTTGCTATTGACAAAATCTGGTTTCCTTGTGTGTAGATTTAGGTCTTACAGTGCATGAGAAATGAGCACATAATCAAAAGATCAAAGAACAAAGTGGCAGCATCATAGGCCCACCCACTTCAATTATGGGTACGAGGAAGAACATTGGAAGTGCACCAGAGCTCTTGAAAGGATTTGATCCTTGGGCACCATTTTGTAACAAGTGTATCAATCTAGTGCCCTCAAGGTGATATTTTATGTAACCATTATTTGATCCATCAAATGAATAAATAATAACTCCATTTCATGCATTTTTTTATATTATTATGCTTACTTGAATGCTCCTTTTCTAATGCTTATTCAAAACTAGCGATAGATGGACCTTGTTTAGCAATGTTAGGTGCACTGTTTTTCCCATAATTCAACCATAATCAAGGGTTTATTTAGTCTTGTAAAATTTTGTAGTGGAGGTTTTTGGGGTGCTTTCAACATATTTTTTTGTGGTATGTGGTATTGATATTTTGAGGGGGTCTAATATCCGTGACCCTATCTCCTACCATGTGTTTGTTTTTGTGTTGATTTTTAGATGACTTATCTTCATATTTATTTTTAAATTATCCCCTCCAGATTAGGGCTTCCTCTAATATTCTTGCTAAATATATAGCTTGTTCAAAAGACATCACGATAGCCATAGCTAATGTGTAAGATAATTGTTCTTGCAAATTCCCAATAAAAATATTTAGCATTTCTTTTGGAGGTAAAGCAAAATGTAATTTTCCCAAAATTTTCCTACATCGAGCTAGGAATTCTCCAAAACTCTCTTCTTTCCATTGTTTAAGGTTGTATAAATCCTTTATTATAACATGCCTCTCTATGTAAGAACCAAATTTATGTACAAATATTTTTGCGGTTTTTTCAAAATTTCTCAAGGAATGTGTTTGCAATTGATAATACCACTCAAATGTCATTTATCCTAAACTTTTAGGAATATTTTTAGCAATAGCATATCATCGTAAGCAATGTCATGACATGTTGTTCTAAACATATGAATATGTTATATGCGATATTTTATTCCCTTATAGATCAGAAGAATCAACATAGGGAACCATTTAGGGTATGGTCTAGAAGCGACCATAGGATATAATGGTTGATTGCACATCTCTTTATAGCTATATGTAGGATGCTATGGGTCAATTTGATCTAAGCATGAAGCTAATTGCTTCACTACAACTTCAAGATGATGTGGTGGTTCATTTTTTTTTATTTTGGTTTACTATGTTGCCATGTGGTGGATAATAAGTTTGTTGCATTGCCATATAAGGGGTTGTAATGGGAATACCATTATGCATAGGGTTTGAATTAGGAGGAGGATATTGAAGTTTATAGGAAATTATGTTTTGTTGAATATTTTTTTGAGGAGAACTTGAAACTTGTGTATTTATTTTTTTGGGAAGAATAATTTAGGGCAAATACATGTTTACAATATTGAGAAAGCAAAGTAGGGTTATTAGAAAAAGATGGTTGCTTTTGATTGGAAGTAGTTATAATAGTTACAATAATGGATTGTTGTTGTGGTGGTTTAAGAACTTATTATTGGGAATTATCTTCTATAGGAGGTGTATTTTTATTATTATCTAAAGAGAAGTCATTTTTAGTGGCATGTTGTAATGAAGTGTTCATATATGTTTCAAGTTGTGGGCGAAGTTGAAAGGCTACTTCTAAAACAGTTTCCATCGAAAAATCACCCTTTGCAAGTTGATCTTCTATTTCCAACACATTAGTGATGGTTGTGTGATTTTGATTTAATAAATAATAGGATTGAAAATGAATGCTTTCTCGAGGTCCTAGTTTTGGGTCCACATCATTGATGGTTTCATCTTCTTCACTTTGTCCTATTTGATGTTCTTGTTCTTCTAAAACTTCTATTTCAACTTCTGCATTAGGGTCAATATCTAGCTCATCTTCAGAGCCAGTTTCCACTTGTTTACCACTTCATATATGTTTAGGCATATTTCCTAGCGATTGTAAAAATATTTTGTTTTGTTGTTTTTATTTTTTTAAGCAAACAATTTACTATGCTTTAACCCAAATATATACAACATTTTTTAAAATGACATTAAATGGTTTTAATCTTTCCCAAAGAGTCTGTGGATGTCATTGATGGGATCAAAATATTTTTGGCTCATATAGTGTTCTTCCTCAAACAAAAAATCATCTACTAAGAGTTGAATGAAGCGAACAAATGTAAACTCCTTAGTCTCTTAGTTAAAAGGTTGGACTTGTAACTCGTAACAATACTCTCAAAATAATATTGACCTAGGTGCTTTATGATTTTTTTTTTTTTTATTCTAGGGTCACTTCATTATTTTCTAAGTAATCTAAGAATCTATAGATATTTAAGGCTTCTTCCAAGTAATTATCCCAAGGATAAATGTTTATGTGGACACTAGCTCATTTACCTGCAAGCCAACGCTCACACCCTCTTTTGATTTCAAAGGAGAGTGGAAACTAGGTCCTAATGCTCTAGCAACATAAATTCTCTTAATTTCTCTAATTTCTTGTGATTGTTTCCAATGATGTCAAAGTGTTACCACAAATCTACTTGGTGTTCTATAACATCATGTTCATAGAAAATATTAACCTCTTGTTCAATGAGTGTTCTCCTAAGATCTATGAAGAAGGATTTGTTAAGTCTATTTTCTATCATTTAATGAGATTTTTTTTTGTTTGTTTTTATTTTTGTAAAGAAAATAAAATTTTATACTAATTGTGTAGTTCACGTCGGTTTCACCAAAGAATGTAGGCCCAAAATTTTCGCACCCTTTTATCCCAAGCTAATGGATCCATGCCTGAAAGGGGGAGGAAAAATGAAGGATCTACAACTCGAACGAGAAGTGCTTTTGTTGCACTCTATTTGGTGTTTGTCGACGAATGGGGTGGGTTCACTAGGAAACACTTACTATTGTGGTTTCCATGCCTAGGTGAGGTAGTAGTTTGATGTGTTTTTCTTTTCTTTGTTTTGAAAGCATACACCTAAGGTTTAACCAAAATGCAATTTCTACCTAACTATATGCAATTCAATTTCAAATGAGCACAAGGAATACATATCTATATAGAAAGCGTTACAAAGTTTAACTAAGATGCAAAGGTTTTGTCTATGCTAACATGTTCTCTTTTTGTATTTTTGTGTTTTTTTTAAATGTAATAAAGTCTATGTTTTGAGTGTTTTCTATTTTATGATTTAATACAGATGCATACATAATAGAAAATGTAGATCTAAGTATGAGAGAATAGATTTTGAAAACTTACCTGACTCAGATATCTGATTTATGATGAGTTTAGTTGTATAGTACAAAATTGGACACAGATAGGATGAAACCGAATGCATGATTTATTCAAATGAAATCGGATGCATACAAATTTGTTTGAGACCTGCAATTACATAGTAGAACACTAAATTTTGAAATCAAGGATGGGATATCTGCATAGGCCATAGTGGATCGTGGTCTATGACAGTCAAATCCCCTCGATTCTTTTAGCCAATCATAAAGGAAATGAATGATTGATTATTTTAATATGCAACATGTGATAGCAATGTAACAGATCTAACAATAATAGTGAATTACATTGTAATACTGAAGTAATAAATAATAATATAATGTAAATATAAGAAAATTAAAAATATAATGCTCAAAATTTCATCCTAGAGGTAAACAGGACGAATTCATACATTGTGCATGAAATCATACGCAATGTATGAAATTTTACACAACCGAAATTGTCCAATAACTAGTTTTGCAAAATAAAATATCAAATCAGATGCAATAGGACTACTGAATTTGTAGAAATGATGGAAAAATTAAAAAAATAAAAAATAAAAACCAAATCTACATGTATTGAAAGTAATTCCATGATTGTATGCTCCTTGGATGATGATCTAACAACAACGTTCTCCACTATAACCTGCAAAAAAGCTCCAAAATTCCTTCTTTTCTCTAAGATCTTCTTGTAAATATCATCAACTAGATTGATTAATGTGAATCAAAGGGGTTAAAATGGTTGCTTCAGTTTGAGGAATCAGGTAGGTGGCAGAATTAGGCTAAGTTGTTAGGCCAAATTAGGTTTTGGCTTGATTTAGATGAAACTAACTACATTCGATTTTAGCAGATAGTTTGATGCCTAGATTAGGTTCAAAATCTAACTAGGTACCTAAATTAGGTGCACATTGTATTTGGACAAAATTGAATGCATTTGATTTTATCGGATACATCTGATTTTGTTGAGATCATCTGACTTTATCGAAAAGAGTACAATTAAGTTATTTTTTATTTCTTTTGGCATGAATATCGAGACAAGGATTTTTTAGGGTGATTTACACATTGTTAATATAATTAGGATGTCTTAATAACATTAATAATTTGGAAGTGTGTCAAAATTTGGTGGTTATAGGTTAAATGGATTCTAAATCCCACCATTCATATTACCAATTTTTGTTCCTGAGCATCTATTTTTTCTCTAAATACATTAGGCAAAAAGACTACATAGACTACAAACACTTCTTAGGAATGTAGAAAATGGCTTTAAATGAACTAAATATTATGTGCATAGTAATAAACTCAAGGTACAAGAAATGCTACCCAACATTAGGAATGATGGTCAAAGATTTTGGTTTGAAAAAACTAAGGTACTATCAATCCTATAACCCCAAAGGAACTTGTGTACCCAAGCTAAGCAAGGTGAGAACAAATATCTTTCATATACATGAAGTATGGGATGGAATCCAAAGAGAAAGAAACTTGATAGATGGATAAGTATTTAATAATATCAATGCAAAACATGACTAAGCGAATGATTTTAATAATCTTCAAAAAGAGCCATTTCCATGGTTCTCTTTTTATGACATGTTGTCCACCTATGGTCTCATAGAAACTATAATGGTCAATCACCAAAAATGAGTTGATTAAGAGGATGAAAATACAAATGGAGTAAGTAAAATATCATGGCATAGATTAAGATGAGGGTGGAAACATGCACACAGTATATTAAGACTATGAGCAATGATCCAAACCTCATTTTTTTGTAAAGTGATATGAATACCACCAAGCATTAGCACCAAATAATAAATAGCCCTCCACATTTATGGCTACTCTTAATACGAGTGGAAGAGAAAGGTAATTTAACTTTATAATATAAGAAATAAAATTTTTGTGCGTAAGTATTAAAGTACCCAAAAAGATCCAAGAAAGCCCTCAAACCCTACATTAGACAAAAATAAGCACACAAGAATATATGCTTATAGATGATTTCAATGAATTAGAATATCAATAAGAAACAACAATAGGGGATAAGAGATAAATAGTTGATGGCTTAAGCTAAGAGGTCAAAAATAAGATAAATTTGATGTATTTACTACACTTTTCATGGCATGTGGAGAAGATATAAATAACAATTGAGATGAAGCAAAGAAATGATGTTAGGACCCTATCCTAACACAATTGTTATGTACTTTTCTAGTTGATGTATATTTGCACCTTATGTGCCTAGTGTGTATGGTCCCATTATGATGTAATATTTACTTTTATTATAAGTAGGAATAGTATCTTAGGTCCCCTCTTTCATGTGGTCCAACTGTTGAGCATTAGGGTTAGGGTAAATAAGATTCTATATATGGGTTTGTAGTAGAATGTATCTCATATTTTTGAAATTCTATTAGAGATCTTCTTCCAAGGATGTTGCCCCCTCAAAGAGGCTTGCAATATCTATTCAACTTGATTAAAATAATTCTATTGTATTTTCAATCAGTTATTTCCTTAAACACTTCTATTATTTAATTTTCATGGTTATTTACTTTATAAGCATTTCCATCAATTCCAACATTATTATTACAGTTATGATTTTTTATCTAAATGTTACTAACAAGTGATACATAGCTCTTTTCAAGGCCATGTTCTATAGCAGCAATAATTATTATTGTCCTTCTATCCATTTTCTATTCTATAATTTTTCTTATTTTGCTCATTTTCCATTGAAGTATCTTTCCAAACCAAACATAATATTTTTCTACTTTTAGTGGATTGGGTTAGAAATCCTGTGTCATGGATTTTAAAATGTTACAAAAGAACTATCATTTTTAGCTAAGCTATATTACCCAAAAAGCATCTAGTAAAGTGAGGGATGTTCAAACTCCAATACCTAGGCCTTAGATAGCACTTGTATACGACAACAAGCACCCACATACCCTCAAGTATATAGAGAGACCCATAAAATTAGAATTATTCACTCATAATAAGGTATTGGTATTTTGAATTTTATGGTGCATCGATAAGTGGTTAGCCCCATGAAGTTACTCTCTTAGTACCCTCAAAAATATATAGTATGGCTATGGGTATGGTGAGACCCTCCATAGTTAGAGCTCCAAGCTATTGGGCTAGGAGCTAATCATGAACAAAATTGTATATTAGAGAGCCCATGAAGTTAGACACACCTTGACTTAAGTTATTCCTATTGAAACCTTATTTTATGTCCTTTCTCAGTAAAAACCAAAACTAGATTTGAGCATACTATAAAAGAGACTACTCTAGTCATATTTTAGCAACGCAAAGAATATTTGGTGTGGTAGTACAAAGAATATATAGTCTAACAATACAAATAATATGCACTCTAACAATTAGAGTAGTCAATTGTCAATTATCATAGTAGTTAGTTGTCAGTTTTCAATTTTATAATGCAAATAATAACTAGTCTAATAATCAGAGCAGCCATTTGTTAGTAGTCTACCAATGGAGCAATCAATTGCTCATAGTAAAAAAATACAAAAAGCTAAAATTCATCATTTTGTGGTATAGCCAAATTTTATTCTCTCTTTGAGCTGATCATTTTGACATATAATTGTAATAAAAAAATTGGAGACCATAAAGTGACAAAATGGTTAGTGGTACTAGAGCTACCCAAGAGCTAGAGAAATTAGGTAACTAGGTGAAACAAATTGAAAATAATTAGTCACACATCCTTCACGTATTTTCTAAATTAGAAAATTTTTATAAAAATTTATGACCGCAAGAGTAATTTAATAGGACTAATTGCAAAATATGATGTTCTAGAAAAACAATAATTAGGCAATCAAGATGGTAATTTTGAGGGTAGAGCACAATATACCTTACCTCTAAATACAATTCAAATAATTTCCAAGCTTAATCTTCCAAAATTTTATTGAGAACATCCAACCAATTGGTTGTATTAGGATAAATAATATTTTTCTCTTCATATCATTCCCCATAATCAAAGGCTCAAAATTGTATCTTTCAACCTATAACAAGAAGCAGTTCAATGGTGCCAATGGTTAGATAATATACATCCATGGCTCACTTGGGATGAATTTGGAATAAAATTGCTTAGCCATTTTGGATCCAATGAGTATGAATATTTCACTAGAACCCTCACCAAGTTAAGATAAATTATATTTATCAATGATTACTAGACTCGGTTTGAAAATCTAGCAAATATTACTAGGGGATTGAGTGCCAAGATTTCCCAAAGTTATTTCATTAGTAGATTAAAGTAAGATTTGTATGCTAAAGTAAAAATACTCAAGTTGGATAGAATGATGGAAGTTGTAGAATTGGCTAGGCTTTTTGAAGACAAATTCATAGCAAAAATATATTCTTTTAAACCTCCACAAGCTTAAACCTTGTTTTTATCCCAAATATCATCAAACTAAGGAAACAAACCACCCCATATCAAACATCTCACCTAAGAAGAAATTAAGGCATATAGGGCACAAATATTATGTTACAATGATGATGATAAATATTATTCAAGTAATAAGTGTGCATAATCGAAACTATATTTACTCAATGTGGATAAACCTTCCACTAGGGAACCACATGATAAAGGGAAATACCATAGAGAAGAAGATCAACCTGAAGAGTCTAAATTGATAGAGGACTAACCACCTAAAATTTATGCACATGCATTATCTAGAATTTCTACTTCCTAGACCATCAAAATGGTAGGTCATTTTAAGTGCAAATGACTCAATCCTCATTAATTCTAGTAGTACCCATAATTTTATTGATCCTTGGGTATCTAAAAAAGTAACATGCTACATATACTCTTGCAAATTTTTGAAATCATGGTTGCCAATTTGGATACTCTACTATGAAAAGGAAAATACAAAAATGTAAAAGTGATGATGGGAGACTACAACCTTAGGGTAAATATTTTTTTTCCTTCCTTTGGGAGGTTGTGATATTATGTTGGAATATCAATGTCTTCATACCCTAGGTCCAATAGTATGGGACTTTTCTGAGCTATGGATATAATTCACCAAACAAAGAAATATATACACTCCCCATGGCATGACCATGGGTCCTACCTAGCTCATCAATTCATATTGAATGGAAAACTTTTAAATAAATTGTCTCAAGGAACAGTGGTATAACTTTTTACACTACAAGCCCTTAATACAATGATATAGTTTAAATCTGGTTAAATTATAGAAAATTTAGAAAAACATGCACCCATATTTGTAGAACCATAAAGGTTACAACCATGGTGCCCCCATGATCACAACATAAAGTGTATCCCAAGAAGCTTACTATTGAACACTAGTCCCTATTGGAACCCATATGTGCAAAAGACTAAATTTGAAAATATAATATAGCAGTTATTAGTAGTAGGGGTTATTCGATTGAGTGTTAGCCCATATTCTTCCCTAATACTTTTGATTCATAAGAAATATGAGTCTTGGTAGTTATGTGTGGATTTTAGAGAACTCAAAAAAATTACCATCAAGGAAATTTTTTTTAATTCCTATCATTGATGAGTTACTAAATGAACTCCATGGTGCTCATTTTTTCTCAAAATTGAATCTTGTTTCATGTTATCATTAAATCATATTATAAGAAGAAAATATTCCAAATATAGCATTCCTCACTCAAGAAGTAAATTATGAATTCATCATCATGCCATTCAGTCTTAGCAACATGTCATCCACCTTTCAGAGTCTCATGAATGCAATCTTTTAACCATTCCTGCATAAATTTTATTTTAGTTTTTCTCCAACAATATTTTGATTTATAGTCATACATAGGTGGAACATTTGCAATATTTAGAACAAACACTGCAACTCTTGGATGATAAGAAATTGTGTACCAAATAATCCAAATATTCTTATGAGATGTGGGAAATGGAATACCTAGGCCATATAGTTTGAGGAAAAGAGGTCAAGGTGGATCCTAAAAATAATACTACCATATAAAAATAGCCCAAACCATGCACTCCAAAATTATTTAGGTTTCCTAGGCCTCATTGGCTATTATCAAAAATTTATGTGTGTTTATGGAAATATTGCATCCCATTTGAGATATATTCTATGAAAGAACCCATTGAACATGCCTTTTTGTGACTCAAAAAAGCTATGCTCTCTACTCCCATGCTAGTTACACCTAATTTTCCCAATCAATTTATGGTTGAAAGTGATACCTCTAGAAGTGGAATTTATGGAGTTCTTATGCAAGAAGAGTAGTCATTGGCCTTCACTAGTAAGGCACTATCAAGCAAAAACCTAGGAAATTTTACTAATGAGAAGGATATGATGGCAATTTTACATGTTGTCAACCAATGGAGGCTTTATCTTATTGGATGATAATTTTCCATCAATATAGACCATCCTAGCCTTAAGTACTTTATTGAGTCATGTATCTATGCCAAAATAATAAAAATGGATTACCAAACTATTAAGGAGTGACTATGAAATCAATTATAAGAAGGAAAAGCATAATGTAGTTGATGTACCATCCTACCAATATGAGGATCACTGTATGCTATGTACCATCTCTACTCTACTTCCTTAATGGATCCACCAACTTCAAGGATAATTAATGCAATATGCCACCTTGTAGTCATTAATTTAGCAACTTTAAACTAATCTTAACTCTTTCCCAAGATACACATGGGATAGACAACATCTACAATACTGATATCACCTTGTTATCATTAAAAAAATTCCACTCTATGAGTCTATACTATAGGAAATATATGGTTCTTCGATATAGGACATTCAAGCTTCTTAAAGACATATGAATGAGCTAAATGCATTTTTTTCATAGGGATGAAAAAGGATATAAGTACCTTTGTTGTAGAATGTTGCACTTATCAACATGTTAAGGGTGAAACTATTTGCACACCAAGCCAACTCCATCCTCTTCCTATTTTGGAGACTATTTGGAAAAATATTTCTATAGATTTTATTGAATGGATACCAAAGTCTAGAGGTAAAATTTTTATTCTTTTGGGGATGGATTGTCTCTCTAAGTATACTTATTTCTGTCCTCTAGCCCATCCTTTCAAGGCCTCAACTATTGCCTAAATATTCCTTGATTATATTATTTACCTTCATTGAATGCCTTAGTCCATCATATCTAATTATGATACCATATTCACTAGTTATTTTTGAAAATACCTATCCAATTTGCATGACACACAACTTAATATGAGCTTGGAATACCATCCCTAGATTGATTGGTAAACTAGAGTTGTCAATAAATGCTTATAAGCTTATATTTATTGTTTTGCATATCAGCAACCAAATAATTAGGTCAATGGCTTTATTTGGATGAGTTATGGTATAATATTTTCTATCATTCCACCAAGATGACACCATATGATGCATTTTATGGACACCTCCACTATCACTTTTATCATACATTATAAGCAGTTCTAAGGTTAAAATAGTGGATTCCACTCTCATGGAGTATGCACAACTACTCCAAAATCTCAAAGATAATTAATTTATGGCATACAACTATATGGGACAACAAGAAAACAAACATCATTACATGTGCATTTTTAACATTGTGGACATGCATTTCCTATGCTTGTATCCCTATAAAAAATCATCATTGAAACTCCATGGTAATCAAAAGATAGCACCAAAATTCTATGGATCATATAAAGTGCTCCAACAAATTGGCTTTATGGCCTACAAGCTAGTATTGTCACCTTATTCTATGATACATCTAAGTTTTCATGTCTCATATTTAAAGAAGGTCCTTAGCAACCATATACCATTCCAATCCATACTACTCCAATTGGATGAGGAAGACTTAGTCATCCTAGAATCCATAATTATTCTAGACCAGCACACATACACACTTTGTAACTACACTCTCATTGATTTTATGGTATAGCGACATGGATTATAGCCCAAAGATGCCACTTGGAAGCTATTCCACCAACTATAGCAATAGCTTTCTTACTTGAAGCTTTGATAATAGATATTCCTAAAGGGGAAGTGCACGTTAGGACCCTATCCTAACACAACTATTGTTATACACTTGTTTAGTGTTGGTTTATATTTTTACCTTAGGTGCCTAGTGTGTATGTGCCCATTTTGATGTAACCTTTACTTTTATTATAAGTAGAAATTAGCAGCTTGGATTTCCTATTTCATGTGGTTTGGACCTTGAGCATTAGGATTAGGGTAAATAAGAGTCTATATAAGAACATGGGTTTGGATTAGAATGTATCTTATATTTTTCTAAAATCAAAGCTTTGCTTCCAAGGAGGTTACCCATGGAAGAGGCCTATTATATCTATTTCACTTGATTAATATAAGTTTATTGTATTTATAATTAGTTATTTTCTTAAACACCTCAATTATTTTATTTTCATGGTCAATTAGTTTCTAAGAATTTCCATTAATTCTAGCATTGTTATTACTATTATGCTTATTTTAGTTTGAAGGTTCCTAATAAATGAACTACATAAGACACTAATATTGAGGTAGATATACTTTCCACTTCCTCCTCCATTATAATTTATACCTCTTAATATTTTATTTTTTTTGTTAGTTAAAAATAATTAAAAATGGGTTTTTATCAAGGATCCCAAAACTTGATTACAAAAAGTCATAAGACTAAAGGCAAGGCCCCAAGGCCAAAGAAAAAGAACCCCAAAAACCAAAGGAAAGACATAAGCCTTTCAGGACAGGCTAAGGACAACCTTATAGAAAGGCTAGAGGATAGCCTTAAAGGACAAATTTTCTTTTTTGAAACAATACATTGAAGACAGGGATATCACCATCCCGCCCAGAAAATCATAATAATACATGAGCAAAAATACAACCTAACAACACAAATAAAGGAGAAGAGGGACAGGGCCATCTTGCCAAAATAGAAGCAAGACTGACCCACCAGAAAATATTTGAAAAATAATACGCATGATACAGAGCACAAAAAGCAAGAAAAATATAAACAAATCTCGCCTAAAGGAAGGAATGAATAAAATAGGGCCATCATGCCCACTATTAATATTTAAAATTTAAATTCAAATTGAAACATTCCCATCGAGGAAAACCCTAGATGCAATAGGAAGATGCAGACTAGAAAGCAACAATGAGGATGCGGCAGCATGGTTCAAAAACTATCTAAAAAACTAGAGAAGAAATAGCTTTAGGCCTGGAAAATATGATGCAGCAAGGATAACTATCTAGGAGCCAAAGGAGATAGAGAGAAAATAGTGTAGAGAAATAGTCCATGGGAAAGAGGTGGGGAGGTCCCAAACCTTAGTAGAAGGAGTCATGAAACACAAGCTACCAATAAAAAGCACAAGGTCACCCTTAAGCTAAAAAAATATAGGAAGAACTCCAAAGCAACCTTCAACTCCACCAACAAGTAGCTTTAGGGATCCAGAAGATGATGACAAATAAGCCACAAAAAAGCTGAAAACCCACCACCAAACCAACATCTGGAAACCCAAAGAGTAGCACCACAGGAATAAGCACGAGGTCTCCCACCAAAGCCAAAAATAAACTATGAAGAGCTACTCATGAAGCCAAAATCCCAAGACATGAAGCACTGCACCAAATACCCTTTGATCCTTAGCTCCAAATAGGACCCTATAATAAAATGGGACAGAGCAACAAGCTCCAAGGAAAATAAATCCAGAAGGAACTTAGGACTTCTAAGGGAAGACCTAGGAAAAATCTAGGGACATCCCAAAAAACCCTAGGGACGTCCCAGTTCATAGGCACCAAAGGAAAACCCAACCAAATGGTATGGAAAAGGGTATATAAGTGAATCAGGGATCTCCCAATCCAAGGATATCATCTGCAACACCATCCAACCAAGGAGAAAGGTAAAGGAGTGCCAAGAAACTGGAACATAACCTGAGGATGTCTTAGAAGAACCCAAGAAAATCCTAGATCATAGGCACCAGTAAAAAACCCCAACAAGTAGCAAGGAAAGGGGTAGACAAGTGGAACAGTGATCTCCCACCCAAGTATATCATCTGCAACATCAAATAGTTGAGGAGTAAGGGCAAAGGAAGTACCAAGGATCTAGGACAATACTAGAGATATAGGATAGGGCCAAGGATGGGTTGTATGGAAGTGGTGCAGGACTTCCTAGGGAGGGCTTCCCACCTCTTAATATTTTTTTAATCCTATATATAGATACTTATTTCCATCCACTTCTTCTACCTCCACTCTACATCTATTTGCTTATTTTCACTCTATCAACACAAGGTAGAACCACTGCCACAACAATGGTGATATAGTCATTGATAACTTCTAGATAATGAACTAAATTATTATCATTGTTGATACCCCCATTTACCACCTCATCATCTACCAACATAACCATAATCACTTTTCCATCTACCAAAATGGTCTACACACCATCGACCTCCCTCCATTCCACTTCATCATACATCCAAATTATCCCTTTTGAGTCAATGATGGCATCATTATACACCTTATATATTGCATGATAACCATATAATCTATCAATAATTTTATAATTCAATTCCTTATATTTTATCCAGACAAAAGCACCATTAATAATAACAATTAAGATACTTATGAACATAGGTACAATGACTAGACCTATTCCCCTAACTATCTAATTGTCCTTCTAGGCCATAAGGAATGAGTAAAAATAGAGTATGAAGGAGGTAGAAAGTTTCTTGTAAATATCAAGATAAATCCTAATAGAATACCTCATTAGCAAGTTACCCACACCCTTACGATAAACTCCTAAGCTATAAATCAATATGGTAGATAGAAGCAAGAAATTATTATGAAGAGGCATAGTACTTATCAATCCTAGTACAATTTGAGTGGGCCTAATGATGGAGGGTTGGATAATCATATATTTGGTAAACAAAATCCTCTATGAGTGGGCCTCATAGACATTAAAAACTACTTTACCTCTTATCTTTTTAGTAATATGACTACTCCTTTAGACTACATATCCACAATAATGGCCTTGGAAAAGGGACAAGTAACATAAATAGAGAAGGTGGAGTTAGTAGAGAACCTACAAGGGTATTCATGTAGACTACCAAAGCATGATTTACAAACAAATATATATATATATATATATATATATATATATATATATATATATATATATATATATATATATATATATATATATATAGAGAGAGAGAGAGAGAGAGAGAATTAATTCCAAAGGTAATATCCAACAAGGATGATAAGATCAAATCAAATACAAACTAAAATTATCAAGTCCAATATTTAAAAGCTAAAATAAAGGAGATAATATATACAAAAATGACTAGAAGCATAAGGATAGAGAAGGAGTAATTAAATTTAAAAATCTATAAACTCAAGAAGGACATGTAAGCAATAAAGAGGGGAAATAAAAATAATAATAATTGTCCTAAAGGATGAAAAGGAAAAACTTGAAAAAGAATAGGAATCCAAAGTCCAAAGGTGGTCTTCAAATGTTTCTACTATTGTAGATGTCATATGGAATTAAATTCATATAAAAATAAATATATTAAGAGGGTTATTTCTATGTCCTAAGGAATGTGAATATCTAGCCATCAAAATAAATGCTACAATAATAAGCCTAAGTATACCCTAAGTATTTTAAAAGCACTACATGATACCACTAACTAAGAACCACACAAAATAGAATTGTATAATAGGACGAAGGTTAAAAATGGTTGGAAAATAATGACTAAGTCTATAAGAATATATCATTATTATAGATAATATAAATAAAATAATTAACTTAAACAAGAAATCTAGTGACAAGTGAATAGTGAACTAATTGATTTAATTTTATGGGGCCCATTAATTAATGATCAATACACAAAGCTAGTGGTAAACAAACAAATAACTCAAATTCAATGAATGTCACCATAGATACCAACCAGTATGATCTTTATATATATTAAACAACTAAATATGATCATGATAAGAGTAATATCAATGTCAAATATAAAATATAAATTCCTAATAGTACAACATGATCCATTGGAAATATCCCTTAAGACATTAGATTTAGAAACACCTTCTATACTAGACTAGGCCTCATTAATGTTATTGCTACTGCTTAGAGGGGTGCACATACTCTAGATAAAATAAAATAGGATAACTCTTATCCCCTCATTATTTATTCTTTAAATACTCCATAGCCTAATGAATAATATAGAATTAATATCTACTACCATGCAATCATGCAATCCTTATAAGTCACTAGAAGTATAGTATCCAAGGCTACTTTTTTGATAACGGATTACAAGTTTAGTACTAAAGGACCAAAGGAGACATCAAATTATATATAGAAGCTTAAAAAATAGTATAAGGACATAAATAGAGAAGAATTACAATAAATTAGATGTATTAGAGGTGAATTAGGTGAATATTTTGACCAATTATCAAGTTCACTACTAACCCATTACATAGATTAGTGACTCAACTTCCATATAGCAACTCACTAGTAGACCTATGATTTACATAACTCAATTTTATTAAAGGTAATAGGAGGATATAGAAATTAACTCAATGTATAAAACCAAACCTATTAGTTTAGAGTGTAGAAAATAGATGTTAGTGGTGACCAAAGTTTGATTAGCCTAGTTATAATGTCACCAACCAAAAGTGACTATTGAGGACTAAACTAAGCCAATAAATCACCATTTTAATCAAATTCAAATCTAATAAAATATCAATCACCAATAATAGAGGATTCAAATCATAAAATTAGGAACATATGATATTGATCTAATATAGAAAAGTGCTACCAACCCATTTATTCCCTAGTGACTTGCTATGCCAAGTCACCAAACCCAATAGATGGACATCTAGGAAGTGACTTAGTAACCTCTTAGTGAATTGCTAAATAAGCACATAAAGGTAGTAAATCGTCCAAAAAAAACCATAAAATACATTAAAACCCAATAAAAGGATGAAACATACATGGGGACCATTTTGAAAGTCTATTCTAGCTAGATACTAGTTAAGACATAAACTAGGTCAACTTGGAGAAAGAAGAAGCATCACCAAATGTTTTTGAAAAAGCTTTAATGCCAAATTTGGTTGGTTTAGCAACCATTTTGTATCTAAATTTATACTAAGTTGTTATTGTAACTAGAGTTAGATTTGATTTACTATGATTAAGGTTAGAGATTGAATTATTATAAATATGATTTGAAGGTTCATTTGTAAGATTCTTTTGGAAAACATGGAAGACTTCTCTTTGAAGTAAGACATAAATATTATTTGAGTGAAATAAATTGAATATATTGACTGAGCATGCTATTTGATATTCATTTGTGTATGAATCCTAGCTTTTAATAGTAAATATATGGTTTTTGTATCTCCTCCTCATTTTTAGCTATTCATTTTCATCTTTTATTATATGATTTTACATAGGGTTTGATGCAATGAAGTTACTTTCTAAGTGTATTGAATGCATCAATATATATTTTTTATAGTTGAGTAGTAATTTTCACATTTTATAAAATTTATTTTACTTCTCAAATACCTTTTTCCTAGTCCTTTATATTAGTTGTTAGGTTTATAATTTAGATAATTTAACCTTTTATGGAGGTTTTAAGGCTTAATATCCTATTCATATGATGTTGGATATGTTATGGGGGTATAACTATGATCATTCACAACATCACATTCAATAATAAGCAATCATAGAAATTTATAAATGGTTTATACTAATTATAACCCTATAAGGGAGAAATTTATGGTTGTGGTGTGTTTGTAGGTATAGATGGTTGACTTTTGGAGGAGATTCCTATGTCTTAGTTCAACCCCTTATTGATTTTTTTTCAATCAGTTATATGGGATTGAAATGAGTCCCACCAGTATTACATCATCACTACTTAGTGGTATTACAGCAAAGCTTGGATATTATCCGTGTATCACTTGGAAAGATTTCAAACTTGGTCTCCTCTTTAAATATTTAAGAATCTAATTGATTGTTAGATTTTTGAGCTATATGCTAAAAGGAAATGAAACCATAGATAATGGAAATAAAGAGGCAATTTAACAACTATGATAATGGAAGCTAAATGAGCATGAAACTAAGATAAGATACTTCAGAAATAGCTCACATAATAGCCATTAATGGAGGCTCACGAAAATGGAGAATACAACATATAAAACTCTCTATTAGTGAATACATAGAGGATACATACTTCCTTACAATGAGCCCTATATATAAGAAGATAATTTACTTGGGCCTCACTCTTTCTAAGTGCATGAAGGACACATGTCCTTTTACATCATTGCACATAGACAACATGCATATGGACACTTGTCCATTTATTCCTTTGCACATTCTAACACTTGTGCATAGGTTACTTCTTCCTCAAGTAACTCCTACTCTAATAATCTACCTAAGGTGGTACATAGACATGTACCTAAATAATGTAATAGAATCTAACTCTAATACCCCCTGTATTACATTATCTAGGTATTGAAGACTTTAGTCTTCAATTTGGATCTTGATCTGGTTCAATATTCAATGGAGATCTCCAATATCCAATCTTTGCAAGGACTCTTCTCCTAGAGTCTCTTCTTGAATCTGCTAAAATAATTCTAGGGCCTTTTATCCTTCTACAATCTTGTAGGTCTATAGTCTCTAGCAATGGGATCTCTTCTCAGGTCTCCAAATATGGAATCTTCCATTCCTTATATAAGGTCTTCTATCAAACAATCTCAAAGCAATGAAATTTTCCTATAGCGGGTCCAAAGGCACATCCGGTTGGCAAAATTATAGCAATGGTACTTTCTTGTGGCTTGCTTACCACCTAGATTATTCTGAGAGTTTCACCTTTTTGCTTGGCACTGTATTCTGAATTTGGCACTATCACTGGTTTCCATCTGAATTTGTTTTTGAAGAAGTCCATACCTTTCTTGTGTCCATCTCTGTTACTTGAGAAGTATACTCGATAAAATTCACTGATAAAGTTTTTTGTCATGGTATATATCCAATCAAAGTGATGATCCTCTTTGTACCAACATTGTCTTTGAGAATTATTGGTACCTCCACAAATTTTATAGCTATGGAGATTCTAACATCTCTCTATCTTGTGCCTAAATCTGTTACAATGACTAAAACTGTTTTCTATAGCCAAATCTCTCTGACCATTTTGTCCTTTACAACAGCTATTTCTATCAACCTTTGTCACTTATTTTATTACTTGATTATTGTTGCTAGTATAACCTACATATTTAATACCTTCATACTTTGATCTAATTTTTGATGCTATTGGTTCTTTCAATCCATATTCATGTTTTTCTGATCTTGTATCCTCATATCTTATCATCTTTGAACAAAAAAAATAAGAATGACCAATACAATCATTAGAATGATTTTTATCAATGTTAATGTAATATTGTTCATTACTATATCTATCATTATCTGAATTTATGCCTTCATCAATTCTAATAACATGAACCTTTTCTGAGCAATCATGAATTATATCTAAATCACTTGTATCACATATAACATCAATATTTGTAACATGTTCTTCTACCTTTGTCAAGGATTCTAGATCACTAGTGTCAATGCTTGCATTACAATATTCCCTTTCATTTTGATAAGAATTATGATTTACATCTTTATCCATTTGAATAATATCACTAGTATCATAGCATACATCAATCATCAATGGTTTTGATTCTATGATATTGCAACATGAATATACCATCATAGGTCTTAAGTCATTTATATCTCTAGATGCATCTTTCATTTCTATATTGTTCTTTATCTCTTCAATATATTCTTGTTCTCTCATATTAGAAACATTTAGAGTGACAATTCCTTTGTAGATTATCCTCCATATATTGGTAGGTATAGTAACAAAATCTCCATAGTTTTCATTAGCATTAATAAGAATACTTTGCATGTATTTTTGAAGTGTAGAATAATCCCCTTTTTTTGCTTCACTAGTAATATCACCAAGCATATTGTTCAAAGTATTTGCTTCATTAATATACATGTTCTTCAAACCTTCTATCACATCCTTTTGTCTTCTATTCTTGTCTTTGAGAACATCATTAGAAAGTAATGCCATATACATTACTTTTCCTATATCATTAGGTAGTGTGAACACATCTTTTGAGTTTGTTTGTGCTTCACCAATTTCTAAATTTAAGTAATATCCTAGTGTTGAGAAACTTTCATTTTTGGCTTCTCTCATGATTTATTGCAAGACCTTCCTTTGTGTAGATGTACCCTCTTGACTTTCAATTTTCTCTATCATCTTTTGAGTGCATCCTTTTAGTAATTGTAATTTTTGCTTAGTCTTTTCAAAAGGGTCATCTTGAATGTAAATTTCTTCTTGAAATTCTAAGTCTTCTCCAAGGATAATTATTTTTTGTTGAAGACATAGGTTTTCTTCTATAAATTCATGAGGATCTGGTTTTTGAGTTTCTATTTTTGGATTACTTTATTTCTTTTTCATCTGCTTCTTCTTTGCCATGTTTCTTTGATGTAGTCTACCTTATGGCTCCCTAGATAATAGTATATAATCAACCTTGCTAAAATTTCTTCAATTTTGTAGATTTTGAAGAATACCTTCTATCTAGCAAGTGTTAGGTGCAATATGAGCTTTATGATAATTTTAGCTTTCTAGATATAAGAAGAATCTCTTTTGACTCCCTAGTTTAAGTATTGTGAACTAATTTGATAAAACCTTTCTTGGATTAGGTTTTGTAGGCTTCCTTATTTCTCCCTAGTTGTTTAGGATATGTTTAGTTCACCTTAAATTTTTTTATAATAATCAAATTCTACCTTATTTATCCTTATAAAGAAAGCTAAATATAATGCACCTTCAATTTGATAATGTTATCTATAGTTGGTTTCATTTTTCCCTTTGTATAAGAGTATGAGACAAGTATAATTAAGTCTAACCTCTAAGTAATTTAATAAACTTGCTTCTATATCCCTTAATAATTTCTAAATTCCAATTTCTTAAGGTTTTATGTAGTATACCTTATATCTCTTTAATTTGGATTTTTAAAAATTAATTAATATTTTCAATAATAATCATTTTTCTATGTTGAAAACCTTATTCCTTCCAAAATTATTTAATTGCAAATATTTAAGGTTAAAAAATAATATTTTACAAATTAATATTAAATTATCTAAGGTAGAAACCCTTATAACTCCATCTTAATTATTTGTAAAATATAATAAGGTTTTATTTCCATGCAATAATATGTTTTCCTATCTTCAATTTGCTTTCTATTTTTCTAAGATTATAATTGCTTTAATGCAATATTTAACTTTGAAAAGTTCACCTTATATCTCCAATTAATTTGAAAGTAAATTTATAAATTATCTTGAATAACCTTTTATCTCCCTATGATTTAATATTTCATCTAAAGTGTATTATGATAGCCCTTATTGCTCCTATTTAAAAACCTTATTAAACACCTTATTTTTTCAATTAATAGGTGTTACTAACTTTATCCCCTTTTTATTTTTGCCTTATTTATCCATATAAAATTCAAATCAAATTTCAAATAAATAAAGTTTACCTTGGAATGATAAAACCTTATTAACCCTTCTATATCCTATTATAATATCCAAAGTAAATATGTAATGAAATTTAGAAGAATACGTTTCTTTACTATGCATCTTGATGGAGACATTTTAGAGAGAGAGGTACAACAGGAGGAATTGTATGCCACGTGGACAACATGCATCGATTTGCATGAGGTAGCATGTTGGTAACACCTCTTTCTTGGTAATGCCTTTGATAATACCTTTTATAATACCTCCTTGAGTGATTCTTATTTCTTTGGTAATACCTCTTACTGTTATTGCGAACAGGCTTGAATATCGAGCAAACTAGTTTCACGGATCTTCAATAGTACAAGGTTATGTCGGAATGCACAAAATGAGTAGTAAATTATCATGCACACCTAACAAATCATGGGTTTATCTACAACCAACGGTGATTGAGAAGCTTGTTTATTGAGTGCAAATGGTGTGACATTATCCTCTTTGAAAACAACAATCCAGAGAAGCGGATAGAAGGTATGATTGTGGTAGATGAATGCTCAGTGGACAATGCAGACGTGGATCCCTGATGCAAGCAATTTGAAGGCAAAATCTCCATGCAGGAAAATGCACAATAGATGGCAAGTTTGATCTATGAACTAAATAATAGGGCTGAAAGAGATAGGAGTGGATGGTTCAGATCACATCTAGAAGGGCAACTGGTTTGACTACAAAGATTTATGAATAGGTATATGGCAAGAAGCAGGTTGGAGGGTTTGGAAATAGTAGTAGTGGCAGTGGAAAATAGCTGGTAGAGGAGTGATTAATGATGGACTTCGATGCACAACAACAATGAGCATAACAATACAGGTGTAGCAGCAATAGTGGCAATAGAGTTTTTGAAAGTAGTAGTGAAACCTTACAATGGGTTTCAAATGGATCCTTTGGGAACAACAAGAGTTTGTTCTATAGGAAAATAGTAGTAGGGGCAGAGCACAAGATATGAAACCCTCGTGCATAGAAAATAATACAGAAACCCTTGAAGATCTGGAAATACATGATTTTTCCTAGACCAACATTCGATATGCTGGAAATCTACTAAAAGAATCGATAAAAAAAAATCCCTAAAAACCTAAAAATATGGGCTTTTCAATGTAAGCCTTTGGTTTTTGTTTTTAGTCCTCCCTACGCTCAGAATCCAAAACACAAAGTTCCCTAATGCTCTATTTTTTTCAACCCATTAAAAAACTTCAATGTTAAGAAATTTCAGGTTAAACTAACTAGTGCTCGGATGGGTGACCTTTTAAGTCCTATATTTTACACCTTCTAATATTTTTCTTCCTTGTCTTCAACACTCAAATGGGTATGTCATTGGATGGTGATGATTGTCCCAAGAACTTCTTATCAAGACCTTCTCTTGCTTAATTTTCTATCTCTAGCCTACTTCCTATTTTCTATGGATCTACCATGTGCTCTAATACCATGTTAGCTTTTTGAGCTATATGCTAAAAGGAAATGAAGCCACAAGTAATGGAAATAAGCAAGCAATATAACAACTATGATAATGGAAGCTAAACAAGAATGAAACTAAGATAATATACTTCATAATTATCTCACATAACAACCATTAATGGAGGCTCATGAAAATACAACATATAAAGTTCTCTATTAGTGAATACATAGAGGATATATACTTCCTTACATTGAGCCCTATATATAAGAAGATAAGTTACTTGGGTCTCACTCTTCCTAAGTGCATGAAGAAAACATGTCCTTTTACATCATTGCACATATAAAACATGCATATGGACACTTGTCCATTTAAACCTTTGCATATTCTAACACTTGTGCATAGGTTATTTCTTCCTCAAGTAACTCCTCCTCTAATAATCTACCTAAGGTGGTACATAGACATGTACCTAATTAATGTAATAGACTCTAACTCTAACACCGATTGAGCTAAGTCCACTTGATACCCCTTATTAAAATTATTATGTTATATATATTTTTTTAGTTTTAAAGGTCAAGAGGATGTGTATCTCAAGTATATTTTTTGTATAATATGTCATGTATTTATTGTTGTAAGTACTACATTATTTGATACCTTGAAATAATATTACAATTACCATGTAAATAGTTTAGTTTAGAGTGTGATTAATATTTGAGTATATAGTAGGTGTCATGTAAGTAAGTGTGGAGTTATGTAACATGGAGAATTTATCATTTAGTATGTGCAATAATAATAGATTTATTCTTATGTGGTATTACTCCCATGAGAAATGTGAAGTGTTAAATATCATGTGTGTGAGGAGATGAAAATTTTGTGTAAGTAGAAAGGTCAAGAGTCTTGTGAATGTGAAGAGTCTCATATCCAAGTATGTATATACTAAAGACAAAGCATTATAATATGTGATCAATCAAAAAAGCTTTATAATACATTGCATTTGCATTACTTAAGTAGATATATTTCTTAATAATATTTACAATGAATTATTTTTCATTATTATTGTCATGGATTGAATATATTGTGTGAATATTTTATCTTGATATATTGTGATATCCTATGAGGAAATTATTGAGTTGCTAATAGTGGTATAAAATCCATATTTGGGAGAAGTCTAGGGTTGAGAGGAGTTAATCTTGTGAGTAGACACGTAAGGAGTATTTTGTGAAAGAGAGAATGATGAAGAGAAGTGAAAATTCAATCCTACCTCCATTAACAACAAAATACTCTATTTTAGCAAAGAAAATTCTATTCTTATTCCTCCCTCCCTCAAAGCCACCACCAGCTTTGAATTGTACTTAGAAAAAATTTTGAATCTCCACATTAAGTACAAACCTATTAATCTTAGATCCAACTAGAGAACCGCCTCTAAGTGGATCCCCCCTCTGAGAGGGTGGTTCAAATAAATTTGATGGAGCTACCAAAGGTAATCCAAGAATCGCAGGGGTAGGAGGTATTTTCAAAGACCACAATGGGAGAGTTATTTTTGCTTTTGCTTAATTCCTAGGATCTCAAACCAACAATGTTGCTGAAGGTAGAGCTTTGTGGAGGGGTCTTGAACTGGAAAAAAACTACCCTAGCAACATCATTGTAGAAGGTGATTCTTTAAGCATCATCAACTACCTTAGGAAGAACAAAAAGCCATCTTGGAGAATTGAGGACTATATCAAGGAGGCCAGGATCCTCATACTTAGCCACGTGTAGAACAATTGTCAGCATACCTTCAAATAATCTAACAAGGTCATCAATTGCCTAGCCAACAAAGGTATCATAGCCAATAGGCTAATTACGTGGATAAATGACCTTTCCTAGGAAGCCAAAAGGATCATGGACCAAGAAAAAATTCAAAATGTTTGAGAAAAATCATCCCATGCAGGCTGAGTGGTTCACCACCCAATACAACAAGGTTAGAATTGATTAAAAGTTTTTTGAAAACTTAAAATAATAATTTTTTAATCTCGTGGCAAGTTTCCTTTCTTATGTTTAGCATTATAGGTTGTGCTTAAATTTCCAAGAAAAGAAACCACATCCCCTGTTCCAATGGTGAGTTGATTCAAGAAGTTGCTTCCAAGGACCTTAATCACTTTTTTCCAAGTTGGAGAACCCCCATTGGACAAAACAAGAGTTATTTCAAATATGGACCAAACCAAGGCACCTCGGTTTCCAAAGGTCTGATATTCTGCAATCATACAATTCAAATTTAGAGGGTCCTCTTAGGATGATGCAGATCTTCTTCTTCCAAGAGTATGCATTAGTTTTTGGAGTGCTTCTCCCTAGGGCTAAACATCCTAATGAACCATATCAAGGTTGGTGACTCTTCATATTACAAGAGTAAATTCCACTACTCTATGTCCAATCATCAAACTAAACTTGGGCTCATACATGAAGGACACAGGATCATCATCATTGATATTCAATATCCCCCTTGGTATATGCCCTCACTAGATAATTATGAGCAAAAAGGTATTGGAAATCCAAATTTTCTCTTGGTTGAATCAAAATGCATTGAAGAGCCCAACAACAACAAGTTTCAAAAAATCGCCCGAAAGAATTGGGCTTCTCTTCAAAAAGGAAATATTGCTCTATTTTTCTCCATTGCCTTGTTTTGTAGAGATCCTCCTTTATGTGCATGGAAGCTCCCAAGTCTAACTACATGCATCCTCGAGCTTAAAAATCTACCCATACTACTTTTTCCCTTTGTCCACAGTTGCAATCTATTGTTGTATTGCTCCCAGAAATTCCCTCCCTCTACTTCTCTCCTTAGCCCATTTATGCACATCATTGCTCTTAAAAATTTGTCCAAAATGAGCTTCATTGAGCTAAGCAAGGTCGAGTGGGACATCCTTGCTGAATAAATTTTGACTGAGAGGGACTTTGTTCTTTTCTTCAAGAAATTCTCTAGTGATGAAATCGACATCACCATGGTCATCCTGAAAATTTGGGAGAACGGCTACGTAACAGTTTGTGAGAGGAGTTTCCTGATTTATGTGAACCTCATGTCCACCATCATAGGCAAAAATGTGAAAGGATGATTAATACATCAATAGAAGCATAATTGGGAAGTAGATCTAAATAAATTCAAGGACAACGAGAAAATTTACAAAGAGGTAAAGCAGGGCATTTACAGGAAGGACCTCCTTTCTCCATGGAATGATGTGATGAAACTAGTGATGGAATTCATCATCGTTGATGACCCAAAAAAGGTTTTGTGTAGCTTCCACCTGGACTTTGTAAACCACTTCCAAGAGTTCAATCCCATTAATATCTCCCAATTCATTGTCCACTCCATGAACTATACCATTAATTCCTACAGGAAGAAAAAGAGGAATGACCTTCCTTCTCACTAAGGGATCTATAAACTCATCTATAAGAACATTCTATTTAACATCCCCTAGGTCAACCCTAGTCCCTCTATGAGTAAACCAAGTCTTGCTGGAAAATATGTTGATCCCCATACCCACATTTCCTTAATGGAAAGGAAGAGAAATTCGATCGAAGCTATTCATGAATTAAGGGCGAGGAAGTACATCAAATTTTAAAAAGTTGAAGGACCTATCAGAAAATTGGCTTACCTCCAAGATCAAATCATGAATGGTAAACATAAAGTGATTGAGATCAAGGCTGATGATGACGATGCTAATACTAACATCAAAATCCTGAAGGAATTCATCATCTCCACAACCATAAACATGATGAATGCAATGGTGAATTCCATCATCAATCTCAAGGAGGTCCTCCACATGTTGTTCTTTGATGAGCAGCTAGGACATGATGAGTCCAAGGAGAATGAAGCCTACTCAGTGGATGAGGATAATTTTGAGGTAAAGTAGGATCCCAAAGATCAATTGAATATTGAGGACAAGGATGATGATGAGGAAGTTACTAAGGATTAACTTCCTTGTTCAAGAATTATTTTGTTTTTGAGGCTACACTACATGGAACCTGATAGTCCTTAAAGTGGTTTGGTTTTGCTAGGGTTGTGACCCTTGTGTTTGTCCTTTCCTCTTGCTTGTCGTGTGGGACTGTGTTCTCTTTTATTCTTTGCATGCTTTGGTCTGGGGATGTGTCCTTTGTTGGTGTTTTGTTATCCTTTAGTGGATCCTGCTATTTTTTGTATATAGATTTTGGGATCCTTAAAATCTGGATGTTAATGAAATCTATCTAATTTACCCACAAAAAAAAGAGTCAAGATTAAGAAATTCATGCACAACAATATTAAGTTAAAGAGAGCAAAGTTAAACAAGCTAGGAGAGAGACACATTAAGAGGAAGATTTCTAAAATAATTGTGTAGCCATAAATATAACCATGGTAGGAGAGCATTTGGTAAGATAAAGTATCTAGGAGCGGGGAAAATATTGAACATTGTTGAAGCCATTATTTAAGCGATCTGAATTAGAGATGTTAACCAAAAACAAAGTACACATGGGAGACAAGAAAGTAGGAAGTGAAGGCACTGAACATCACAGAGAATACTGAAGCACCAAGAGAAAATAATATAGAGGTGGACTTGAAATATAGGAAACTTTAGTCTAGAAAATGCATCTTAAGCAGAGGGAAATGTTACAATTGGTAGCAAAAAAATTATATGTGCAATGAGAAGAACAACATTGATTTTGGCCAGGTAAAAGGTATTCAAAACAATTCTAATTTATTTATTTCATACACCTAATATCAAAGATTAAATCTAAAATTAAATTGAAGTTTAAAATTATATTAAAAAGGGGATATTAAAGTTGAAATGGGGAAAGATTAAAAGGAGTAAGATATTATTTAAATATTTGAAAGGAGAATTTAAAAGAGAGTAGAATAAAGAGGAAGTTAATTATTGTGAGTAGTATTATAATTGATGGAAGTTATAAGGAGTGTTATTGTCTTGTGGGGAGTGACACAACAACACTGCAATCAAGAGCATGGGATTTGGCTCAATCAGGGGCCTTCAAGAGTTTTTACAAGGTCGACTCCTTATTAAGATGTGATATTTTAGGTACACTTGAACTCAACAAAGGAAAAAAAGGGTGCAATAGATAAAAGGGAAAAACTCAATAAAATAAAAAAAGAGGTGATATTCCAAAAGATATGCTAATATATCTCTACAAAAAGAGGCCTAATGCTATGTTCCAATGGTAAACATTTCCTCTCCTCAACACGGTGAAGCACAAATGAGAGTCATCAATCATAGCCATGCATAAGGATATGGGTCCTGCAAGAGAGCCAACTACAAATGAGTGGTCCAAAAATAGATGTAGGCCCCTCACACACATACACTCATAAAACCCAAAGTAGGTAAACATATTACAAATACATACATAAACATAAAAATGGGTCCATAGGGATCCACAAATGGCTAAACCAAAAATTGACATAGGCTTTTGTATATATATGTATAAGAAAATAATTACAAAGATTTTTCTAGAAGTAAGGGTTTGAAATTACCCATAAGCTGCTCAGGAGTCGACTATTTTTACAAAAAAAAAATTGAAAGGAAAGCCTATAATAAATTACAATTTTAAACTTGTCAGTACTTTCTACTATCTAAGCTATAGCTATTTATAGATTACAATAGAGAAACTTTCCCTCCAAAACTTACAGGATGATTTGATCTTTTGGCTACCTTTTCCTGGGGATTCTAGAAATTGGATGAGGGTATCTTTGGACATTAGTTTTATCAATATATAGATATCATGGTTGTAGATCCCATTCCTACATCTCTAATAACTTACCTACCCTTTTTTTATTTTCTAAGCAGAAGTGTTCCTAGAAGATAACCCATATTTTCTTAATATTGATGCACTAACTTTCTTCATTTACTTCATCTTAAGATCCATGCACTATCACCTACCTTCCCTTAGTATTAATGTACTTGTATGTCTTTGGAGCTATCCATATTTTCAAAACTTTTCCTTGAGATTTTTATTCTTGTTATCAAGGATTTTTTCTATGCTATCAGGAATTTTGCTTGCCTCTTTTCTTTGCGACTTTTATGAGTCCTAATAAGTCATTCTATTAGATATTTTTATCAAAATTTCTTTCTCTACCTTGAGTATTATAAAAAAATTTGATCATTCCTATTTATTTATGCCTTTTTTCTGCTTTATAAATTCTTTCCTCTATGTACATACCAAATTCTACCTTATTATCGCATGCTTTCTATATTATTTCAAATGCAATATTGATGACATTGAACCCTTGGGACCAAGGGCCTTTACCTAGGATATTTCCATGTGTGCCAATTTTATAGCAATTCAATTATTTCTTTTATTTATGTAAAGATGATTTCACCTTAGCAAATATTTTGATGAATGTGGGGAAGTATATGTCCTTTGATATCCATTGGCATAGATTTGTCACAAGGATCCATCTCCTTCTCCTAGTTGTTGGTTCCATGTCTGCCATCCTCCACCATCAAGGATATCCTTGGATGTGTGGTGGGGATATAACATATGATGTACTAGAGACCACATACCTAAACTAATACATATAAGAGTGAGTCCTATTGATTTAGCTATAGTTGATGTTTAGGTTGATCCTCATCCTATGATGGAGCCTTTGTACTTATCACTGAAAAGGTTCATTGGATTTTATCATGAGACCTAGATTAGATATCATCAAAAAGACTTCAAATAATTCATTATGGGTCACTTCCTTATGAATATAAGGTGATAAACTTGCCCACACAGTGTTAGGGTTTTCACATCCATCCTCACCCTATATATATTTTATGATATCTAACATAGAATTCCTTTAAATTGGTATTTATTGTAGCCCTCTCATTTCTGATTTAGACCTAGAGATTGATGGGGTTGGAGTCTATGCAGATATAGCAACTAGGGATGACTAAGAGGATGGTTGAGAGATCATTGGATGAAAAACCAAATTTTGGGATTACACATTGGGGTATAGAGGCATAGGAATCCTAGGGACCAACCTTCCAATCAAAATCAAGTCATGTTTAGCTTGAATGGCCAATTCATAGGCTTTTGATAGATAATTTTCTCCTCTAGTCTTACTTATCATTGAAATTTTAGAATACAAAGCTTTCAAATAATATATGAGTGTCATACCTAGTGGGGTACACAACTCCTTAGGTATTCTATGCTAGGATTTATGAACTTTGAGATTGAAATCTTATATTACCTCCATGGGAGATCTTTTGATTGTTGTCAGTTGTTGCAATAGCAATATCCCATTCACATTTTCTTTGAATCTCTCTACAAAAATATTGTCAAGGTTATCCCAATAGGTTATCGAATTGGATTGGAGTGTGATGTACCAATTTTAGGATTTTTCTCTAAAAGAGGTTGCCAATAATCTTAGAGTCATATTTTTCTCTGATATGTTGTGGATTGTGCATAGGCTTACCATATGGTTAAGGTGCTTTATGGGAGTAATAAGATCTTCCCAAATAAAAAGGTGAGATACTTTAGAGTAGATTGGGGTATTTCTTCCCATACTTCATTTGGTGCTAATGGTGCTAGTGAACCTTTGTCATTCTAGGAAAGGAATATTCTTGGGGGTGGTGGTGAAGGTGGAGCATTCATATTATGGATTGTGGTTTTCCTTCTTTACAAAATGGTTGTAGGTGGTGGCAAAAACTCTTATCATAATTTGTAGATGCAAAAACCCAATCACATGTTCTTTATCTGGCTATTTTTGGGATTTTTATTCGAGATGGAGTCACCAGGTGAATGCAAATTTGTGCTTCTACAAAGCAAGTAGACTAAGTTCTTCATTGAAATCTTAGTTTGGTAATTTAGTAGTGGCTTCTTCTAGTGTTCATTTTGGAGTAGAGTCACCAAGTGAGTAAAGAGGGGCTTTAAGAAGCAAGAATAAACAAATACCCTCACCAAGTCTAAGTCTTACTAATTTTCATTATGGGACCAATGATATGTTATCAATATCCCACTAGGTATGCCATTAAACTATTTTCATCTTTGATTGTCACTGGTAAAGTAATCATGCCTCATAGGGAGTGACACAGTAGTCCCATGACCAAGAGCATGGGGTTTGGCTCAATCAAGGACATATAGGAGGTTTTTAGAAGGTTGACTCCTTGTTAAGATGTGATATTTTAGGTGCACTTAAACTCAAAAAAGAAAAAAAATAAGGTGCGAGAGATAAAAGGAAAATAACTTAACAAAAGAAAAAAAAGGGGGTAATGCACTAAAAGTTCTGCTAAGATCTTCTTGTAAAAATAGGCTTGAATGCTATGTGCCAACGATGAATACTTCCTCTTCTTGACATAGTGAAGCACAAATAAGATTCATAAATCATAGTTATGAATAAAGAGGTGGGTCCCATAGAAGATCCAACTACAGATGATTGGTCCAAAAATAGATGGAGGCCCCTCACACACACATACATTGATAAAACCTAAAGAATATAAAAATATTACAAACACACACATACACAAAAAAATAGGTCCACAAGGAGCCATAGATGACTAAGCCAAAAATTAGTATAGGCTTATATATATATATGCAAGCAAATAATTACAAATATTATGCTAGAAACAAGGGCTTGAAATTACCCACAAGTAAAGTTTTAAGATAGATTAAGTATAGTCTTAGGAAAAGCACTTATAAATTAATAGTTTTTAAGAAACTAAAATTGTAGCTACTTTTACTATTGTTTATGAAGTAGTGGATTTACTTTTATGTTTTTATGGATTATTGTTTAAATTGTCGTATTAGAGTAGGAAAACATTATTTTTATGCATGGTACTTATTTTTAAAGATAAAAGTTATATATGCTTTTCTCTTTAGAAATAGTAAAATTATGAAAAATGTTGATTTACTTTAATTCTAGAAAGGTTTGAATAAATTATATAATATTTGAATATTTGTATGAATTCTTTGAAAAAATGCTAGAGTATTAAAATAGCAAGTTTAATAAATTTTTATCTTATAAATTTTTAAGTTATTTTTGAAAAGAAAATCTATATTATAAAGACATTATATTTAAGGAATGTAAGTTTTATTAAATTCTTATCCTTTTACAAAAATTAAACTATAATGGGATCATGTCATATGAACCCTTGGTTTCATCTACCGCATTAGAGAGACAATTTAAACTAGTTTTTCTCATGATCATCAAGAAGGATGAACTGTCAAATAACCTTTAATATTTCAAAGGAAAGACTCGTCAAGGTGAATTGTAAAACCTCTTTTGATGAATCATCAAGTTGGATGAGAATTCTCCCAACACTAGTAATTGCATGTAGATAATTATTGTGATTCGATAGCAACTACTTTTTGGAAAACTTGCCTAGGAGAAGTGGTCCTTTTGCCAAAAATGAGTAACGAGGGGTTGTATGGGATGCCACCTCTAGGCTTCTACATGAGTAGTGTGGTGAGGGTTCTCATGCTCATCATTCGATTGGGTAAATTGCTAGTAAAATATCGATACTAGAAGTTGCTAGATATCAATGCTAGAAGGTTCAACAATGAGTTGGTATGGGATAACTCCTTGTCAATCATAACATGACCTGAGATACCTAGTCTTGAGCTAGTGTATTGGTGGGCCCTAGTTGACTCCATAAGATGTTGGACTTTCAACTAGGCATTAGGTATATTTACACTATACTCTAGCATGGCTTAGAAATATACTTATGATAAACCAAGGATAAAATTTAGGCCAAGGGAACCTAAGTCCGTGCTATGGGATGGGGAACTATGTGTCCACCCTTCTAGGTGATATGGGCCCTATAAGTACAACCCCTACCATGAACATAGACCTCTAGTAATAGAGAATAATGTGTTCATAAAATAGCACCTATTATGATACTTGGCCAATCTCACCCATTTGAGGGACCGTCTGCAACGGTCAGTATCCTTAAAATGAGTAATTCGATGCCTATGTATTAATTAAATGTTGGTTGCTAAACAAATTACCTATGATATAATTTGTATATTTCACCAAAAAAATTACTTTGAGATTCCAAGGAGCAAGACTGGAATGGACAACCAGGTGTGTTAGACCTATGTTGTTACAAGCTATCATGGTTATAGATCCCAATCCTTTGTCTTAAATAGCTTACCTACCTTTTCTTGATTTATTGAGCCAAAGTGTTTTTGGTAGATAAACCATATTTTCTTAATAATGGCACACTACCTTTCATAATTTACTTATTTTGGATATTCATGTGCTATCACCTACCTCCCCTTAGTATTAATGTGCTTGTCTATCTCTAGAACTACCCATATTTTCAAAAAAAAATCTTAAGATCTCTATTTGCGTTATCAAGGATTTTTATCCATGTTATTGGGAATTTTGCTTTCCCCTTTCCTTCACAACTTTTATGATTCTTGATAAGTCATTCCATCAAATATTTTTATCAAAATTTCCTTCTCTGCCTTGAATCTTATCAAAAATTTCTATCATTCAATCAAAACATAGATTAGAGAAGTGAAGAACAATACTCGATCATGTCATCAGATAAAAACAACATCACTCATGAAGATCAACACCTTGACATGCTACTATTACCATCCAATCCAAACAAGAGTAGCACTCATGAAGAGTAACACCCCAACATCCTACTACTACCATCTGAGCTGAAGAAGAGCAGCATCCAACCATTACCACTAGAAAAGAGATGTATAGTAGTATTCAATATAGCTACCATGTATGCATCACAAGGGAAAAATATGAATGCAGAAGGTCTACTCATAGTGCATTGGGAATTCTAAATATTAGTAAGTGACATACAAGCATTAAAGGTATTGCTCTTGATGTATCATAACGAAATATACGTTGGCTAGCCCAGGTAGCATCTATGCATTATATTCCATTCTTAGTGCACTATTAACATTTTGGAGGGAGATCAAATTTAAATTTCATTTGAAAAATTAGGTAAGGATTTTGAAATATTTATGCACTTTGATTAATTTTTTTCAAAAGCTACTTTTTTATTTGAATTTATTTTTTAATGGAGTGATAAGGATTATCACTTGGATTTAATGTTTTATAAGGTTTGAATATTTTAAGTTTTTAAATATTTTTAAGTGTTGAATATTAGAAAAGTTTAAAATTTTGAAGAATTAGAGTTTTTTGGAGTTAAAAGGATTTAAAATTTAAGTTTTTAGTTTTTTAGTTTTTTGAAGATTGAATTTTTTTAGTTTAAATTTATTTAAAGATTTTGAAAAATTTTAAAAATTGAAATTTTGCAAATTTAAAGAGTTAAAAGGATTCCTACTGTTGGAAATATTCAAGGTTGAAATAGTAAAGTGCAAGGTAATTATCTTTAAAGGATATGTCAAAGGTGAAATGGTTGAGAATTACCTTCAAGGTTGAAATATTAGAGCTCAAGACAAATATCTTCAAATGATACATGAGGCAGAAAAATTGATGTCAAAGGTGCATAATAAGACAAAATTATTATCCAAGCATAATGAGACAAAGAAAGGTGACGTGGCAAAAAAATTCTATGGATAGCAAGGCAAGATATAGAGGTAATAATATTTAAATGCCAAATTTAAATATTATAAAGGCTTAAAAGATTTTACTGAAAAATATTTATAAGACCACCATGGGCCAAAGGTTTAAGGTTTACAATATTTAAATCTTTTTATATTTAAATATTCCAAAATAAAAAGGGGTTGAGCACCAAAATCATGGAAGCCATTTTAAAATAATTAAAATCAATTTTAAAATTTGAGCGCCGACGTCATGACAAGAGGAGGTGAAAATTTTCATATATATTAAGGTTCAAAACTTTGCAAATTTGTGTTGTGTGAAAATTTTGATATATATGCTCGTGCTTTCGAACGACGAATCATAGAAGAGGAAAGGGTGCATTTTTTGGTGAAAGGCACAAGGATAATAAAGGTAGAAGGTGCATATTGAGGTTTTAGTTGGCAGGCTAGTGCAGTTGGTTATAGAGGCAGTGTTAAGGCGTTGTGATAGAGGTGGTCATAGGTTTGAGTCACGCAGAGATTTTTTTATAAGAAGCACAAATTTTGATGAAATTACAAGGATAAATTGCTACACACTTTTGTCATAGCTAGCAGTCACAGGGGCAGCGCTAAGGCACTATGACATAGGTGGTCACTGGTTCAATTCCCATGGAGGGAAATTTTGCAAGGCAAAAAAGGAGAAAATTTGTGCGTTCGAAAAGGTAAAAAAAAATTATTTAAAATTTGAGTGTCTAAGGTTTAAGCTTGTTGTGCATGATTGAAAAAGGGGGTAAAATATTTTAAATTTGAAATTCAAATTTAGAGGGAGTTATAAGGTGTAACAAAGGACATTTATTTTTGTAATTTGTAATTTGATTTAGAAGGAGTAATAAGGTGTAACAAGGTCTTGATATTGTAATGTTTTGCTTGAAATAAAATTATTGTATTTTTAGATAGGAGATATAAGGTGTTATTGTGGTTTAATTTTTTATTGTATCTACGGTATGATGAAAAATAATATTTGAGAAGTTTTTTATCATTGTTTGAAGCTTTATATTATGAAGATAAAAGAGAGCTTTAAAGTATTATTTTCAAATTCTATTGTGCACAAGTTTTGAGAAGGAATTTAATGTGGATGATTTGAAAGAGAGAGCTACTAACCAGTTTTTGAAGTGGCACTTTGAAAGGAAAATTCTTTTGAGACAAGTTTTGAGGGCACAACTTCATCAAAGCAAATTAAGAGGTATGGTGATATTATTTCTTCCTTAAGGTGTTTTTTTGGAAAAATATTTTTATGTCATAAAGAGGAGATATTAGTATTAGGTTCATGTGCATTTTTGGAAATATAATTTCTAGGGTTTGTGAAAAAAGTGTGCATCATTGATTAGTGAAATTGGAACCACATGTGCTATGGTTTGAGAATAAATTATGCACCATTATTGAATGAATTTGTGAAGCATTTGGACATTGATTTATGTGACATTGAATGTGAATTGGTAAGTTTTAGAGGCCATTTTAGTGAAGCAAATTTGTGTATTATCGTGGTTGATCATTACGAGTAAATTTTCAAGGAACATAAACTAGTTTTGTGAAGCAAGGTTATACACTAGCGTGATTTAATTTTAAAGGAATTCGCAAGAGGTAGAGATCTAATTTGATGAATGTGAGACATGTGAAAGTGATAGACTTAATGAATGTGAAGAAAACATATTGAGCATTTGCATTGCATATTATTATTTATATGTTCTTGAAAGAATTCTGAGAAGAATATGTCTAAATTTCCTAGTTGAAGAAAGCATTTCTGAAAGAGATACAAGAATTATTTTAAACATCATTTGTGTGCAAGATTAGGGATTGGTTGAGCATGTGTTATGAGTATATTTGAGTATGTATTATGATTAGGTTTGAGTATGTGTTATAAAAAAATATAAGTATGTGTTATGAGCAAATTTGAGTATGTGTTATGAGCAGTTTTGAGCATGTGTTAGAGCAGAGTTGAGCAGAGATAGTGAGCAGATTTGAGCAAGTCTTGTGAGAAGACTTGAAATAGTTTTGAGGCAGATTTGAGCAAGTCTTGAGAGAAGACTTGAAGTAGGTTTAAAGCAAATTTCTGAGAAGGTTTGAGCAAGCCTGGTGAGAAGGCTTGGTGCAGTTTTGGGTAGATTTGAGAGCAGGTTTGGGAGATAATTTGAGCAAGTCTTGTGATAAGGCTTGAGGTAGATTTGGGTAGATTTAAGAGCAAGTTTTTTGCTTATTTGAGCAAGCCTTGTGTGAAGGCTTGGAGCATATTTGAGCAAGTCTTGTAAGAAGACTTGAATTAGGTTTGAGGTAGATTTGAGCAAGTGTTGTGATAAGAATTAAAGTAGGTTTAGGATCTAATTTGAGCAAGTCTTATGAGAAGTCTTGAGGCAGATTTAAGCATATTTAAGAGTAGTTTTGTTGTTGATTTGAGCAAGCCTTGTGTGAAGGCTTGGAGTATATTTTAGAAAGTCTTGTAAGAATATTTGAAGCAGGTTTGAGGTAGATTTTAGTAAGTCTTGTGAGAAGAATTAAAGTAGGTTTGGGAAATATTTGAGAGCATATTTGAGCAAGCCTTTTATGAAGGCTTGGAGTATTATTGAGTAAAGTATTGATCTAGATTTGGAGAAGACCAGAGTCAAAGGGATAGAGTTCTCCTGTGGATAGAGATCTATGAACCAGAGTTGAGGAATAGATTTCTCCTATGAATAGAGGTCCACAAAATAGATTTGAGGGGATAGAATTCTCCTATGGATAGAGGTCCATAAACTAGATTTAATGGGATAGAGTTCTTCTATGTATAGAGTTCCATGAGCTAGAGTTGAGGGGATAGAGTTATCCTATGGATAGATATCTATAAACCATAGTTGAGGGGATAGAGTTATCATGTGGATAGAGATCCACAAACTTGAGCATAGGGGATTGGTATCTCCTTTGGATAGAGATCCATAAATATTGTAATAGAGATTTGGTTCCCAAGAGATTTTTTGAGAAAATTTAGAAGGAAGAATTTATCCATGGAGGTAACCCACATTGGGTGAACCACGTTAAATATATGTCTCTTTTGTGTATGATGATATGTGCATTGCTTTGCTACTGCTATTGATGATATTAGTTAACATTGCTTTGGAAAGATATTGTATTTGATAACATTGGATAATATTGGTTTAGAAAGAAAGCAAAATTTTATCTCATATTGTTCACCCTCCCGTCTCAGTATAAGCTTGTGTTCTTCATCTACATCAAAGGTTTAGAAAATTTAAAATTTGGAAATTTCTTATTTTGAGTTATTATTTAAACTTTGGGAGATATAAAGTTTACTACTTCAAAAAGAATCGAATTGAAAATTAATATGAAGTCCATAATAAAAAATAAAATATTAGAAGTTATAAAATCAGGCATTGGTAACTTGATTTAAAAATATAAGGGTAAGCTAGATATGGAAATACAATTCATCTATAGAGAAGCTATGAATGAAAGCTTTGAAACATTCAAATATTATTTATATTCAAAGCTTGTTGAAGCAATTGATAATTCAAAGGATGATATTATAATACCTATTGATATAGGTAGTATAATGTATATGGCATTGCTCTCACTTGAACTTCATAAAGATGAAAATCAAAATAAAAAGAGTTAATTGAAACTCTAAAAAAGAAAGTAGAGATTGATACAAGTGAATCAATTAAATCTTCATTCTTCAGGAAAAATTGATATTCCAAGTTCATATAATTCATAAAATTATTATGATTCTCTAAATGAATGTTCAAAAGTTATAGTATAGTATCAACATTGCAAAAAAATATAAGAGAAAGAAGCACATGAACCAAAAACTAAAGTTCAAGCTATTCAATATTTAATGTACATGAACCAGAGGATAGAGTCAAAGTAGCTCAAGTAGTTCATGAACCAAATAATTAAGATGAATAAGAACTCATAACAAAACTCAAGAATGAAGCTAAATATTAATCTCAAGTAGAGGTTCATGATTAATGCAAGATCACATAAAAATTGAAGATTGAAGATCAAAGACAAATGTTGAAGACTTAAGTCTTTAATAACCAAATAATGTAATACAGGGGGTGTTGGAGAATATTGCATTTTTTGGTACATGCAAATGTACCCCTATGGTACATTCATATTACAAATGTAAATATGTAATAGACTAGGGTTTATTATATAGTTTAGATGAGTGATTTATATTTCTCCTTTTATGCAAGTGTCAATGTGCAAGAAATGCACATGTTATGTAATTTAGAGTTTAAGTGTGTATTGAGAGAATGTGCACAAATATCTTATATGTAAGTGTGTAAATATGTAAAATTAAGATGTGTACAAGTAAGTGTCTTTCATTAGGAGTGCATGTAGGAGAGTGAAGAGTCTAGAATACAAGTGGAAATATAAGAAGCCAAATATCAAGTATAGGAAAGGTCACATCTCTTATATGTGTGAGGAGTGTAATAGAGAAGTATTGAAGAGTCATATTACTACGGCTATATTATTGAGGCAAAGCTCCATACATTGTAATAAAAAATGGTTTGTAATTATCACCACATAGAAAGCATTCATAATAAAGCTTGTATATAGATTTTTGAGCAATTCATATTGTAAGTATTCTTCATGCATGCACATGAATGATTTTTATCCATATTACATTCATATTTGATATTATAAGTGAATTTTATTTTCATTATTATATTGGCCTAGATATATATTTGATTGGTCATTTATATAATTCTACTCTTGGTTATTTGTATTTCAATCTATAATATTTTAGTTTCTTTATATTGATTGTGACCTATGATATTTTGTGGTAGTAAGGCTTAAAATCCAACATGAAGTATAAATCCTTTGGCATCCACTGGCATAGATTCATCATAAGGATCCATCTCCTTCCACTAGCTGTTGGTTCCCTCTCTGTCATCCTCCACCATTAGAGATATCCTTGAAAGTGTGGTGGAGATATAACATATAATGTGTTAGAGGCCGCATATCTAAACCAATGCATATGATAATGAGTCATATTAATTTAGCTATAGATGATATTTGGGTTGATCCTCTTCCTATGATGGAGCCTTTTTAGTTATCACCAAAAAGGTTCATTGGCTTTTGTTAGTAGTGAGGTCTAGCTCAGATTTCCTTAAAAAGGATTCAAATTATTCACTATGGGTCACTTCCTTATGAAGGTCGGGTAATCAAATTTCCCACACAATATGATGGTTTCCACACCCATCCTCACCCTTTGTATATATATGTTTGGTGGTATCTGATATGGAATACCTTTAAGTTGATATTGATTGTAACCCCCTCTTTTCTGATTTAGGCCTTTCATCATCTCTAGAGCACAATATAATTGTGTTGTAGTGAATTATCACTACAAGGAGAAATTAATATAGTGAAGAATAAATATTTGAAGAAGAAGATTAAAGAAAAGTGAAAGATTTTTTATTGAAGAAAAATTATTAATATATTTGAAGGAAAAATATATTATTTGATTAATTGGAATTTGAAATATTATTGAATATATAATAAGAAATTCGAAATAATTTGAAGATTGGAGCAAAAACTAATTTGAGAGAAGATAATTTTTTGAAGTTTTAAAATATTTAAATTTGGAGTTAAAAGGATTTCTACAAAGGAAAAATTAATTAAAATATTATTGAAGATAGTTATTTGAAGAACAATTGTTTGAAGTTTTTTATTTTAATTTTGGAGTAATAAGGTTGTCAACAACAAAGGAAATTAATTAATAATGTTAAAGGTAGAGTTGAATGAAGCATCAAATTATTAGAAAACTTATATTATGGAAAATACAAAGATTTTTCTTTCAAAATCTCAACTACTAAAAGGACCTAACTTTACCCCATGGAAAAATAAGATGAAATCAATACTTATTGTTGAGAAAATTTGGGAAGTAGTAAATGGAGAGAAAACCATTCTAGAAGATACAATTGGAAGACAAAAATATAAAGATAAATATGCAAAGGATCTTATGCTAATAACATTTGGTATATCATATGAGATTCAAGCACACATAAGTAAGGCTGAAACTTCAAAAAATACTTGGGATAAATTATATACATTCAAATTTTGGATCAAGAGTGGACATAGATAGCCAATAATGATGTAAGCTAAAGAGCTTAAAGGTCCTAGTCATTGAGTGGCCAAAAGGTCTAGGTGGATGAAATATCTAAGTGGCTAAAATGTGTGAGTGAATGGATGTTTTAAATGATTATTTTGGCATAAAACCTCAAAAGTTTTGGCAAGTCATGAGTCCAAAGAGTAGAGTGGCCAAATATTTTTTATGATGACATCAACTCGAGAACTAAGAACTTTTGGCCATGCCTCTAAAGCCTTGGCAACAAGAAACCTCTAGTAGATGGTGAAAAATGAGAGAAATATTTTAGGTATACCCTTTAAGTGGAAATCATGCATGTCAAAATCTTGGACCACTCAATCACTCTTCAATCACCTAGATCAAAACAATTAGGCAAGAAAGTGGTAGCTAGTCTGTTGGAATCTATAAAAGGCAATAACATCCCATAATGATGAATGGAGATGCTTGCAAATTTAAATAGACAACATAATAATAAAGCATAATGGTGGGAAGTTGACCATGCTAAGGAGTCATAAACCAACTTAAGACACGTGGTTGCTCAAGATTACAATGGGCTATTGAATCAAAATAGTTGGGTTAAAAGTTGTAGCTTTGACTGTGAGAAGACAAGGAAGTGACATCCACTCCTCTCATGCATGCCAATCACATTTACATTCAAATTAAATATAGGTTGCTCCTATGCATGTCAAGCCCATGATAGACCATCAATATAATGATTAAGCTAGTTAAAAATGATTGTAATAGCTATAAATATCTTAAGTCTCCTCAAAATGAATATCGACAATTTGAGTGTTTGTTTAGTGTAAACTATGTAATTTTTCTTTGTTGTTTAGTAAACCTAATGTTCTTTAGCCTCCACTAGTGAATGTGTTATAGATTTTAACATGTATGTAAGTTCTATATCTCTAAACATTCCTATTAAGGATTTTTGGTTGGTGTATTCTGTTAGGAAATTATGTTGTTTGGATTATATCTACAAGCTATTAGAGTATTAGGGAATGCATAACTTGTAATTTGTGAATATCTATTAACTTATCTTAATGCTTTGTATGGAAATATTATTCTAGTTTTGAATTGTTGTTTGGATTTTTCTTGTATAGTAGTTGGAGTGGTAGAATGCATGATATAAGTTGAATTTATATTTTCTAACGCTTTACTTAGTGGTTGGTCTATTAGGCTCTATTTTTATTAAGCTATAGGGTGTTTACATAGGGTGTAGCACTACTGTTAGCTAAATTTAAGTCACTTTTTACTCCATTTCTATCCCTGTCCCTATATATAAAACTTCCATCTATTTCTTTAGTATTTACCATTTTTTTTTATTTACATAAATGAGGAATTGGCCTTCTCCAGAGGTTGACTCAAAAGCAATTTAGAGTCATCCAATATTGGTCATGATATAGGGTGTAGAATACACCACTAGGAGGATCATAGACCAAGATGTCTTATATTTAAATTTCTAATATTTCCATCACTAATATCCTTAGATTATTCCCCTTGCATATATTGTGGAAGGTGTTACTTGTCATTCTATAACCGCCTTTGAATTACCATTAGATTTTGTAGTTTGTTTCTTTATAACTATATTTATCTAAATTGTCAATCCATACCATCAAACAAAAATATGTTAGTACCTTTGAATAGAAATGGTAATCATTTTTTCTTCCTCAATATCATACCCTTTATTTAACTAATAAATATCGCACTTAATGATTTTATAAAAAGTATGGAACCTCATTTATGCATGTTGCACTCATGCCACACATTTAGACAAATCATTGTCTTGATTTGCAAGATTAAAGGTATATTAGATATTAAATTTAGTTTATCACCATTGTGATTGTATACATAACTTGCTATATTAGCTAAACCATAAAAATATAACATGTAAAATGAAAAATAAACAAACAAGTTTAATTATGTAGTCACAACATGACATCGATGCATAATAACTAATCATTAATATTTTATTTCAATATAGTAGGAGTCAAAGTAATCATACCACCTAATAATAATAATAGAATATAGATATTGTTGTATTCTAATAAATTGAAAGGATCATAGTTGGAACATTTTAAATTTTAACAATATAAAAATATAAAATGCATAATAGTCACAATTCAGTTTTAAAAAATTATTTATGGAAAATTATTTTATGTATATGATGCATTTATGGTGACATGTGGCAATTATGATTTGGAATTTGATGATTAATAAATTGTAGTAAATTTTTTTATGAAGATATATGCCCATGATCATTGTTATTAGGGGTATTAATTGGAGACAGTCTTCAAATTTAGAGGGTGGTTATATTTGTCTTATTACAATGGTTTGAGAGCTATGGTCATAGAGAAGCTAATGTTTGCTCCATATTCATAATTTCTTAGTGTGAACAAGATTGTAATAGACCTAAATCCATTGTAGTTTCATCCATAAGTTAGAAAGGATGAAGTGACATTTATAGCAAAAATTCTCACATGCCAATCAGTTAAGGTTGGACATGTGAATTTGATAGGATTGTTATATCTACGTGAAAATGTTTCCATGATCCAAGAAAAATAATGATTTTATTCTTATGGTGGTAGACAAGTTGATCAAACTAGCCCACTATATTTTAGGTTGCATAGAATACCTAAAATAATCATATATAACAAAGACACGAGGATAAATTAAATATTTTGGAATACCTTAACTACTACACTAGGAATTAAATTCAAATTTCTCTTATCACCTAGAAATTTATTATCAAACCAAGAAGGTGAATTGGGTACTTTAAGACTTGTTGAGAATGTGTTACATTAATCAACAATACATGTGAAAGGAATATCTATATTTGATTGAGTTTACATATAGCTAAATCTATAATTATATCTTGGGAATATATCCACATAAGACATTGTATGGTAGAAAGTGTTTTACACCTCTTAGATAAGACATGGTTGAGGACTACGTGGTTGTAGGTCTAGACATGCTATAGAAAATTGAGAAAGAGATAAAACTAATTATTTGGTAACTTAAGAATATTACAAATAGCACAAGTGTTATGCCAACTAGAATAGGTACCTTATATATATTGTTGTAGGTTATGAGGTTTTTTTAGAGTAAATACATAGAATAGATCAATAACGTTTGGCAAGTCAACCAAACTAGCACCTAGATATCTAGGACCTTTCAAAACATTTAAAGTGATCAACACAAACACCTATAAACTTATTGTACCTATAAAAAACTTTTAGATCCATAATGCATTTCATTTATCCTTGCTAAAGTTATATCATGTTGATGTATTTTATATTCTTGATTGGTGATCTTTGCAAATGCAATATATAATGGTGGTTTACGTTGAACCATTAAGGATCTTAGAGATGCACAAATTGCATTTGCACAATACGTAAATATCATAGTGCAAGGTCTAATGGGATAAATACATTAAAGACACTACCACTTGGGATGATGAGGAGGATTTTCATAGGATGTTTCCCCAATTATTTGTATAGATAGTGATGTATTATATACTATGGCGGTATCAGTAATATATTTTTATTGTGTACTTTTTGTTTGATAACATTTACGTTTATTGTATTGATAGCCTTAATATTTCTACAATTATTATTTTTATTTCTATAACAAAAATATTATATTGTGAATTGATAATTTAAGGCCACTAGGACAAAGATTCTTTCTAGAGGATAAGGATGACGTAGTCCACTTTTGAAGAAATTATTTATTACAATTAATTTTATGCATGTGATGTAATTATGATGACATGTGACAATTATGATTTCAAATTTGATCATTAATATCATGCCATTGTATTTATTTTATGATTTTATAATCATTTGAGTCATTTTATTATATATTATTTTAATCATTTTAGTGACAAATCTAACTATAATGACTTGGTTTGAGTGTGTAATAGAGGTTACATTCCATAAAAATTGTAAGGGATGATATTATCGAGAGAATATAACAGACAATAGAACAAAAAAATACCAAAAAGGATAAAATGTGGACACACCACATTATATTGCATTTGTATAATAGAAAGTAGGCTTCATTATATTGGAATTTCTAGGCATGCTTACTTACTAAGTTTGAAATAAAAAGTAAGGCATCGAAGAAGAAGAAACCCTGGGCATGCATGGCAGAGTTGTTGAGTTATGTGTTTTCCACCCTTCTCCAAGTGGGTAAGATCATTGAAGATATGAACAAATATTTTGAGCCTGAAGAAACTAAAAAAACATTGAATCAAGACAACCTCGATGATTGATTGCCTTGAGGGCTTTCTATTTTTTGTCTAGATTTACGTAAACTTGTGGGCTTTCTATTTTTTCTATTTGTTTATGTAATTTCACTTTTGTTTTTTGTGAGCTTGCTTAGCTACTATAGCATCCTTATTTTTCTATGTATGGTTCAAATTTTGTTTCTAGGTATTCTTCTTGGGGTTGTTTAAATACCTTACCTTACTTGGAAATACATAACTTTGAGGTATCAAAAATCTAAAATGATATATGCAATATTCTTTATGTTTGGGGAGTGACCCATTTTTGCCATGAAAGTGTAAGTGAGAGAGGGAAGTAGTTTTAAAGAGTGATACAACATCCTAATATAATTAGGCAACATGAATGAGCAATCAAATGATTTGATTCCACTTGCAACTTTGTTATTTTATATTTTCCATATATACTAGGATATTTTATTTTAAGAGGAATTATGCTAGATTTAGGTTGTAAAACAAGGTTAAAAATTTATTTAAACTTATACTTTACCAAAAACTAGGAGAAACCTTGGTCCAAAATTGAGAGAAGGTAAAGTCAAGTCAAAACAATGTTCATTATGTTTGTGTTTTTCTAGATATTATGTATCTATATTTTTATTTTTTGTGTTTCCAAATCTCACTCTATCTATGACTTTCTAGATCTCACATTGTTTATTTTTTTCAATCTTTTGAGTTTCTAGTTTTAATTTTTTTAATGTTTTTCTAGAACTTGCTATCTTTTTTATTTTTATTTTTATTAGATCTCTCTTTGTCTATGTTTCTCATATTTTTGTTTTTCCATATCTCAGTTTGACATTGTGTTTCTAAATCTCATTATATTTGTCATATATTTATGGTTATAGAGAATGAGTTAATGGAATACTCTTTTTAATATATGCTTAAGGCTAGTATGTGAGTGATTTGGTTGTCATGAAGAAGCAGATAAGTGGAAATTTCTTGGATCCCAAAACAAATATGGTGATGGTGTGCCATGGTGTACTAGATATGAAGGAGCTAATATGATTTTGGGTGGGTCCAACCACCTGGGAAAGTGGATCCTATGATGGAAGGAAAAAAATCAAATTTTTGAAATGAAAGTGATTGGGAAATTGGAAGAAAGCAAGAATATCTCTAGATGCAGATCCATTCCTAGATTTGATATACCCATTGGGAAGGATTTTTTTGGATTTGGGGTGGTTTTGCAATCTCCCCATGGAAGTACAAACCCTAGAAATATCATGTTGGAATACTATGATCTAATCTCTCCTTCTAGGTCTAACCATGGAAATGGTCAAACTGGTGAGATGGAGACCTCTAGAGTTTGCATTTATCTACAACCCCCATTGGAATTGATTGGACTAATGAGAAGGATATCCCTAGTGTTTGCATTGATCTACATCCCCCCTAGAAGCATAAATATTGAGTCTCCCCTACAAGATAACCCTTCATTACCATCAAAGTTGGGAGTTAAGTCCTTTGTTCAAGTAGTTAAAAAGGATTCATACCCTCAGAATGTGTGGAGAAAATATTTTGGTCTATGTCCTTATTAATTGAAACTCTATGTCTTGATGGAATTTTTGAATATGGCATCAACCTAGGAAGTCAACAATTCCAAGGATATCATCTTGACATTGACTCCATCCAAATATGGTCCTTATCCAAATGGAAGTTGCATGGACATATGGATATAATGGTGCTCCCAAAGGGCTTCTTTCTCGTCAAGTTAAGTTGTATGAAAGATGTAATTTGAATCCTTGAAGGAGGCCCCTGGTTCTTTGGTAGGTATGGCCTTTTCCTATGAAAATGAGGTCTGGACTTCAACCCAAATACTCAAAGTATCATCTCATATCTAGTTTGGGTAAGACTTCCAAGCCTTCCTATCCAGTTTTACCATGAGGATATCCTTCTTGGAATAGTGAGAACCATTGATGACCTAGTTTCAATTGATCCTACCACTACGACCAAAACAAAAATGGTATTTTCTAGAATGTATATCAATGTGGATCTAGAAGTAAAACTTCCTAGATTCATAGAACTGGTTTTGGATGATATTCCTAGGTCTAAAAAATTAATTATGATACCAAGCCTTCATTTTGTGCATCCTGTAATAGGCAAGGGCACACTTTTTCCTAGTTCCCACTTAAAAAAAAAAATCCTTGACCTCAATAAAGTTGGACCATATTCAGAAATAATTGATCCCATTCTTTTTAAAGAAGGATCTTCAAAGGAGTCTCAAGAAACCTTGTTTTTTCTTCAAGTCCAACAAGGGAGAGAAGAGGAGATTCTAGAGACCTTAACTCAAGTAAACCCCTTATTTTTTTCTATAGATTATTCCTTTCTTAAAAAAAAAATCAAATGTTTAGGAGAAGTATGTTCTCATATTATGTAATAAAACTGGGAAGTTCCTACTAAAGTCTCTATTCTAGAAACCCTTCCATATTCATATTCTAAAGAAATAAAAGAGCCTCACCACTCAAAAAAAAAAAAAAATTAAGTCCTTTGCACAAGGTCTCAAAAGTAAGAAAAACAATCATTACCTTAGGCCCTATAAATAGAAATCAAAATAAAGGAAACATAGATGTTGGAAAGGATAGGAAGGTGGGAAGCCCTCAAACCAAAATATTAGGAAAATAGAAACTAAAGTAGAAATAGCCAATGGTTCATAGGTTGTCCTTTCCTTAGGGGGAAAAGAGAGTCTACAATTGGATCCTACTTCTACTACTTCCCTTAGGTCCTATTGTTCCTCAGCCCAAGGCAAAGGGAATAAATAGCAGGCCAAGCAAAATTGATGGTAGACAGTTAAATTCTTTGAGTATGGTTTATTTTCATATATTTGCTCAAGGTTGTTTATTCAAATTTTAGAGGTGTGATTTTCTATCAAGGTAGATCAGTATGGATCTTGGATGGATCTCACTTTCTCTTTAGTGATTTTGTTCTTTTCTCTCTACTTCTAGGATCCTCCTCTTGTTGTTGGATCATGTTTTTTCCTAGATTTGTAGTTTTTCTATGGTTATTATGTAGTCCTCTTTTTGAGACTCTATTTTAGATGTAAAATGGATGGAGCTCTTAAAATCCCATTATTAACCTATTAATAAAAAAAAAATGAGAGAAATTTTGGCTAGGAAAAATGAGGATTTTATTAAAGTCAAATTACAAAGTCCATTAGGTCCAAGGTGTAGACCAATTGGTTCAACCAAACCCCATAAGGGGGGTGGAGGTCCAAGGTTCAAATCTCAAGCCTTGTCAAACTAAATTTTTGTCCCTTTCCTGGTGCTTTCAATGATGCTAAAGGTTTAAAATGATTGTGGCATGGTGGTTATAGGGGTGGACTGTGTGAAGAACTATGTGGTGCCTTCTGGGGTGAACAACACAAAATACTATGGCAGACATAAAATTCAGACAACCTGCTCAGATTCATGGTGGCTACCAATTCCACCATGTATTTTTTTTAAAAAATTACAAAGGCCATCCACAATTTTTCCTAGGGTTTAAGTTTGGTTGCTAGGTAATTTCTCATGTGTTTATCATTGGAATTACTTGGAAAATTGGTGGGAAATATCATTTCATCTTATATCCTATTAGAAAAGTTAATACTAGATTTGAATACCCTAAAATATTTACCTATTTGGAATTCCATTGGTTGGATTATGCAAATTTATAAAAAATAGAAAATGTGTTTCTCATATCAAATTTGAAAATATTTTTTTGGTTAGAAAAGAAAACTATTTCTATTTATGTATAGAGATTTTATTTGGATTCATATGTTTGTTCTAAATACTATGTGAAAAATGGAATTCACATGGGAAGCTTTGATTTCTTCCATTGGAGATTATGGGATTTATATGAATTTTGAAGAAATTTCATATTTTGGATTATGTATGCACTATCACGCACATTCAAATTTTTAGAATGATTTTTTATAAACCCTTGATAATTTCTTATTGAATTATAAGTGATATTTTTATATCTTCTTTTAATTACGACAAATTGTAGACACCTAATTTACCACACTTTAGTCCACCATAACCCCTATTCACCAGCCTTCTAATAAATATAACTAAATTTGCCTTCTTCATGCCCAAATTTAGAATATTTAGTGCTCCAAAAGCAATAGTAATTTTTGGGTATTAATATCCATTACAAATACCAAAAACTACAAATAAATACTTCCTTTAGAATGGGCTTGAAAATATCTTTCCAATAAGTATTTATATATACCTATGCTCCTATAACAATCAATGCCTCAAACTACAATAAAACAACACTTGGGTCCTTTTGAACTTTTTTACTCCAAAACCCAACATTTTTTAAAATTTTGAAATTTTGGCACCAAATTCATCCTAGTAGTGTGTTAAAAATCAAAACCCTAAATCTAAAACCCTATATAAATCCACCCTTTGTGAATGCCTAGAGGAGATAAAAGGAGATTACAAGAGATTGTGAAAAAGATTGCAAGATATTGTGATTGTGAATAAAATTACAAGAGATTATGAAAAATTACAAATGATTGTGAGAGAGATTGCAAGAGATTGTGAAAAATTATAACAGGTTATGAAAAACTACAAATGATTGTGAAAAATATTACAAAAAATATTTCAAGAGATAATGAAAAATATCATGAAAGGAATACAAAAAAGAGATACAATTCTTCTAAGGAGAAGAAAAATTATCAGAAGAAATATCCATATGCTGTCAAAAGTACTTTACAAAAATTTGGTTTGGTGAATGTACATCCTTTTATTTTTCTATCAGTTCATAGCAAGCATCAAATCATCATCAATTCATTAACAAACATCTTTCAACAAGCCTCCACCATAAAAGGGGCAACTTGTGGTCTTGGTTTGAGTCTATTCACTTCTTTTATATATCTATTCAATATTTGTTATCCTTTTTTTATTCATATGTTTTCTATTCTTTTGTCTATTTCAAGGTAAATTATTTGGTACACCTTTCTTGTCTAACTAGGGGAGTCATTTTTTCATCAAAAGTTTATCATTAGCCTTAGGTTTATGTTTTTTGCATTTATATTTGTGCATCATAGATAAAAGATAAGATTAAATCCCAAAATAAAAAAGGATTGTGCTAGATTAGAGTGGATCTTAGGAGAAAACTTGGTTCCTTAGTTTCCTTAAAAATGTAGGTGTTTATGAAAATACACATTAAACATAGTCTTAGTCTAATCACTTTTATTTCCCCCAATATCAAAGTGGGAAGAGAAAAGAGGAAGTGTGTTGGGATCTCTCCTTCATTCTCCTCTTTTTTTCCCTCATATTTTGGTGAACCCAATGCAAACACCACAATGGTTCCTAAAAGGTCCTTTCTTTCCCATCTAGACCTTAATTAAGAAAAAATCAACCTCACTTTAATTAAAATCACTTAAATCATATTTGTGTAGTTAGACCACAACAATCAAAATTAATAAGAACATAAGTAAGGGCTAGTCCTAATAGGTATAATACATATCCTCTGAGTAACTGTAGTACAAGTCACTAAGTTATATCGGGTATATAATAAGCCTAGGCCACCAGCCATGCATATAGGGTCTCACACATACTTATGCTTAGTGAGGAGTACATCATAGTGGGCTAGTGGGAGTCATAAGGAGGATATCTATTACCTCTCATATACTATCTTGGGCCATGTATCTATAAGGTCACTCCCATGTAGTTTTTTCTATCCATGTACCAACTATCTTACACATATCGATGGGTGTATAAAGAGTTGTTTTGTAAACTAAGGACTTTTAGATATATAGAAAGGCCCTTGAGGTATATAGGTCAGGTTAGTATATTTAGGTAATACAATATAAGGATATCAAAATATATCTTTTCTTTAAGTACTCTATAAAAAATATTTAATATTCCTTCTCCTTAAACCATGGTTAAGTGACACTACATGATATGTGGGGTTGCTTACTAGTTAACTACTAACCTTGATTCCTTGGCCAAGATCTAAGAGAGTCAAACCATTTATGAAAATCCCATTTATGAAAATAAATACAAGGGATCCTCTCCCTTAGATTCCTTATTTCCTACCAATGATGATCAAGAGAGAGTAGTCTTCAACTCCCTTAACCACATGGCTAATTTTATCCATAAGCATAAAGAGGTTCTAGAAGCTATGTTTAAAGAAAGTAGTGATCTTATAACCACGTATGCCAAGGAAGGTTCTCTCTTGGAATACCCCCAATAACCGAAATATAATCAAGAAAAACCCTCTCTTAGGTCCTTAAACATTAACCTTAAATCATCTACTTCTAATTATGTTGACTCTAATCCTCCAATCATCACCACTTTCATGGTTGATAGGGCATAGAATACTCCATCATCTTTAAGAAATCACTCATCCCTCTTAAGAGTTTTTATAGGTCAATGTGAATAGCCTTACCTCTCAAAAAATAAACACAAGTTCTATCCCCAACCTAAAAGTATTTTCTAGTGCTCCACATTCTCATCTTTCTATCAATCATATTCCTCCTATCCCTAATGTGAACATAGTTTTTTCTCAAAATCCCATTCCTACAATATTCCATTCTACATCTACAAGTCCATTTATCTCAAATATCTTAGGGATGAGTTGTACTATGTTGAATTCAACATCATATGCCCCAATGTCCCAATATAATCCTTTCATTGCCTATGAAATTCCTCTTATCCAACAACACACACCTCATGCTATCAAATCCTCTTTCTTCTAAAATCCAAACCTTAACCTTGCAATCAAAGTTGTTGAAACAACAAATGGCCTCAATCCAAGGGTTATAGGTAATCTTATGAGGAATTGTATAATCAGTATTGAGATCCTATTACGGCTAGTTGCCCCTTTTCTTATAACTTTGAAATGCCTAAGTTTTAGTTATACAAAGGAAAAGAGGATTTTAGCAATCACCTTAGGATTTTCTAAACGTCCTATAGTGACATTACATACAAATAGATATTTCTACTCAAAATATTCCCTAAGAGCCTTAGTGGATCCAATTTAGAATTGTATTACCAAATATCTATGCATACTCTTAAGACCTTCAAGGACTTTGTCAATTTATTCATCCAATAGTTTGTTGTCTACATTGAAAATGTCACAATTAGTGACCTATAAAAACTTAAGTAGGCCAAATATGAGAGCTTCATAGAATTCCTAGCTAGGTGGTGAGCCTTAGTGGGAAGGCTCTAGTATGCCCCACCACAAAGGGATTGTTAATCATATAAATGACACACTTTGACATTTCCCTCCCTAGTGCCAGTTCTATTGAACATAAGGGCCTGGTGGATTAGTGCATTAGCAATTTAGACATCCTTCTTGTTGGGCATGAAGAGGTAAAATTCAATTGATGATATGTCAAGGGTAAGCCAACATACTTGGAATAGGATTTATTTCCTCTTGAATGAGAATTTTTTCCTCCAAGATTCAAGTATGCTAGGTCTTGGTTGGTGCAGATAAACTCAAAGGTCATTGATAAATTATTTCTTCAAGGGACCTTTTCTAGTATGACTCTAAAAGATAGATTTCCTAGACACAATGTCTTAAAATCAAACTCTTAACTTCTTGAAAAAAATCTCGTTTCATTGATATTTCAACCTACATGAGCTAAGTAGAATTAAAACTGGGAAAAAGAAAGATAAATTTTAATCTTTGTAAATTGTGGTTGCCCAATCAATATTGTTTATTTCACTTAATATTATTATCACACAATATAATAACAATGGTTATTTTGAAGTTGTATGAAATTTTTTAAATACATTATAAAAAACAACTTCAATTCTTAAAATGAAAATTAATCTACTCCTAATATAAATAGGATCCAAATAAAAGTCAAAGGTTTAAGGGTAAGATAAAAATAAAAATAAACAATCCAATTCTACCTTGAAATTTTGTTTCAATTTAGTAAAGCAAAAATTCTGATTTAAACCAATCCTAGCCCAACTAGTATTCACACAACCTAAAGTGCAAGGTGGTGCAATATTCAAGGAAGAAGCAGACTATGAAATGGATATAGTACAACCACCATTAGCATGCATAGATTAAACATAGAAAAACCTCACAAGCCTTGTATTATAAATATATTCATTAAGTACAATTGATTTGGATTTGCTCACTTCAATAGTTTTACAATAACACTCAAAATAATATTATGCCCGATTCAGAGAATCCATCCAACTACAAAAAAAAAAGACAAAGAAGAAATTTAAGTCTAAGGGTCTAGCTAATGCATGGTTTCTAACCTTTACAAATGAGAAGCATTGCTCCTTATATAGCTTTTATTTAATCTAAAATGAAATAAACTATTACATAAAACATTGGCCAAAATTAATTGGGCATGATCCTAGGTTGAGTTGTCACCACGTGGTCCCTTCATTTTGCTTTGCACATCCTTTGTCAAGTAGTTATGATTATTGATATGCTTGTCATGTTGCATGGAGGTTTTAGTCACTTTCTAGCTCTAAAATATGCTACGTGGTATAAAATCTCATTCCTAGAGCACCAGGTGTCCTTTGCATTGAGATCCTTAAGTCTGGTATTTTGTTACTACATATTTGCTTGATTAGCATTAAAGCTCCCATATCCAATGTCTTTGAATTCCATCAAGTACTTTTTATATCTTGTAAGATAAAATTCAAAATTTATGGATATTATAATTTACTATTAATATTACTATTATTAATAATAATAATAAATACATTTTAAACAATCTATGCATTTTACAATAATTCTCTTGCTTTTTGGCTATTTTGCATTTTTCAAAAAATAAATATTTTTGGTAATATCTAAATAATATTGGTTGTATTTTCCCTTCACTGGTCTATTGGCTTTCCCTTCCTAGAAGAGTATCTTGTGGATGGAAGCTCTCTTGCAAAGCTATTTTACCAAGGGTCATGATGGTACCAAATTCTTCCTTTGATGGTGTATGATAACTTTACCTTCCTAGGAGAGCATCTTATGGATGTGTGCTCTATCAAGAGCTATTTTACCAGGGGCCATGAGGGCCCCCAATTTTTTCTTTGGCAGTATGTGGTGGAATTCCCTTCCTAGAAGAGCATCTTGTGGATAAATGCTCTCTCGAAGAGCTATTTTACCAGGGGCCAAGAGGACTCCAATTTATTATTCAACAATCTAATCATGTTTCTATTTATGGGAAAGCATCCTATGGATGCATGCTCTCTTGGAGAGATATTTTACCAGGGGCCAGGAGGACCCCTAATTTTTCCTTCAATGGTCTACAATGGTTTTCCCTTCCTAGGAGAGCATCCTATGGATGCATGCTCTCTTAGAGAGCTATTTACTATGGGCCAAGAGAGCCCCCAATTTTTTCTTCAATGATCTATGGTGGTTTTCCCTTCCTAGGAGAGCATCCTGCAAATGTGTGCTCTCTTGGAGAGCTATTTTACTAGGGGCTATAAGGGCCCCTATTTTTTATTCAACATTCTATAATGGTTTTCCCTTATTGTAAGAGAATCTTGTGGACACGTGCTCTCTTAGAGAGTTGTTTTACTAGGGGTCATGAGGGCCCCCAATTTTTTCTTTGGTAGTTTGCAATGGCTTTCCCTTCTTGGGAGAGAATCCTATGGATGTGTGCTCTCTCAAAGAAATATTTTACTAAGGGCTAGGAGGGCCCCTAGTTTTTCCTTTGAAGGTTTGCAATAGCTTTTCCTTCCTAGGAGAGCATCCTATGGATGTGTGCTCTCTTGAATAGTGGTTTTACCAAAGGCCAAGAGGACCCATAGTTTTTCTTTGATGGTCTATAATAGCTTTCCCTTCCTAGAAGAGCATCGTGTGGATGTGTGCTCTCTTAGAGATTTGTTTTACCAGGATCCAGGAGGGCCCCCAATTTTTCCTTCAATGGTCTACAACAACTTTTCCCTTCTTCGAAGAGCATCCTATGGATGCATGCTCTCTTGAAGATTTGTTTTACCATGGGCCATGAGGGTCCCCAATTTTTCTTTGATGGTATAAAATTGCTTTCCATTCCTAGGAGAGAATCCTATGGATGTGTGCTCTCTCAAAGAGTTATTTTATCAAAGTTCAAGAGGGTGCCCAATTTTTCCTTTGATTTTTTATGATGGATTTTCCTTCCTTAGAGAGCATCCTATGAATGCATGCTCTCTCAAAGAGTTGTTTTACCAAGGGCTATGTGGGCCCCCTATTTTTATTGAATGGTCTACAACATCTTTCCCTTCATAGGAGAGCATCCTATGGGCATGTGCTCTCTCAAAGAGCTTATTTTACTAGTGGCCAGGAGGGCAACCTGTCTTCATCAAATGGTATGCAGCCACCTTCTTGGGAGAGTGTTTTTTGGACCCAATTTAGTGTGTTGTTGGGTTTATAGTGATCTAGGATGCTTCTCTACCCTCAAGTCTTGACAAGTTTTTGAGTGTTGTTGAGAAGGGTGAAACCAACAGCCGCCAACAGTCGGAGAGTGGAGCAGCAGTCTCCAAGTGCGGGGAGGGAGGAGATGTCGATGGGCGGGAAGTCGTCTATAGGGGAGCCCGGGAGCGGCTACGGTTCGTGTCTTGGGCGCAGCGGAGCAATCGAAGGGCACCAGGGATCCGGAGGTGCGAAAGCGTCCGGACCCATTGAAGAAGACCGGGCTGTTGACGGTGTCAGTCGGGGTAAGGACCCACCAGACAAAGGGGGTGGTGGGGCTCAAAAGTCTTATGCCCAGGCAGCGGCCTCAGAAACCCTAAACGGGTTTTTTACCAAAGAGTTGTTTCCGGTTGGGGATGAGCTGGACATCCCGGCGGAAGTTCTTTCAAGCTTCATGGAGTTTGAGAAATTTACCCTCATAGGCAAATTCATTGGCGGCCGTCCCGACATGGAAACTATCCGAAAGTGGGCAGCAAGCAAATGGAGGACTTATGGTCATATGGAGCTAGCGGCCCTATCCCGAGGTTTTTTGCCATTAGGCTGAACAATAAGGAGGATTACTGTAAAATTTTGGTTGGCGGGCCATGGTTTCTGGGCCGCAAAAGTTTATTCCTTAGGAAGTGGGACATGGATTTCAGTCCTGATACCCAGAACATCAACATTGCCCCAATATGGGTTAGGCTCCCGAATCTTCCCCTCTTTGGCTGGCATGAAAATGTCATAAGGGGTATTGCGCGCTCCATTGGGGAGTTGGTCACCATTGACCCACCCACCCGAGCTCGAACAAGGTTTGTCCAAGCCCGTTTTTGCGTTTTGGCAGATTTGGAGGCGAAACTCCCAACTTTCATCACTCTTCGGTCTGGAGGTACCTTTCTTCATAAACAAGCTATTGTCTATGAAAATAGACCAGCTTTCTGCCCCCAGTGTCGGTCCCAAGGGCACCTCCAATCCCAGTGTCCTCTTCAAAAATTGGGTAAGCAGAAGCGTGAAAATGACAACCCCCTGGAGCATGGGGAAGGTCAGGCGAAGCAGTCAAATCTTCCAGATGCGAAGGGTCATGAATCTCTAGGCCCCTCTAGAGTCTGCGTCGGACTCTCTCAGCCTGAAGAGAATCCCACTCTCCAATCGGACCCCGAGCAACTTGAGGCTGACAATCAGCAAGGAGCAGACTCCCACTTGGAAAGTGAATCGCAGGAAGAGAAGGAACGGACCCCATCCCAAATTGTGACTCAGACTATTTCTCTGCCCCAAGATATGGGTCATCCCGATTTCAGCCAGTCGTAGACGATGCTAGAAGATTACCTCTTAGGAAGGAGGGGTGAACAATCCGGTCACATTAGCCCCCGAAACACGAGGAGCCGAAAGCAAAGTGTGGATTTTGGTAGTGAGAGGAAGCAGGGCCGTCCTCCTAACAAAGACAGGCGGGACAAAGAGACAGCAAATGACGTTGCAAATGGAACCCAGCGTTTGCTGGTTCTGGATGACTATGGCGCTCAGACGGACGAAGCGCATGCATCAAAACCTCCCCCTCAACAAGGAAGGGGAGGCAAGAAAAACCTCAAACTATCCAGATGAAAGTCCTCTCATGGAATGTGAGAGGACTGAGCAGTGCAGCCAAATGAAGGTTAGTGGCTGATCTCCGTAGGAGGACTAATCCTTCCATCCTTATTTTGCAAGAGACCAAGGTCGATGCTATCTCCTCTGATAAAGTTGCGAAGGCCATTTGGGCCAAGGCAAATTGTCTGTCCAACCCTGCAGTGGGAACAGCGGGAGGACTCATGGTTCTGTGGGACCCTTCGAGGTTTGAGGGCAGCCTGCTATCAACTTCCAACAGAATCATCAATGTACTGTTCCAGTCCAAAACCACCAATTTTTCCTGGATTCTGTCCAACGTTTATGCTTCAAATTCTGCCACAGAGAGAGCAGAAATGTGGAAAGCTATCTCTCAGATGAGGGAGAATTTTAGTAATTTTCCTTGGGTTTTAGGGGGTGACTTCAATTGTCCCCTTCATCCTTCAGAAAAAAAAGGAGGATCCGACCACTTCAACCGCAACTTGGAGGACTTCTAGGATTTTGTCTCTACTAAAGGCTTGCTCGACATCGAACTCAAAGGGGCTTCCTTCACTTGGAGTAACAGAAGGATTGGGAGCGGTTTGATTCAAGTCAAGCTCGACAGATTTTTTATGTCCCAAGAAGCCATTCCTATCCTTGGCGGGGCTATCCTTTCGGCTCTTCCAAGGATTGGGTCTGACCATAACCCTATTTTCTTGGAGGCGGATGATGGGCCTATTTTTAAAACCCCCTTCAGATTTGAATCCATGTGGATCTCTCACAAGGACTTCAAAGGTTTGGTTTCAGCGTGGTGGCAATTGAAGGTGGAAGGAAATGCTCCTAAGAGGGTGGCTCTAAAGCTCAAAATGGTCAAAGAAAAGCTGAAAGTTTGGAATAAAGAGGTTTTCGGCAACATTTTTGAGTCCAAAAAATCCATCTCTGAGAACCTGAAGGTTTTGGAGGAAAGGATGGAACTCGAAGGTTACACTGAGGGTCTCAGGGAGGAAGAGCGGAGTCTTTTGGTGGACTTTCATTCTATTCTCGCTAGGGAGGAAACGTTATGGCGCCAGAAATCTCGTGACCTTTGGTTGAAGAATGGAGACACCAACACGAGGTTTTTCCACGCGTCTACTATGAGGCACAGAGGGGCCAACAAGATCAGAGAAGTGGCTTGTAAGGATGGGCGCATTACCAGGGAGATAGAGGAAATCGGGGAGCGAAGCGGTTGACTTTTTTAAGGATTTGCTTGGCACTCCTCCGGACAGACAACCTTCAGGTCCAGAAATCTCTGCTCGCCAATTTTTTGACTAAAGTCCCCCATGAGGTAAGCATTAAGCTTATGGAACCTTTTTCCTCGTCCGAGATTAAGGAAGCATTGTTCTCCATGCAACCAGATAAGGCCCCTGGCCCCGATGGTTTCCCCCATGATTCTTCCAAGTCATGTGGGAGGTCGTGGGTCCGGATGTGTGCGATGCTATTCGGGTTATTCAAGCTTCCAGATCCATCCACCCGAAACTCAATTCCACCTTTCTTGCCCTCATTCCTAAGTCTCCTACCTGCAAAAGTTTCTCTGACTATCGGCCCATCAGCCTGTGCAATGTTTTTTACAAGATTCTTACCAAGTCTATAGCCAATAGACTCAAAACAGTCCTCCCCATCCTGATTGATCCTTGTCAGGGAAGCACTGTTAAAGGCAGAAACATTCTTGATGGTGTCATCACTGTCCATGAGACCCTTCATTCCGCTTACCGCTCCAAGAATGCTGCTCTTTTTCTTAAGCTCGACATGAACAAAGCCTTTGACCGGGTTGATCAAAATTTTTTGTGTGCGAGTCCTCCTCAAGTTCGGCTTTCATCCCCACTTGGATTGACCTTGTCTATAGTTGTATATCCACTCCCTTTTTTTTGTCCTGGTCAATGGGTCCCCAGCTGGGTATTTCCAAAGCGCCAGAGGCCTCAGACAGGGCGATCCTTTATCCCCCATCCTTTTCATTCTTCTGGCAGAGGTTTTGAGTTGGTCCATGAAAGAGGCTCTTCGTCAGAACAAGATTTCTGGCATTTTGCCGACTTCTAGAGTTGATCCTGTCACTCATCAGCAATTTGTGGATGACACCCTCATCTCCATTGGGGCGTCCGTTGCCCAAGCCAAATCGCTCAAGCGGATCCTGTCTCGTTATGAGCAAGCTGCAGGGCAAAAGGTCAATTACATCAAGAGCAAAATCTATTTTATTAACACTCCCCTATGCAGGCAACTTCGGATTGCTAGAATTCTTGAATGCACTATTGATTCCCTGCCTACGTCCTATCCGGGGTTGCCTCTATCTTATAGCGGGCGGGCGAGTGGGGATATGTGGAACATGATTCTTGAGCGCCTTCACAAGAAACTCGAAACTTGGAAGGGCAAACTCCTGTCGCAAGCCGAAAAAGCCACCCTTACCAAAGCTTGTCTTCAGGGGATCCCGACCTACTTCATGTCGGTGTTCATGCTTTCGGTTGCAGTTCACTCCAAAATTGAGAAGATTCAGAGGACCTTTCTATGGTCTGGCAGCGAAGAGAAATCTAGACTCCCCCTTGTTGCCTGGGACAAGGTGTGTTCGAGGATAGACCAAGGCGGTGCAGGGTTGAGAAGATCAAGACTTATGAATTTGGCTACGATAGCGAAGCACGCTTGGAGGATTCTATCTAGCGACCCGGTGGAGTGGGTTAAGCTGGTTAAAAAGAAGTATCTTGGCCCCATTTCCTTCTTGGATGTTGAGACCTCCTCCGTGGCGTCGACCTTTTGGAAATCTGTGCTCCAAACCCGACATTTGATCAGCCTGGGAGCCCGTTGGATTTTGGGTGATGGCAACCTCATTTTCTTTTGGAAGGATAGGTGGGCGACTGAAGAAGCCCTTGGGTCGAGGGCGGATCTCGTTGGGATGAGAGGTTTGACTGACCCTAACTCCCAACTCAGGGTGGCGAATTTCATAGACCGGAGCACCCATTTTCCTCGGTGGAAGATTCCGGTTGTGGAGGGGTTTAATAATGAGGTTACCTTTCTTGCAAATATCCTCCAGTCGGTTTTAATTCCTTCTGCCAGGAGGAATGACAGAATCATCTGGAGTGGTACGGAGGATGGGCTTTTTTTGTTAAATCAGCTTATGAGTTTCTTACCACCAAGACTGCTCTGGACTACAGGTGGAATACTGTGTGGAGGAAAGGAGTCGTCCCTAAAATCAACTTCTTTGCATGGATTGCTTTCCACAACAAAGCCTTAACAATTGACAACCTTCACAAGAGAGGTTTTGCCTTCCCCAACAGGTGTTACTTGTGTCTTGCAGATTGCGAGACGAGGGATCATTTATTCTTGCATTGCCCATTTTCCCACTCTGTTCTTAGTATTGTCCTATCCTCCTTCCAAATCCTATGGTGCTCTCCCCGTTCCCTCAGAGATGCTTTCCACCAATGGCCTAATCCTTTCAAGAATCCCAAACTCCGCTTCCTCCTCGAGGCCTCCTTCCATCATTCAATTTGGCAAATTTGGTTAGAGAGGAATGCCAGAATCTTTGGCAGAGCTCCTAGAGGGCCCCCTTCTATTGCTCAAAGGGCGTTGTCCTACGCCATCGAGAATTCTATTGTTGTTCCCAGTCCCCGTCCCTACCTTTCGAGCGAAGAAGCGATTCTCAAAATGATGAATCTCTGGCCATTTTTGGAGGTTGTTAAAGGGCCCTGTCGAAGGAATATTGTTTGGACCAAACCCCCCATGGGGTGGATTAAATTAAACTTTGATGGAGCGGCTAAGGGGAATCCTGGGCCACTGGTGCTGGGGGTGTTGTCGAGAGATCATGATGGGAATCTTGTGATGGCCTATTGTGAAGATTTGGGCTCCCAGACAAATCACTATGCCGAAGCCCGAGGCGCTCTGAAAGGTATTCGGATACTCTCTGAGGATCCTCGGCCTCTTATTATTGAGGGTGACTCGCTCAACATCGTGAATTACCTTCTTGGCACCAAAAATCCATCTTGGAAAGTCTACAACATCATCCTCGAGGCAAGAACGCTTCTCTCCTATCGTGGTAGGTGGAAAGCAAATCATACTTTGAGAGAAGGTAATCGCGTGGCTGACCACATGGCCAACAAAGGGCTCGCGACCACGTGTCCGGTCGTGTGGCGGTCTCGCTTCCCATCCGAGGTGGAAAGGTTGGCCAGAGCAGACATCCATTCATGATGCTTTCCTTGCGAAGTTTTTGGAAAGCCCCCTCCGACGAGTTTTGGTGTGGCGTGGCAATTTTGTCTACTTAGTTGTCCATGGTGTCTTGTCTGTTTTGCTTTCCTCGTTTCATTTCTTCGGGCTCTACTTGGTGTTCCTTCGGTTTTGTCCTGTTTCTTTTTCGTTGGGTTTCCAGGCCTAAAAGCCCTTTTTACAGTTTCCAAGTCTTTAGCATTAGGATGGCTTTACTTGCAATTAGGCTTATTGTTACAGCCAAGAGGTATGATGCATCATTAGAAATATGGCTAATTTTGTACATAAGGTTTTGGGATCCTCTATAAAAACCCACTGTTAATATATTAAAATAATTACCAAAAAAAAAGTCTCGAGAAGTTTTTCTTATTTGATTGATCTTTGAGAGACCCCTTGGGAAGGGGTTTTTTTCAAAATTTCAAAATGATAGTTTGAGTGGGATTCCCATGCCTTGGTAGGAGTTTTTCATTTTTGAATTTCTTGTTTGAGTAGTACCCTTGCTTGGGCAAGAAACTTCAAATTTGAATCCTTTGTGGACCTTGTCTCAGTTTAGTTTCTTGTTCTTTTGGTAGCCCCTCTTTGTGGGCTTTCTTGCTTTGTAAAATATTTGGGGACCCTTTCAAAACACCTTCCAACCAATCAAAAAATATTGGTTGCATTTTTACTCTTTCCAGTAATTTCTTTGCATTTTGGCAATCTCTTTTATTTTTGATAAAATTTTACTCTTTCTCAGTAATTTTTGCATGTTCCCCTTTGTTGAGGTTTCGATGCTATTTTCCAATTTTTAGAGCTCTAATTTCCTTTGCTTCTATGTGTCCCATAGAGTTTTGGGCTTCTGATGCTAATTTTCAATTATCAATACTTTTATTTTATTTGCTTTTATGATTTTCAAATACGTCTGGGCTTTTGATGCTAATTTTTAGTTACTAGGGCTTCTATTTTCTTTGATTTTATATTTCCTAGACACATATAGGCTTTTGATCTCTTTCTTTCATTTGTCAAGGGTTTGGATTCATTGTTTTTTTTAATTCCCTATGAGTGATTGGGTTTTAGTGAAGGCATTTTCACAATGGCTTCACTTGGATTTTATTTTCTACAAGTGGTTGGGATTTCGACTAGGGAAATTTCCTTGTGAGTGGTTGGGGAAATTTTCATTTAGTGTATAGCTAGTTTCACTTGGATTTTTATTTTCCTCATGTGAGTGGTCAAGCTTCTAGTCGCTTAAGCTTACTTCATTAGGTTTTTTATTTCTCCACAAGTGGTCGAGTAATTTGGCAAGGGTAAATTCCCATGAGTGGTTAGATAATTTTATTAGGGTAATTTCCCATGAGTGGATAGGTTTTGGCATTGATAGCATTTCAAGTTGCTAGTAGCTTTAAATTTTCCTACTTTTTAACTTTCCTTTAAATGGCTAAACTTCTAGCCAAGGCTTCCATTTCACTTGCCTTTTAAATTTCCATGAGTGCTTAGACTACTAGTCAAGGTTTTTTATTTTTTATTTATCTCCTTGACCACTTTATAATCTATACCTATATTGACCTTGGTTGTGATATATTAGATAGACTATACAAAACAAGCAATTTCGATTCTCAAATCTCCTCAAAACATAGGCAAATTTATGCTTTTCAAAAATATTTTTCGAGGAGCATCTAATGGAGGCGGTTTCATGAAATTTCACTAAGTTTTGTAAGATATATAGCTCCCAAAAGTGATATTTGCATTATTAAGCAAGCATTTATGAGGATTCATGGTAGTTAGCTTGTTGAAAATAAACCATCTAGGAGGTCATTTCTCCTTAAAACATAGATAAATTTGTATTTTTTGGAAATATATTTTTGAGGAGCATCTAATGGAATTGGTTTAGTCAAATTTTATTAATTATTGAAATATATATGGTCTATAAGTGAAAAAAATTGTGCTATCATGAGGAAATTCAAATCTGCATTGTATGATTTTAAGCAATTTTAGGGTGTTAAGACTATGGAAACATAGGCATGTGGGTACTTATTGGAAAGCTTATTTCTAATATTGATCTAATAAAAGAGTTTTTTTTTCATTCTAAATACATTACCATACATATTTATGGAAATAAGTATCACAACAAATTTAAGGCAAGCAAAAACTGGGCACCTATAATTAAAAGCTTTCAACTAAAAACCTGAGTTTTTTGGATGATTGAATTTCATGCACGAGCCTAAGAAAACAAGAGAAAATTTACCAAAAACTTAAAAAGTGGATCCCTAATCCATGTAGACTAGGGTTTTTTATGCAAGAACAACAACAAATGGTAACTCTGCTATAAAATGCTCCTAATCATTTTGGGAATAGAACAAACCCCCTCTAAAACAATGAAAATTCAAGACCAAAAAAACCAAAAATTTGTTATTCATCCAAAGTTAGGGTTAAGAAATTAACTTGAAAGCAATAATCCATTTTATTTCAACAAAATTATGGATATATAAATTCATTCTTATTATAGATTTAGTTCAAATTTACCACCAAATTTCAAAAATCAGGCTAGTTCACCCTTAAGAAAATATTGGTCTACTAATAATAGGATCTACCACATAGGTAGACATGTCATCAACTACTGGATATTGCTCTACTACCATTCAGGTATTTATAGCCCTAATGGATTTATATTAATCCCACTCTATGTTGGCAATTTTGGGTACTTTGGGTACATTGCCTTTGCTCAAGTATATAAGTTGTCATTGATGTCAAGAAGCTTTTGAAGGAATTTGATTTGATGTCAAATAATTTGTTTTGATGAAGGTTACGACATGATAGTTTCAAAAGTCTTTTGCAAACCCCAATCTGACAGGTACGAGAGAAAGAGCTTGCAGTGAAAAAGTGTCGCGATATCATGACATGTCGGGTTTTCGCGACCCGAAGAAAAGAAAAGCGCTAAGGATAAAAAGTGTCGCGATATCGCGACATGTCAAGTTTTCGCAACCCAAAGAACAGAAAATATCTAAGGAGGAAAAGTGTCACGATATTGCGACATGTCGCATTTTCGTGACTTAAGCAGGAGAGAGAAAGCAAGTTAGAAAAGTGTCGCAATATCGCGACGTGTCGCATTTTCGTGACTTAAGCAGGAGAGAGAAAGAAAGTTAGAAAAGTGTCACGATATCATGACATGTCACAATTTCGTGACTCAAAGAGCAAATAAAACGTACGGAAGCTGAAAGCGTCACAATTTCACAATAGGTTGCAAAGAAAATGTACGAAAAGTTGATAGCGTCGCAATTTTGCGACGGGTTACAAGGAAAGCGTATGGAAGCTGAAAGCGTCGTGATTTCACGACGGGTTGCAAAGAATGTGTACAGATGCAGAAAGTGTCATGATTTTGCGACAGGCAGAAAAGAAAGCAGACGAAAGCAGAAGTGTCATGATTTCGCGACAAAAACTAAAAGCAGGTCTTCTATAGGAGAAGTGTCGTGATTTCACGACAAAAGCAGAGAGGACGGTCATGAAGATAGAAGTGTCATGATATAGCAACAGAAGTGAAGACGAAGTCTGCAAAGGCAGAAGTGTCACGATTTTACGACAAAAGTAGAAAGGAGGTCGACGAAGGGAGAAGTGTCGCGATATCACGACAAAAGCAAAGTTGATGTCGACAAAGACAGAAGTGTCACGATATCGTGACAAGAGCTTAGTTGAAGTCGACAAAGGCTGAAGTGTCGCGATATCACGACAAAAGCCAAAAGAAAGTATACGGTTGCAAAGGTGTCATGATATCGCGACATGTTGTAGTTTCATAGCAAAAGCTATAGAAGAGTTACAGAGGCAGTTGAAGCCAACAAAGTTAAATGTGAGCCAATGAAGATTAGGGTTTGCATCCAACAAAGTTTAGGGTTGTGCAGTCGACTAAAGATCAGGGTTACAGCTGACTAAGATTAAGGTTTTGATCTTGAAAGTGTTTTTATAAAATTCAAGCTATTTTGAAGAGTTGTGTGGTGTTGTTGGTGGTGACGTTTGTAGATAGAGCACAGAATGAGAAGTTCGATCGCTGAGAGCAGAGTGCAAAATTTGATCGAAGTGTGCAGAGTGAGCAAAGAGTCATGGTGAATTGTTCTAAGTGCCGCTATGATTGCGCAGACAGTGCAAAGGTTGAAGTTTGACCAAGTGCGACTGTGAGTGCACAAAAAGAGCAGAGGGCATAGAGAGCACAAAGGGCAAATATGAACACGGAGTGCTACTGTATGAGGACAGAGGTGCATTGGTTCTTTGAGAAGAACCTGAGGACAGATTTGGCAAGTCTTTGAGAAGGCTTGTGTGTAGAGGATTGATTTGTTCAAGTGTTGGACAGATCTGACAGACAAAGGAAGACTTGTACTAGACCGACTAACTATGTTTGGTATAGGTTGCTGAGCTGTTGTGGACGTGATCATAGAAGGAAGAGGTCTCTTAGGCTAAGCATTGAGGACAGGAGGTCTTCGGTGGAAAGGAGTTCCGCGTGCTGGCAAGAGGTAGAGGTAGTTGATCTTCTGAGGGATCATTTCCATAGCAGAGGGGAAGGCATCTCCTTTGAGCAGAGGCTCATAAATACAGAGCAGAGAGGAAGGTATCTCCTTTGAGCAGAGGCTCATAAATTTTGTTTGGGGGAAGGTATCTCCTTTGGGCCGAGGCTCATAAACATTGTAATTGGGAAGGATTTCCAAAGAACTTTGAGATAACTTTTAGAGAAAAGTTTTGTGGACGTAGCTCGACCATTCGGGTGAACCACATTAAAATTGGTGTCACTTTGTGGATGATATTGTGCATTGCTTTGATATTGCTTTGGGTATATTGCTTTACTATTTTGAAGTATAAAGGAAAAAGTAAAAAGAGGTCTTATACTATTCACCCCCCCTTAATATTGTGCATTGCTTTGATATTCTTCAATTGTTATCAGAGCAGGTGCCTTCGAAAAGTTTAACAGATTGAATAAAAATCTAGTAAAGAACACAATGGATCATTCAAGTAGCAATGCAACACCTATTCTTGATGGGTCAAATTTTAGTCTTTGGAGTGCAAGGATGAAGGTTCATCTAATGGCACTTGGTAATGAGGTATGGGAAGTGATTGAAGATGAGTACACTATTCCTATACATGATCCTAATACTAAAGAAGAAAGGCTCCTACATCACAGCAATTCAAAAGCAATGAATGCAATCCTGAAAGGCTTACTGAAGCGGATCTCACCAAAGTGATTCACCGCAAGACGACTAGTGAAATGTGGAAACAGATTGAAGGTGGTTCATACAGGTGATACAAATGTTAGAAAGGCCAAGTTGAGACACTTCAAAGGTATGTTTGAACAACTCCAGATGAATGATGATGAAAATATTAGTGACTATATGCTTCGTATGGATGAGGTTGTTAACTCCATGAAAGACTTAGGTCTTGAGCTTGCTGAAAATGATGTTTGTGATAAGATTTTAAGATCTCTTCCTAATAGATTTAGTGAAAATATTTCTACTATTAAGGAAGCTAAATATTTGGATAAGTTGAAAAAGGATGAGCTCCATAGTATACTTGCAGCATTTGAGTTGAGAACTCAAGTGAAGGTTGATGTCAAGAAAGAGGCAGCTTTCAAGGCTACCAAGAAATCCAAGGGTAAACAGCTTCAAGATAGTGACGAGTCTTCTAGTGATGAAGAGGCATATTACAAAAAGAAAGGCAAGTCCTTTAGAAAGCACAAAAGCATGAAAAATATAAGATGTTTCAATTGTGGAAAGTTTGGTCATTATGCTACTGACTGCCAAGAATGAAAGTGATGAAGATAAACAAGATTCTATGAGCAAGGTTTCTGAAAAGCATAAGCATCACAGAAAGAACAAAGATGAGCACAGCAATCAAGGAAAGAGGTATTCTCACAAGCACAAGAAGAGTTTCTATCTAGACAAAGCAAGTAAGTGTTCTAGTAGTGATAGTGAAAGTTCTTCAAGTGATAATGAAAATGATTCAAAAAGGGTTTGATGATTCAAAAAGCAAACAAATAAAGGATCTTGAAAGTGAACTTATTAATGCTCTTAGTGCTTTGAAAAATGAAAGAAAGAATAATGCTAGACTCAAGGATAAGTTAGATGAATGTTGTATGGAGAGAGATGATCTTATAGAAAATCTTGATTTCTCTATATCTAAGACACAAGAACTCAAGGATGAGTTAGAGTCTAAGGTTCTTGAGTATAGTGAGTTAGAACAGAAAATGGCTTCTTTGAAAGAGGAAACTAAAGAGTACAAGGATAAGCTTTACAGGTTTCAAGATAGCTCCAAAAAGGTTAAGTCACTCATCAAAGGTCAAAGAAAGACAACAGATAAAATAGGCCTTGGTTTTGTTAAGCCACACAAGGAACAAGTTGGAGAGTCTAGTAAGAGACTCCAAAAGGAAGAGAGTTCTTATGAGGAAAGTATTTCAGATCATGAGTCCTTGAATGATAGAAGCAAGAAACAGAAAACAAAATTCAGAATGAGAAGAAGAAGTTTTTAGGACCCAAGAGGTCAAATAAAGGAAAATTTCAAGGCAGATGTTTTGCTTGTCATAAGTTTGGTCACATGGCTTCACATTGCATGGCTCAAGTAAATAAGGTAAACGACAATTTCATAAGTGCTAGTTTATTTCAAGGGTATTGCTACTCTTGTCAACAGTTTGGGCACAAGGCAGTTTATTGCAAGGCACATAACGAGAACAGGTTTGTTCGGAAACGGGTTTGGCGGAACAGGTTTGGTCGGAACAGGTTTGGTCGAAACGAGTTTGGCTGAAACAGGTTTGGTCGAAACAGGTTTGGTCGAATCGGTGGATTCAAAGATCAGGTTTACCTTAGAGAAACAACATCATCAAGTGTTTCAAGTGCAACAATGAAGGTCACACAATTAGACAGTGTAGAGCTGAAATTCTAGAATACAGGAATAGGAGCAGTGGCATGATCAGGTCCAAGGATCAAGGCATGGACAAGAACAGGGATGAGAACAAGAACAAGAACAGTGACAGGAATAGGAATATGGACAAAGAGTTCAAGAGAAGGCTCGACAAGGAAGTTATAGACGTTGATGATGATCAGTGCCTAATGGGAGTTTTACTTCCACCCCAAAATTAATCACCTCATCAAGAGGTGGGGGAGGGACTAAGCTAAGAGGCTCATTCTTAGTCCCGAGCCCCAACAATGACCCTTTGCCATTGATGACAAAGGGGGAGAGATATGAGTAAGGGGGAGAGCTTCAAAGTGAAGAGGAAAGCTTCAAGTCAAGGGGAGCAAAACTTCAAAGGAAGATTCTAAGTTGTTAGCATAGTTGGTTTCAGTTTTGGCTCTTGAGAAGTGTTTTCAGTAAAGGTTTGCCATCAATGACAAAGGGGGATATTGTTGGCAATTTTGGGTACTCTGGGTACATTGCCTTTGCTCAAGTATATAAGTTGTCATTGATGTCAAGAAGCTTTTGAAGGAATTTTATTTGATGTCAAATAATTTGTTTTGATGAAGGTTACGGCATGACAGTTTCCAAAGTCTTTTACAAACCCCAAGCTGACAGGTTTGAGAGAAAGAGCTCACAGTGAAAAAGTGTTGCGATATCACGACATGTCGAGTTTTCATGACCCGAAGAAAAGAAAAGCACTAAGGAGAAAAAGTGTTGCGATATCGCGACATGTCGGGTTTTCACGACCTGAAGAATAGAAAAGAGCTAAGGAGGAAAAGTGTCACGATATCGCGACATGTCGCATTTTCGCGACTTAAGCAAAAGCGAGAAAGCAAGTTAGAAAAGTGTCGCGATATCGCGACATGTCGCATTTTCATGACTTAAGTAGGAGAGAGAAAGCAAGTTAGAAAAGTGTCGCGATATCATGACATGTCGCAATTTTGCGACTCAAAGAGCAAAGAAAATGTACGAAATCTGAAAGCGTCACAATTTCGTGACAGGTTGCAAAGAAAACGTACGGAAAGTTGATAGCATCGCGATTTTGCAACGGGTTACAAGGAAAGTGTACGGAAGCTGAAAGCGTCGCGATTTCATGACGGGTTGCAAAGAACGCGTATGAATGCAGAAAGCGTCACAATTTTGTGATAGGCAAAAAAGAAAGCAGACGGAAGCAGAAGTGTCGCGATTTTACGACAGAAACTGAAAGCAGGTCTTTTATAGGAAAAGTATCATGATTTTGCGACAAAAGCAGAGGAAGGTCATGAAGACAGAAGTGTCGCGATATCATGATAGAAGTGAAGACAAAGTCTGCAGAGGCAGAAGTGTCACGATTTCATGACAAAATCAGAAAGGAGGTTGATAAAGGGAGAAGTGTCGCAATATCACGACAAAAGCAAAGTTGATGCTGACAAAGACAAAAGTGTCGTGATATCACGACAAGAGCTTAGTTGAAGTCGAAAAAGGCTGAAGTGTCGCGATATCATGACAAAAGCCAAAAGAAAGTATACGGTTGCAAAGGTGTCGCGATATCATGACATGTTGTAGTTTCACGGCAAAAGCTACAGAAGAGTTACAGAGGCAGTTGAAGCCGACAAAGTTAAATGTGAGCCAATGAAGATTAGGGTTTGCAGCCAACGAAGTTTAGGGTTGTGCAACCGACTAAATATTAGGGTTACAGCTGACTAAGATTAAGGTTTTGATCTTGAAAGTGTTATTATAAAAGGTAAGTTGTTTTGAAGATTTGTGTGGTGTTGTTGGTGGTGACGTTCGTAGATAGAGTGTAGAATGAGAAGTTCAATCGTCGAGAGCAGAGTGCAAAATTTGATCAAAGTGTGCAGAGTGAGTGAAGAGTTGTGGTGAATTTTTCTAAGTGCCGCTGTGATTGTGCAAATAGTGCAAAGGTTGAAGTTTGACCAAGTGTGGCTGTGAGTGCGCAGAAAGATCAGAGGGCATAGAGAGCACAAAGGGCAAAGACGAATGTGGAGTGCTGCTGTATGAGGATAGAGGTGCACTGGTTCTTTGAGAAGAACCTGAGGATAGATTTGGCAAGTCTTTGAGAAGGCTTGTGTGCAGAGGATTGATTTGTTCAAGTGTTGGACATATCTAACAGATAGAGGAAGACTTGTACTTGACCGACTGAATGTGTTTGGTATAGGTTACTGAGCTGCTATGGACATGACCATAGAAGGCAGAGGTCTCTTAGGCTACGCATTAAGGACAGGAGGTCTTCTATGGAAAGGAGTTCCACATGCTAGCAAGAGGTAGAGGCAGTTGATCTTCTGAGGGATCATTTCCAGAGCAGAGAGGGAAGGTATCTCCTTTGAGCAGAGGCTCATAAATTCTATTTGGGGGAAGGTATCTCCTTTGGGTCGAGGCTCATAAAAATTGTAATTGGGAAGGATTCCCAAAGAACTTTGAGATAAATTTTAGAGAAAAGTTTTGTGGACGTAGCCCAACCATTTTGGGTGAACCACGTTAAAATTGGTGTCACTTTGTGGATGATATTGTGCATTGCTTTGATATTGCTTTGGGTATATTGCTTTACTATTTTGAAGTATAAAGAAAAAAGTAAAAAGAGGTCTTATACTGTTCACCCACCCCTCTCAGTATAAGCTTGTGTTCTTCACTCTAGACCTTGCTCTACTACTAGCCAAGTGTTCATAGCCCCGATAGAGGTTGTCTAAATCACCCAAGCACTTGAGCCCCTTTTTTTCTTTTTTTGGAGCACACTTTTTATTTTTGCTCAATTTTACAAGAATTTGGGTCTACATTTGGGTTGGATATCCTTATAGCAAATAGGATAGTGAACATTAAAATGAATTTCACCTGAGAACTAAACCATAATGGTTTCATTCCTCCTAATCTAGAATCTTCTTAATGTATTTTTATTGTGAAGCTACAACATCCTTTTGCATTACTTTTATATTGATTTATTTTATCCCAAGATAATGGACATACACCAAATGAATGATTAAGCCAATATTAGCTTCATTGAGTTCAAATTAGGACCTTTTATCTCCAAACTATGCAAAAAACACTCCCTCATTAGAGTAACCAAAATTTGGTTGCACTTGACTAATTTGAGCCAAATAGAGGAAATCACAAGATAGAGAAAAATTAAAAACAAAAACAAAACAAAAATAGGAATAGAATGAAACAATACCAATACACTAAAAATTTCAAAACACAAAACTATGTACAAGGTTTATTTATAGGGTAGTACTAGAATACTCTCAAGTACTAAAGTAGTGTTTGAGGAACTACCTATTCATTGGTAATGGAACATCCTCTCTAGTTAGGCCTTTTATCCTGAAGGTATTTTCTTTAGGATATTTGATATCTGAAAGGGTCCAAGACTAAGGGGGTATAATTTCCCAAGGTCCCAAACACATCTATGATAATTTGAGAGGCACTTTCCATTGCAAGCATACTAGTTTTTATGAACCTTATCGCATAATAATACCAAATTTGTAATCCTAAATGTCTTTATTTTACCTCTCCCAACCCACTAGCTACTATGGTTAATCAACTCCAGCCCACCACCACACCATGCTTGTACTTTGACCCATCAAAATTGAAGATCCTCAATTGGTCTTCAATTACTTTTTTTTTACTTCATGGGGTATCTACCACCAAATTATTATCTTCAACTCTAGTTTCCACTACCACAGCGTACACTTCTAATTATGGTTAGGGTATAGACTCTCATTGGTATTATTATACTTAGTGATGAGCACCTTTATCCTTGGCTCTCTTTCTATCTAAATTCTATTGGCTATGCCATGCCAAGGAAGACATAAAATAAATTTATTTCCATATAACCATTCAATGTTATTGATCAATATTGGTTAAGCAACATCTTGTATAGATCTAGAATATCCATAACCTGAATATCAAAGTATTATTGTATCATGGGTTCAAGAGCCAAATGTATATGAACTTGATGTAGTATCCCAACCATATTTACCTCTATCTTATCCAACTAAACAACCTTGTTGTTTAAAGAAGCATGAGTTAGTATTAATTTTTGGTTGACCATATTCACCATAACATTACTAGAAGCATTTGAATCCATAAGGTAGTTATGTAAAATTTTACCATAAATTTTAATTGTCAGAAGGAAATATGGGGATTCTATATTTTTCTTTGTAAATAGCCACCTAAGAACCAATAGCCTTTTTTATCTCTTCTTTCTTTTTTCCAAGGGATTTTTTAAGCAAAAAATCCTTTTGATCTGCAAACTGAGCTACCTCAAATAGAGAACTATTTGCCTTGGTTTCCTTAAGGTATTCAATAATATTATATCCAAATTTACCCTATTTCGATATTTTCTTTTTCTATGGTAATCATGTATTGACTTTTGGTTGCATAGACATTGTGGGATCCTTAGATGGGATAGGGCTTTTGTTGGTCTGCTCATCAGGTGGGATAAAATTTTTGTTGGGATGCGTGGAATAATTCAATGGTGCTTTCCCTTCACTCTAAAAATATAATCATTATATTACTAGTAAGCTTGCACCTCTTATTTTAGGTATTCTTCAAGTTCATCTTCATCCTCTCTTGAGAGTTCATATGTTTCTAAAACTAGGGTTGTTCCTGCATTCTGATTAGATTGATTTCTACAATCCTCATTGGTGGGAATTAATTCCAAATTTTCCATTTCTTTTGAGACAATATCCAAAGTAGTTTTAAACTCTAGATAGTAAATTTCACCATGTTGAGTAGTGGATCGGACCCTACACCACTTTTTAAGAGCATGGTAAACCAAATTTATGGAAGTATCTAGGTTGTCATTAGATCAATTTTGGTTGCTAGTAGGATTTGGGACTCCTCCATTGCTTGGATGAGCATCCCATTGGTGATTAGTCATTTTGAAGTTGAAGTTCCTATTATAAATATTATTTATAGGTGGTTTTGAGGAACTTACCTTTGTAATTGAAGCATATCATTGCTTAATTTTTAAACTATCCTTTTTAAATTATCTAACTTAAAATTTAGATTATTAGGTTGACTTGGTTTTGGTTTATTTATATTATTTATGGGTTTAGATGTGTTTAAAAATATGGATAAGACCAGTTGATTATTTTTTGAGGTGTATGATAAAGGATGTTGCTTGTGGTTACTTTATTATACTAGTATGTTAAAATTATCTATTGATTGCTCACATTAAGCATCATTTGATTTAATGATGTCAAATTAAAGGGTTGGTTCCAGTTAGGATAGATGACTCTTGGGTTCAGCATGGGAATGTGTGTGAAGGGCTTGATTTATTAACAATATCTAATTATAGGCTCTTGGTTTCCCAAGTGAATGTAAAATCCAACCCAAAACCTTGAGGTATTAATAGTTTTTTAACTATTAGAGACTCACTATATGCTAGCGGTAATGATGTTATTTGAGGATCTCTTCTCATAAACATAGAATTTAATGGGTCTAAAGATCTAAGTTATATTTTTATGGTTGACTCCTTTGTGAGGGTGTAAGGTAACACTAACCTGGTGTATAATTTATGGAACCTAGTGTCGAATAGTCTTAAGGGTTTATTAGGTTCTCTATGGGCAAAGGCAAATTGATGATATATTATAATTTGATCAATAAATAATCTAAAATGGATAATAAATGCTACCTCTAGTTGAGGCTAAGAAGTAATAGAGCTTGAACGTAAGTTTATATACCAATCATATTCAAAGTGATCCAATGTGTGTGGAAACATAACATAGGAAACATCCTCACATTCGATCTATAAATGGAGTAAAAAATCTTTGTATGCCTAAATATTCTCTTTAGTTAATCTTTTTCCATCATGACTATACTTAAGGAGATATCATTTAGCATTCTTAGGCATATTACATGCAAGTCCTGGTATATTTAAAGGATTACTTCTTACTAACCATGGGTAGGAGCTACCATTGGTGGACCTTGGGGAATGGTAAAATGATCAAAAAAATGAGTAATAGCTCTAGAATAACTATTGGTAGCATAAGGGGTATTGGTTTTACCTTTATTAGCTTTGAATATTTTGTATAGGAAAAGGTTGAGAAACTCAATACCACCTCTAGATGACTTGGAATGATGATAACTTTTGGTTCTAACTTTGACAGTCAAGATGTGTAATATAAATACTACATCAAGAAAACTTAAATTTCAAATTCTATGGCCCTCCTTCTAGTGCTATATTTGTTGAGCATGCAAATGACACGCTTTGAATTTTCCCTCCTATTGGTAGTGAACCTAGAAACACACGGATGGTGGGGAAATATCAATGCTAGCATTGAATAACCACCAAGTCGATATGGGGTGGTCAATATTTAGATGAGTCTGGTTTCTCTATGGTGGTTCCATTTATCTACATCACAAAGTAGTAAAATGGAAAAGGGGAAAAGGAATAGGAAAATAGTCATATCCAAAACTCACAAGGATGGGTATAACTACATCAAGATACATGCAGGAAGTGCACCATAGGTTAAAATGTGAACTCAACACCTAATAGATCAATCAATGATACCTTTGTTAAACTCTTTGGAGTGGTGGACAGGGAGCGAATTCTAAAACTAGTTAATAGGTGCATAAAATCCAAAATGTAGAATTAGAGTGCTCCTGTCCAACTAGCTTTAGCAAAAATAAACCCGCAACCTGTATTTATAGGTGCAAATTCTTGGGCTACTAAGTGAATTCCATGAAACCACATAAGTTACAAAAGTAGATATAAGCATTCATATATTCAATAAATGAAATGAAGGCAAAATCGATGACCAAACAATGCTAATATTATATTTATACAATGGTGAAAACCTTACTTATGAATTGTAATAGCTAAAGAGTCATCGTTGGGAATTATCAACATCCCATTTTTTATGGGTATTTTACATTAAATTCAAAATTTAAACATTAATTGCGGTAGGTGGGAATACAGTACTTGAATCTTATAGGCGCTCAACTAGTACACTACTCCTTAGGATAGTAGTGATCTTCTATAAGGAAGTATATGTGTTCGACTTGATTTGAACCCTTGTAACTATTGATATTCCTACCCAATTCATTAATTTTTGCCTACCTTGTTTTTTTACTCGATCGATGATCTCGCGGTTAGGTGATAAATGATTGACATTAAAAAACCTTAGGAGTAGCACACCTTCAATCAATAAATTTTGTGTACGACCACCTCGCATTGGACTGCTACAACAATGAACACTCCTATTTGAATTTAGGTGATGGTGGGAGATTTTTGAGCAGGGTGGATACATTTGTTGTCCTTATTTTTTCTCGAGGAGCCATTGAGAAGGAGGGTGATCATTTGACCAAATTTTCATCCATATTATGCTTGAAATTTTCACCAGAGAGTGGGTGGGGACCTCTATCCTTTTTGTGGGTGGGGTTGTAAGTAGTGTCCACCCTTTCTGGCCACTTGAAAGGTCCACCCAATGATTGGGTGGACCTTTTGGAAATTTTTACCCTAGGTCAATTGAGGATCACCTGCCCACTCCATTGTCCATCCTGCTTGCTTAAATAACTTGCATTATACCTATTTCTTGTATTCACCCATCATTGTTGCTACCACTAAAAATATTTCACCCATCTATCAATATTTCTAAAATTTGGTAAACTCTTCTTGAGAAATGGGAATAATTTCCTTAAAGGAAGAGTGGGTGAAGGGTGCAAAGAAATTACCCACACCTTCCCAATGTCAATTTTGTTGAGCATAAGGGCCTTGTGGATTATTAAACCAACCATTCAGCCATCCTTCTTACTGGGCATGAAAAGATAAAATTCAATTATTGGCATGTCAAGGGTAAGCCAACATACTTGGAATAGGATACGTTCCCTCTTGAAAGAGAATTTTTTTCCTCTAAGATTTAGGTATGGCAGGTCTTGGCCAATGTGGATAAACTTAGGGGTCATTGATAATTGTTCTTCAAGGGGCCTTTGTTGGTATGACTCTAAAATATAGATTTCCTAGGTATAATTTCTTAAAGCTAAATAGTTAATTGCTTGAAAATAATTACAGTCCAATAATATTTCAACCTATGTGAGCTAAGTAAAATTAAAACTGAGCAAAAGAAAGATAAATTTTAAACTCTGTAAATTGTGGTTGTCGAATCAATATCGTTCACTACACTTAATATTATTATTGCACAATATAACAATGATTATTTTGAAGTTTTATGAAATAATAAAATACACTACAAAAAATTTAGCTTCAATGCTTCAAATGGAAACTAATATATTCCTAATCTAAACAAAATTAAAAGAAAAGTCAAAGGTTTAAGAGTAAGAGAAAATAAAGAAAAACAAACAAGCCAATACTACTTTGAAATTCTATTTTGATTTGGTAAAGTAGCAATTCCACTTTAAATCAATCCTAGCCCAACCAGTATTCACACAACCTAAAGTCTGAGATATTGCAATCTTAAAGGAATAAATAGATTATGAAATGGATTGAGTGCAACCACCATTAGAATGTACATATTGAACACAAAAAACCCCCACAAACCTTGTATATTTGATTTGGATTTGCTCACTTTAGTGGATTTACAAGAATAACACTAAAAATAATATTATGATTGGTTTAGAGAATCCATCCAACTACAAATAGAAGAGGTAAATAAAGAATAAATATAAGTCTAAAGGACTAGTTAATGGATGGTTTTTGACCTTTACAAGTGAGGAGTGTTGCTCCTTATTTAGGTTTTATTAACCTAAAATAAAATAAACTATTACATAAAATATCAGCCTAAATTGATTAAGCACAATCCCAGGTTGAGCTAGAACCACTCAATACCTTCATTTTGCTTTGTCCATACTTTGTCAGGTAGTTATAATTCTTGATATGATTTTCATATTGCATGGAGGTGGTAGTTGCTTTCTAGATCTGATTGATACTATGTGGTATAACTTCTTATTATTAGAGTGCCAAGAGTCCTTTGCATTGAAATACTTGAGTCTAATATTCTATTGCTATGCATTTTCCTAATAAGCATAAAGCTCCCACATCCAGTACCTTTGAATTCCATCAACTGCATCAAATATTATAAAAAAAAAAATCAAAATTTATAGGTATTACAATTTACTATTATTAATATTTTTTATTTTAGTTTTTACATTTTTAAACAACCAAAGTAATTACTTTCTATTAATTCACTTGATTTTTGGCTATTCCTATATTTTTGAAAAAAAAATCTTTTTGATAATCTCTAAATAATATTGGTTACATGTTTAGCCTTTTTGATAATTTCTTTACATTTTGGCAATTTATTGTATTTTTTGGTAATGTTTTGCCCTTTTCTAATAACGTTTTTCATTTTCCCTTTTGTCAGGGTTTCGAAGCAAATTTCCAATTATAAAAGCTCTAATTTTCTTTGCTTCTATATTTCCTGTAGATGTTTGGGCTTCCAGTGCTACTTTTCAATTATTAAGGTTTTTATTTTCTTTGATTTTATATTTCTCAGACATGTCTAGGCTTTTGATGTTAATTTTCAATTACCAAGGCTTTTATTTTCTTTTATTTTATAATTCTTGGACACATTTGAGCTTTCGACTAATTTCTACCATTTTTCGGGGGTTTGGTTTCCTTGTTTTTTTTTTATTTCCCCATGAGTGGTCGGGTTTCATTCAGGGCAATTTTCACACTAGATTCACTTAGTTTTTTATTTCCTATGACTAATAGGGATTTTGGTCAAGCCAATTTCCTAACGAGTGGCCAAGGCAATTTTCACTTAGTTTATACATGGCTTCACTTGGATTTTTATTTTCCCCATGTGAGTGGTCTGGCTTCTAGTTGCTTATGCTTGTTTCATTGGATTTTTATTTCCCCATAAGTTGTTGGGTAATTTAGCTAGGGTAATTTCCTATGAGTGGTTGGGTTTCGACATTGATAGCATTTCAAGTTGCCAATAGCTTTAACTTTTCCTACTTTTAAATTTTCTTTTGAGTGGTTGGACTTCCAACCAAGGATCCTATTTTACTTGCCTTTTAAATTTCCATGAGTACCTAGACTTCTAGTCAGGGTTTTTTCTTTTCCTTTTATACCCTTGACCACTTTATAATTGCACCTATACTAACCTTGGTCAACTTAGCCTATAGAAAACAAGTAATTTTGGGTCTCAAATCTCCTCAAAACATAGGCAAATTTATACTTTCCAAAAAATATTTTTGAGGAGCATTTAATGGAAGTGGTTCATAAAATTTCACTAATTATTGCAAGATATATAGGGCCCAAAAGTGATATTTTCATGATTAAGCAAGTATTTATAGGTAATTAGGGCAATTAGATAACTTGTTGAAAATAAGCCATCCAAGAGGTCAATTCTCCTTGAAACATAGGTAAATTTATACTTTTTAGAAATCTCTTTTCAAGGAGAATCTAATGGAATTATTTTCACCAAATTTTATTAAGTATTAAAAGATATATGTAGTCTACAATATATAATTTTAAGCAATTTTAGGGTGCTAAGGCTATGGATATATAGGCATGTGGGTACTTCTTGGAAAGATTATTTTTGAGCTTGATATAATAAGAGAGATTATTTGCCATTTCAAATATGTTACCATACACAACAATGAAATTAAGCATCACAACAAACTTAAGGTAAGAAAAAATTGGGCACCTATAATTAAAAGCTTTCAACTAAAAACCTAAGTTTTTTAGATGATTTAATTTCATGCACAAGCCCAAGCAAACAAGAGAAAATTCATCAAAATTTTAAAAGTAGGTCATTAGTCCATGCAGACTAGGATGTGTTGTGCAAGTGCAATAATGAGGATCTCTTGGATATTTTCACAAGCAACCTCAATGGATATTTGTCCTTCTACCTAGAGAAAACCAATGTGTTTTCCTTTGAAGGTGTCGTAGAGATGGTATAAAGAGTACAAATCACCCTCTTAAAAAGAGGGTATATTAAATCCAAAGCTAGAATAGAGGAAGACAAGTCCTCCTCCCACCAAAATAGGTAGTACAAACATGTTTTTGACAATGAAATAACTGACTCACACCAAGTCAACAACATGAATTCTACAATGACCCTTTAGAGGTTTGTTTTTAGCAATTCTCAATAGTCCAATACCAAGAAAATTTTTATCCCATTGGACCAATCACCTTTGGCCATCTTGAAATAGGCCCTTAAGGCCAAAATGGTGGATCTTCCACTTATAAAGCATATAGACCCTAACAAGGAAAGCCCTATTGATTTTACCTCAAGAAATAATGTGTCTTACACTAAGTCAATGGTCATGTGACCAATAAATGGAAGACTCTTAGGAATCTCATCCAAGACCTGATAGATAAAGGTCAAATTAATTTTTAGTGGTTGTAATTCTCAAGCTTTATCTAAACTAGATTTTGGGATCTTCTAATATTAGCTACCAAACGATGAATAGAAGGCAGTAAATAATAGTCGATATCAAACTATCCCACCCCTAAACTTGGTGGGAGCAACCCATTCTTTCAATAACTATATGTGTTATCACAAGGAAACAACTCAAGAATCCTCCATCAAATCAACCTTCCTAGAAATCCTTTGATCCTCTACTCAAGAAAGGCTTCTTCTTTTGTAGGACCACCTTTAATCATACATTCAAAAAATAGCAGTACAGGTACTGCATCAACAATTAAAATTACCCTAGCTAAAACTTCTCTCCTCGATCTCTTAAGGGTCTCTCCAATGCATAAATATATATTACTCAAGCTCTTGAGTGAACAAGTTGTTCCTCAAAATTTATACCCTAATATCCTTACTTTTGTGGTGGGTCCAATGGGATAAACCATACAACAATATCATTCTATGAGAATAACATTCCATCTATATTTATATTTAGATATCTCCATCTCTATATCATAGGTCATACTGGAAACACATTTATCAAAAAATATCATCAATAATGGCTCAACCCTCAATGTGTGCAACCTAAAATTCATTAGCAAATTTAGGCTCACTAAGAAAATTTGGACAAGTCTAATATGTTTATTAGGGCATTCAATAATAGAAAGTGTAAGGCCAATTATCAACATCCTATTCTATATAATGCCTTGTGATATGACTTACAACATTCTTCTAGGATGACCATGGATACATGTGATGTGGGTCATTCCTTCCACCTTCCATTAGTGCCTTAAATATGAAATGAGTGCAAGACAATCCACATTCTAGCTAAACCTCAACCTTTTGCTTATTACCAAGTGATCAAGGTTGAGAATTAAAATTTATGTCTTTGTCCATCCTTGAATTCATATTCATCAACTTCTTCCTCTTTATTTTAGACTCCCATTATAGATGCATTAAGGTCATTAACCTTAAATTATTAATCTCCAACAATGAATATTAAGTTAAAATTTATAATTCAATCAAATAAAATATTAATAATCAAGATAACAATGTACATATTTTGGACCTAGCCAAGCTTGCTCCATTTCTTTAATCCTAGGCTTGTCCTTTAGGAAGGGTAAAATGGTATATATAGGAAATTGTTCCTTCATCTATATTGGTACTACTTATGATGATAAAATCCATGGTAGTAACCCTTATCTGGTCAAATTATAGTATGCTTCATGCTAATTTCCATCCTTATATCCCATACCAAAACAAATTCTTCCTAATATGAGGTATCAAGGGAAAGTATTAGGACTTCATGAACAGGGCATCAAAGAGCCCTTGGAGGCCAAATCTTGGTTAGGGATATATCAAATAGGATATATCCCTAGCCATAGTAAGTCTTTATGTTTCTCTTTTGTATCACTATGATGACAAGCCATTGGTTTATATCAATATCCCATGCAAACAACATGTCCATATATAGGTTGGATTGGTATGAGGAGGATAAAGAGATATCACTAGTCCTAGGTTCTATCCCTGTTAGGAATGAATAGTACATAAATGTGAATTATCTAACTTTAGCCTATCCAAAGTTGATTATTGATGAAAGCAGTTGTAAAAGGGAAGATGTCTTATATAGTCATTATCAATATAGTCCTTCAAACTTTCATTTGAAATGAATTATTCTTTTATGGATATTTTTTCCAAATTAAAAATATCACTATCCCCTAGCCCAACTATCATGGATAGTCATCCCTTAATTCCTTAGATCTAGAGAACCTAGGAGTGTTTCCTGCTTACCCTCAATTGCAGGATGAATCTTGTATCCTAATTAAAAAAAATTCTAACATGAATATTGGGACTTTTAAATATCCCAAAGTAATGGTCCTAACCTTGTCTGAGTGTAACAACTACACCATACTTATGACTAATTTTAGTAACATTTTTGCACAGACCTACATTGACATGCTAGGTTTGGACTCTTCCTTAGTTATCCATAACGTAGTCATCAGATAATATGTCAAACCCATCAAGAAAAAGCTATGAAAAATACATCCAAAAGTTACCTTGCTTGTCAAGGAGGAGATCCAAAAGCTCTTAGGTGTTGGATTTATCAAATCAATTGACTACTCTGAGTAGACCTATAATATTATTTCCATTGCCAAAAATAAGGTCATCATTAGAGTCTATATTAACTTTTAGGACATCAACAAAGCATGTTCCAAAGATGATTTTCCTTACCTAACATCAACATGATTGTCATATTTCACTATAGGATGCAAAATGTTGTATTTAATGGATTAATTCTGAGAATATAATCAAATCCAAATCACTCCTAAAGAACATTCTAAAAATACTTTCATCACCCCATGGGGCACCTTTTGTTATAAGATAATGCCCTTTGGGCTAAATAATGTAGGTGCCACCTACCAAAGAACCATGATCCATATCTTCCACAATATAATGCATGACATGATAGAGATTTATGTTTATGATCTTATCAATATGTCCCTTAATTGTACGGATCATATTTGAGATCTAAGATACATCTTCCACGAGTTAAGTGAGTACCCTCAAAGGTGAATCTTTGGAGTGATATCAAGAACTATGATTCATCATATCTTAACACTACATCGAAGTTGATCTTGATAAAATAATAACTATCATTAATATTCCACCCAATCAAAATATAACTCAGCTTCAAAGTCTCTAAGATAAGCTTCAACCCATTTGGATATTTATCTTCCAACTCATTGACAAGTTTCATCCCTTCTCTAAATTCTTACAAAAGGATGTCACCTTCAAATGCGACATTGATTTCCTAGCGGTCTTTGATACTATAAAGTATTTCCTCTTGTCTCTTCCTATTTGAATTTAGTTGAATATATCTAATACTTTATTGATATGCATTGTAGCAACCGACCATGCCTTAGGTGTTATGTTGGTGTAATATGATGACCAACATAGAGAAAGATCCATCTACTACATTAGTCAAAATTTGTTTAACTATGAAGTTTGCTACCTCCTCTAGAGAATATTTGTCTCACTATAGTGTTTGTCTCTTAAAATATTAGATACTACATGCTCAACAATAAAACCTTTGTTACCATGAGGATTGATTTCTTGAGCTATCTAATGTTAAAACCCCATCTCTAAGGGTGAACCACTAAATGGATTTTATCCCTTAGCAAAAGTGTCCTTGAATTTATCATTTAAAATCACAAAAAGGTTAGGTTATTATTGACTAACTAGTTGTAGCACCCTTAGAAACTAGTCATCCCATGGTCATAGATCTTCTAGACAAGTTAGTATTCACCATAGAAGAATATCACTTCAATTCCAAGACCCTATACTTGTTAGGGCACCTAGGAATAGATATTTGGGGATATATTATTATATTGTATAAGGGTTGGCATGGACCACACATAACCCAAGGTTGATTGAATTATAATATTATATATATTATAATATAATATAATATTAATAGTAGGCTCCCAAAAGTAGACTAAGAAGATGAATATATAAAGAAGAGATATTTGTCATTGTAATCATCATGGAGATCAATCATATGTAATCGTCTTTACCCATAAAGTGGATTATGGGAATTTGCCCTACTTGAGTGGTTCTCTCATCTTGGGATATCTTGTGGAGTTATTCCTTCCTTAAGGATTATTATTGGTGTTTCCCTACCTTAAGGGTATTATCTATCTCTCTCTCATTTGTAGATTGTTATTCTGGATAATTACTTGTGGATGAATGATTTGATATTTTTGCATATTGGTGAATGATTTATGTTAATGATAATAAAGTTTTGCAAAAATTGGTATCAAAGCAATGATTTTGGCAAAGTGGGAGAACTTTTTGTGGAATTGCAAAATTAGGGCCTATTTTTTTGGAAAAATGTTTCATATTTTAGGAGCTATACCTTGGTGAAGGTTTATCCGATTTGGATGATATTTTGGACCATTTTGTGCAGAATTTGAAGAGATTTAAAATGAGTGGTCATATGAAGGAATATAAGTAGTATTGAGGGAGTTATGATCTTTTGAAGTCAATCATATAGAATAATGATAGGATGAGTTTTTTAGATTTTTCTGTAAAAATGTCTCATCTCTCAAGAGCCATATCTTTGCGAGAGTTTGTATGATTTAAACAATCTTGGATTAGTGTGCACAAAATTTGAAGATCTTTAAAATAAGTGGTCATATAAAGGAATCTAAGTAGTTTTGAGGGAGATATGACCTTCTAAAGTCAACCATTTGGAACAAGGGTAGTGACAAATTTTCAATTCGTAATTTTTTCAAAATACAAAATTTGTTTAGTTCGAATAAACAAATCAGTTGCACTTTATTTTGTTTGGAAGAAAATTTACAGATCTAGTTGTCTATGAGGATTTTTAACTTCAACTCAGTGGACAAATATTTATTTCTATAAAACCCTAGTTTGCATTATGGCATGATATATATTGTCAAAAAACCCGAGTTGCATTAGGGCATCAACTATGGAATTGCAAAAGTTTAATGTAAAAAATTATATTCATGTGAGAGTGGTTGAAAATAGTAAAATCTCAATATAGTGAAAACATGTTAAAATTTTGCTTTCATATTTTTTTATGGGGGAAGCTTTACAATGGATAGAAAGCTTTGTTTGGGGTAAACTCTTGTGCACTTGGGATCAAATTGAACCAACATTCTTGAGCACATGGGTACCTATTAAATTACAAATAAAGTTAGATATTTGTAAGAGAGATCTTGAAGGGAGGGATAAAAAGATAGATATCATTTTGGATGTCATCAAATACCTTGTAAAGAAACTACAGGAAATTCAAAATGAGCAGAATAAAATGAAAGGAGAATGGGAACTTTTCAAGAAATAAAATGGACTATAAAAAGAAATAAAATTACTCAAGAAGGAGAAAGAGAAAAATGTTAAGTAAGATAGTGAGAAGAATGAAGCCACATATTTGGATTTTCAAAAGCAAGCGAAGGATCAAAAGGGTTTAAACTCATATAAAATTTCTATTTTGCAGGTTCATGGAAGCATTCAAAAGGAATAGGTTATTATTTCCATTGACCCTAGTAGCATATATAATTTTATTAATATTGCTTTGGCTAAGAGGTTGTAGGTTCAAGCAAAAAAAATTAAGGACATATAGTTGGAGGGTGAGAATTTTTAGATTTTTGAATATTTGAAGATCACCATTGATAAATATGTTTTATATTTAGATTTTCATGCTATTCATATGAATGATGAGGATATTATTATTGGTCATCATTGGTTATATTATTTGGGTACTGTTAACATTAATGTGTAAAATAATTTTATTGGTACAAGAAAAATAAGATAACATTGCAGGAGACTTCTAAACTTAACGAGCAAGGATACAAGGAAAATCAATAAGTGGTTATAGAGAAATAAATTGAAGAACCTAAAATAGAATCCAAGAAGGCAATAGTAGCAACAGATTCCATGGAAGAAGTAGCAGCAACTGAGTCCATGGAAATAATAGTAATAGAGTCCAAGTAAGCTTTGATAGAAGAGCACAAGGACACACCAAACAAAGAGAACATGAAATAACAATATGTAGAATAATTTAAAATAATGAAGCCAAATGTTGAGAAGAAGAAGAAAATAGAACATTAAGGTTGCACCATGTCATCATCCACACCACCATGAGTGAAAATAATCTTGGAGGTATGGTTCAAGGTAGAAATATTATGGTTCTACATGGAATCAGAAGGGCACCAACTATGGCAGTGTTTGGTAGAGAAAGCATAGTGATCCTGGTTTTTTGAGTGGTTCATCAGCATCAAGGAACAAGTGGATCCATCATTCAAGTTATCAAAATATAGTAGCAAAAGTGTGGAGGCAATGAAGTATATTTGGATACTCAATTAACAAAATTGCATACCAGCATCAATGTGTTTCACTTGGATGGATGGATGATCAAGATTAGTATCAGTTTCTAACATTGCTTAGCAAATAAAATTATCTTATTTCTTCACATGTTTCAAGGATGAAACATTTGTAAGAAGAGTGGCATGTTAGGGAACCTAAGAATAGATATTTGGGGATATATTATTATATTGTATAAGGATTGGCATGGGCCACACATAACCCAAGGTTTATTGTATTATAATATTGTATTATATTATAATATAATATTATATTAGTAGTAGGCTTCCAAAAGTAGAATAAGAATATGGATATATAAAGAAGAGATATTTGTCATTGTAATCATCATGGAGATCAATCATATGTAATCGTCTTTGCCCATGAAGTGGCTTATGGGACTTTGCCCTCCTTGAGTGGCTCTCTCATCTTGGGAGATCTTGTAGAGTTATTCCTTCCTTAAGGATTATTATTGGTGTTTCCCTATCTTAAGGGTATTTTTTATCTCTCTCTCATTTGTGGATTGTTATTATGGATAATTACTTGTGGATGAATGATTTGATATTTCTGCATATTGGTGAATGATTTGTGTTAACGATAATAAAGTTTTGCAGCAATACTTCACTAAATATTGATGTGTCAAAGGAGCAAGGGAAGGATTCATCTTGGTCATCCCTCAGTAGTAGCTTATCCCTTTATTATTTAAACTTCAATTCTCCTACACTAATAATATAGTATAATATGAAGCTCTCATCCTAGGACTCTACATAACCCTAACCATATAGGTTAGGATTCACTTTGGATTTGAATATTCCCAACTCATATTTAACGAAGTCAATGATGTTTATCAAATAAAATATGAAAAATATAATCTATACAAATACATCATTACTAGTATCATATCTTATTTTTATAAAATGAGTGTTGATGGTATTCCTTGATCTAGTAATCACTATGTCAATGCTATGGCCATAATTCCATCCCTTATCCCCTTAGAGTTGGATGATGAAAAAGCCTCAATAATCATTCAACAAGTTAGAAAGACTACAATATAAGAGTCTAGCTAGATTATTTTAAAGGTCTTAACCATAATCTTGACATCTCCTTTGGATATTTGGTATAAGGATATCCTTACTTTTCTTAGGTTTGGTATGTTGTCTAATGGTTTGGACCATAATGTGCATAAGAACATGAAGCAATGAGCCTATCACTATATCATTATCAATGATATCTTGTATTATCAATCCTTTTATGGAATCCTTATTAGATTATTGTCCCACATGAATCCCAAGTATTCATTAAGGGTGGCCATTATAGATCCTATGATGGTCACTTTAGTGGCATTGTCATTGTCAAGAAGCTCCTATGGATGGGTTACTAGTGGCCCTTCATGTAAAACTATTCTTGTGACTATGACAAAAAGTGTGATAAGTGTTAGATGCATGACAATTATATCCATGCTCTATATCAAGCTCTATAATCTTTGATCCCTCTATGGTATTTTCCAATTTGGGTCTTAGATATCATTGGGAAGGTCAACCCAGTATCATCTAATGGACATCAACTCATCAGTGTGGCTACCAAAACATCACCAAGTGGGTTAAATCCATTTTATCCTCAATCACTAGAGTACAAATATCCAAGTTTATTCTTAACCAAATTATTTTTTATTTTAGCATCCTTTTTGTGTTAATATTAGACAATGGAACACCCATCAATAATAAAGATGTTCAAAAATTTTATGCTAATTACAAAATATAGCATAAATGATCAATGCCTTACAATCCTCAAGGTAATTACTAAGTCAAATCTTCTAATAATATTGATCAAAATCCTTAAGAAGCTCATCAACAAAACTAGATGATATTGGCATCTTCAACTTTACCCAACTTTGTGGACTTATCACACTAGTATTTGAACTCCCAGTGGTGCAACACCCTATGCTTTAGTTTATGGTACTAAAGTCATCTAATCATTCAAATTGAAATTACCTTCCTTGCATATTTTTCTACAAGACTCCTCCATAGGATATGAATATCATCTCACTTACCTTAGCCAATTGGAATAACTTAACGAAAAGTGGATCCATGACTTAGAAAACCTATAGGTGTACCAAAATAGGCTCAAGAACATCTATGGCAAAAGATATGACCTCATTTATTTAAAGTTAGTGATCTCATTCGTAAGGATAACTGATAATGCAAAAGCCTATTGAATACATATTCTATCATTATGATCAATGATCATTAACATCAATGATCATGACAAACAATGAGATAGATTCAATTAAGAATATTGATACAAATGATGCTCCTATATAGAATAATTTAATAAATAATTCCTAACATCCTCCTTATTACATTATTTAGGATATTAATACCCCCCTTAATTTAAATAAGTCTAGGCTTTGGCTCTTGGCTCTAGCTCCTAGCTTTACCTCTTGGCTCTTGGCTCTAGCTCCTAGCTCAAGCTTTGGGCTATAGCTCTTGGCTCTTTGTACCAGCTCTTGGCTTGGGCTCATAGCTCTAACTATAGGACTACCTATTCTAAGAATAAATCCTTCTTTTGTAGAATCTATTCAATATTTTATCTCATTAAGTGACATTTGTTCATCCACAATCAACATGGATCTTGTGGGTTATTTTCTCTTTGTACCAAAAATTTATCAAAGAGTGATTATGACCTCTACATATCTTACAAGGATGCAAATTCTAACAACTAGATGTCACATATAATCATTCACAATGACTACAAAATTTTATTGTAGGGGTTTCATAGATTTGGCTTTGCATGAACTTGTTCACACTTATTTTGGTTTAACCATTATAAGTAAGGCCTTTGTTCTTGGGTCTTTTGTTTGGTGTTATGGGCTCTCTTATATCTTGACCATTTTTACCTAATCATGTACCATTATAAACCAATTGTTCATGACCTTTGAGCCAATTCCTTTGGTGTGCTTTTCAAAGCACCCAAGTTCTTGTTCTTCAACATGGATTTCAACATTTGTAGTAATATGGAATTTTTCATGGCCACCACTATCATCATTAGTATTCAAGTCATTAGTATCAAAAGCTAAATTTATCTTTGTGATAAGAGATCACTTTATCACAATAGATATTAGTTATCAAGGGTTTGGCCACTTCTATCACAACAAATAATTTGCCACTATGGGCTTGATCTTCAATTACTCCTTTATGATCTCTTTATTTTATGTTTATTGATGTCAAGTTTGATTAATGCCACATATAATTTCCATACAACATCTATAGGGATTATAACTATAGAGAGGATAAAACTACCCTACAACATACAATTCTTGGCTAGATCTATTAGGAGTCGAGGTGACCATGGGGGTATGTTGATTCCTCTACACTCAAGAGCTTGGGAGATCGAAGGGTTCAATAGGAAAGGTTTTAAATACTTGCTCCAAGTCTCAGGTGGAAATGTTAGAGGTGTTGATTGAATAATCACTTATGTTTGGTCTTACTAATATTTGAGGTTTAAAAAATAAAATAACAATGTAGGGCAAATAGTAATGCAAGCAAACATTAAGTATCCTATAATGACTTTTGATTTCAATGAGAACTAAAACCTAGGTTTGTAAGAAAGTAATTTTTTTTCAAGCAAAGGTTCAAGAGAATGCACAAACAAGATTAGCCTAGATGCAAACTATATGTTTTTCTTCTTTGATGCCTAGAAATAAACTAAATGCTTTTATTTTATTATGAACTAAATCTAGAATAGAAATGAACAAAAGTAAATCAAATACACTCAACAAATAGCCTCAAAGGTCTATCAAAGCACTTACTTGATCTTATGTTTGATCCTAGCTAAAACTTGCATCCAGATATCTCCAACAACTTCAAAATATGCAAAATAGCTTTAAAAATCTTGGAAAATTTGATTATTGTTTGGGGACCTACTTAGGTTGTTGTATGACTAAGCTTGGAGGCACAACAGTCAAGCCCCCTTGGTCCTTTTAGCTAACCATTCAAAATTAAAAGTGATTGTTGACCTTTGGGAAGCAAACAAGATGAAGTGCAATAATAATATGAAAATAATGCAAACTGAGTGTAGAAAAATAGATTATGGTCCAAATCAAATATGTAGATAATGGGCTAGGATTTTTAGGAGTAAAAACCTTCCCCCAATCCCTAGTAACCAAATTTGTGTCCTATAAAGGGTGATCACAAAATTAGTCTTTTGAATTCACACCCTATAAATATGGGATGTAAATTCATAAAAAGACCTTTACCTAATCTATAAATGTGAGAAATATAATACAAAGCATAAAATAAATGATCTAACGACTAAAAATGCAAATAATAAAAACTTGATTAGCCTAAGGGAAGCAAGAAGTAAGGAAAGAGTGAAGGTAGCAACCAATATGGTAGACCTCTCCTCTTATCATAAATACTCCTCCACTTGCTCACCAAAAGTAGCAAACCATAAAAAGCATACAAGAAGTAGAACACTAGCATCAAATCTTGAGAGCATGCACATGATTAGTCCAAAAACTTGCTTAGGAGAACTTGTAGAATTATTTTCGTGAAAAAATGAGATCTAGTCTCTCTACTTACAAGATATTTTGAAGGGGGTTAGGCAAAAAAATGAAAAACAACCTTGGTCAAGAGTCAACCTCAAGAGAGGTCAGCCCAAAAACTTCAGCATTTTTTGAGATAAATCCTAATTGTTTTGAATTTGTGCCCCATCCTAGACGATCACAAATTTGACAAAGCTAAGAAGAAAAGGAAAATAAAAGGGGAAATAAGGTGTCAATATTGCTCTTAGTAATTTTGAGGGACTTCTTAGAGATTCTATGGAAAAATTACTCATTTTGATGGTTCAGTTTTTCATGTCTACATTTTACCCCCTTTTTGATGCATTTATGGCTTAATAAATGTATCAAAGAAAGATGTAGACACCTATAGGTAAAAAGTGATAAACACAAAAAGGGGTGGTAAGTTTATAAGGGATGGTGCAAAAATGGTGTCATTTTGAACACTTTGAAATTTTACATGCAAAACAAGGCATTAATGACTTTAATGTCCCTAAGGCTAGGGTGCCCCATCAAGTTTTAGAGGAAATGCAATATTCTTAAAGAAACTCAAAAAGGTGAATGCAAAAGAAAAGAGAGCAGAAAATAGAGAGAAGAACAACAAAAAAAAATGAGGAGAGATAAGTAGAGGGAATTAAAAAGGGAAAAGAGGTGAAAATGAAACTCATTTTCATTGTATGAAGAGGAGAAGAAGAGCTCTAGAGAAAAATACAAATGGCGCTTTCCACACACTGTTTAACCATTGTGAGGGGTGAGGCAGGTGTAGCAAGGGATCGAGAACAAGTAAGGACCAAAACCAAACTCTAAATTAGGATTTATAGCAAATTTTTAAGCTTTTTATTAATTTTTATTTTTTAGAGAAAAATCGTAATGTGGGTGCTCAACATGAATTCAAGGGTCAACTGTCATGACCCATCCCTTGGCAGAATTTTTATTTTGTTTGGACATATGGTTTGAATAGATGTCTTATGAATGAGATACTTGACTATATGTTTATTGCTATGAGAACATATGTATGTTATGGAAGTTGCAAATATATCCTTAATGAAATGATAGATTATTTCATGCTTAGTTGTAACTATATAGATTTTATGAAAGGATAAGATGTTGCTAATGGACTTCACTTTTGTAGGAATAGGTTCCTTAAGGTGGCAAAAAGAAATAACCACCGAGAAAGGAATGCCTAAGGGAAATGATGTGATGGGATATTTATCATAATAATTGGGGAGGTAACATGGATGAATACCCTCTTTCATGGAGATGCATATCATAAATTGCTATATCAAGTTTTATTTCATCTTGCATCATATTTTCCTTATGAAAGAGTTTTTATGGCTTTATTGCATGAAAATAATTCTAATCTCTTTAAGTATATCTATTTCAAATAGTTAAAAAATAGTTCATCATAGTTGATTCAGTTGCAATGAATAGGTGTTTGTGACTTTACAAGATAAAAGAAATGGATTTCTTTTATTATTACTACTATTATGTAAAAGGAAACATAATGTAATTAGTAGGATTCAAAAATTGCTTTGAAAAGGAATCCAAAGAACATCAGTGTAGAGTTTCATTTTAAAGTATGAGTTGTAAACTTTATAACTAAGAGGAAAACTCCAGTCTTAAATGAGAAACTATGTATGGAGTGATTGTTTTGGATCGTGTCGTAGATAGTCGAACGTCTTCCTTTATGGAAACTAAATGGTAAATTAAATACTCTGGGAGTAAGCGAATGGACATCGATGAACTTGTTGGACGAGTGGTTTATGGAAGAAAAAACAAAAATGAAAAGTAGGAAAGGAGTTTTTGGAACGATGAAGAACAATAAAGCAAGGAAGAGAAGAATGAATATGGATTAGCATCGCAGAAGAGCTTAAAAAATTGTAGAAGAAAATAGGATTTTTTTGTTATACCTTGTTTGTTAATGTTTTTGATTATGATGTTTTGCTATAAAAATATTAGTAAAGAGAAGAATGAATGGATCTCAGCCTTTTACAAAATGGATGGATTGTGTTTTCTTATTGTTTCCATTATTTTAAATTTTAGAAATAACAGTTTCGGGTAGAAACAAACTGTCTGGAATAAAACATTTTAGTGATATAAAATTAGATGTCAAACAAAAATTGGGTGGGTTGATAAGCATTCCACCGTGTCAGTTTTTATAGAGATGATGATTGATTTATAATGAATGTGCAATTTGTATGATTAGTGGAAACAACCCTATGTATTCCTTTAAATAGAGGAACACTGCCATTATTTGGATGGTTAAAGGATTAAATTTAGTAGATATGTACAAGCATTGGAAAATAGATTTTCCATTCTAAATTAGTGATAACGGGTAACCTGAGAATGTATAGAAATGTGCTCAGTAGGAAAAAAATGAACTTGCATGGTTGATGTATAGTTGTCTTAATGGCTACCTCTCATTGTGTTTGTTGTCGTGTTAAAATTAATGATAAGCCATGATTACAGAAAGAAATTAAATAAAGGATTTTTTGTTAAAGGTTCTTGTTTATGAAATGAATATTTGTTGTTGTGGATAAGTATGGAATAGAGATATATGATAGACTACTTTCCTAACTCCTATCACTTGTGTTGTTTTTGGGCTAAATTCTTTTGATCTAATAAGGACATACTAGTTCTTGAACTCTATTACATAACCCTTATCCTCCATAACCAAAACTGAAAGCAAGTTCTTCCTAAGACATAGAATAAATAGAACACCATCAAAGTCTAAAGAGTTTCCTGATTGGAGTCAAAAGGAATGGTACCAATTCCTTCAATTGGATACTTAGCATCATCACCAAGCTCAACCTAAACTCCTAAGTCCTACTCTTTTAGACTAGTAAAATATTGTCGAGTTGATGTCATGTGTCAATATGCCCCACTATCCACATACCAAGCATCTCTTGAAATCATATTGGTAGAAATGCAAGAGACTAATGAGAAATCCTTCTCAAATTTTGTAGCAAACTCACTCATCTAAGTTTCTATAGAGGCTGTTATATGTGTTTGATTTTGTTTCCCTTTACCCTTCTTGTCTAGAAATTATGATGCATAATGGTCATTCTTATGACAAATGAAGCACTTGATCTTGATCAAGATTTTTCTCCCTAACTGTGAGGTTAAAACCTCACTCTTTACCTTCCCATTGATGGGTCCTTTACCTCTACCCTTCTTGGTTTACCTAAATAGAGCTAGGTTACCATCAACACCCTTCTTGTTGGTCTTTGATTCCATTCTATTATCCTCCTAGATAAATCATCCCATAGTTTATCAAAGTTGGGAAGGTTCTCACGAGTACAAATTTCTTTTATAAATGGTTTCCATGAAGCTGAGAAACCATTCAGTGCCACGTTTACCAACTCTGTATCTTCAACCTTCTCTCCAGCTGCAACCAATTGATCATGAATTTGTGTGATCTTCATCAAGTATTGGTAACGATGTCAGATCTGGTAATTTCAATAGATCTAAGTTTGTTCTATAATGTTATCTTCCTATTTATGTTCTCACTCTATTAGAGGCTAACTAGGGCATCAAACATCTTTGTTGTTGTAGTTTTCTTGGATATGTGAGGAATTAGGTGATCTTTCACTGCATCTAATATCATTTGCTTTACCTTATCTTCCTTATTTTTGTGAGCTACCAACTATTGCAAATATGTAGGTAGAGTCATAATATCCTTTACAATATCCCAGAGATCATTCTATTCCAATAATAACATTAACCTGACTTTCCAAGGCAATAAATTGGAGGCACCTTCCAATCTATCCTCAAATCCTAGGCTAGTTATTAACATCTTTGAGATTTGTTGTATAAACTTTCAGATTTGATATGACAAACTCAAATAAAAAAAATGTCCTACACTTCAAGCAAAAATATATGAAACCCTCTTACAACTAGTTCTTTCTAGCAGTGATCTACTATTGTAAACCCTTGAGGATTTCAATCATATAACCTATGCTCTGATACCATAAAAAAATTTCTAACCATAGAAAATATGAAACCTAAGAGCTTATTATATGTAAATCCAAACACACATTTAGATGACTTAAGATGAACTTTGTATTATCGAAACCTTTCAAAAATCTATCTTAAATCTTGAGTATGTGTTTCATGATTTATGAAGCAACCAAGAAGATCATCCACATAGTCTTCAACAATGTTATGCATCATGTCATGAAAGATATATGTCATGGCCCTTTAGCATGTGGAACCAGCATTCTTCAAACCAAAAGGCATTACTTTATAACAAAAGGTACTCCATGGAGTTATGAAAATTGTCTTAGACTGGTTCTTAGGGGTAATCATTATCTGATTGTATCCCGTGAAACCATCCATAAACAATAGCATTCCATATATGGTAAATAGTCTAGATCATATCTATGTTGGGAGAGAGAAAAATCATCCTTGGTACATGCTAAGTTAATGTCTTGAAATTCTATACATATTCTAATCATTCCCTCCTTCTTAGTTATAGGAACGATGTTGGAGATCCAATAAAAATAGTTGATGGCCTTGATAAAACCTATGTCAAGGAGTTTTTGGAGCTCCTCATTGACTAAAAGGGTGACCTTAGGATGCATCTTCCTAATTTTTTGCTTAATAGTCTTGGCATTGCATCTAACTACTACATGATGCATAAAAATGGAGGTATCAAGCTCTGGCATGTCAACATATGATCAAGAAAAATTATCTTAAAATTATATCAATAATTTGGTCAATTTCTTATTCTCGTCCATGGACAAGGCTTTGCCTAGCTTAACGATTCTAGGATTTTTCTCAAAACCTATATTAACATATATGGTCTCCTCAATGAGGATGTGGGATTCATCATCATGTTGAGGAGGGACAAGGATCACTCCTAGATCTTCAAGGTCTTTAGGACACATAGGAATGGGATATACTTGAGAACTAGAAGACTCAACATGAGTGACACATGGTATTGAACCTTCAAATAAGGAGCTATTTCAAATGATATCTTCATGATCCATATCACAAAGAGTATCCCCTTTTGCATAATCCCCTTAGGTTGTAACTAATTCAGGGTGCACCAAAGTTATCACATTGTAAAATAATATGCTTGAAGGAGAAGATGGTCCCTCATCCTCATTACTCCATTCCAAGCCATGATGATCCATGAATTCAACATAAGTAATGACATTACATCATCAATTGGTAAGGGTTGGTTTTTGTTTGGGATGTCTACAATAACATTAGTTTTAATATCTTGCACACTTGTGAACTTATTGATTCATGGTTTGCCTAATGGATCAATTTTCCATGTCTACAATAACATCAGTTTTAAGATCTTCAAAACCATTAGCATATTTGAGAATTATTTATAAAGAGTGCTTGAGTGTTATAAATTTTTAGTCTTCATAAATATTGTCACCTTATGGGAAGTAAAGACCCTAACCTATTGTTGCACACTTGTGAACTTCTTATCGATTCATGGTTTGCTTTCTCTTTGTCAATCAAATGTGAATCTTAAGGTGATTTAGAAAAAATATTAAGGTCATCAGTCTCTACCAAAATTGCACCTTTTACAATATTTTTTGACCTTGTTTAATTTTGTAATAAATATAGTTTTGAACTTTTGGAAGTGTGAAGGTGCCAAACTCCATCGATATTGTACCTTTTACAATTATGCAATAGAGGTCAAATAATCACTTTTACACATTATAACTCCTAATTGCTCCTTATATAATATTAAAGTGTGTGCTTTTGAAAGATATTTTTAAAAAATAAAGGTTTATAGTTTATATTTTAACTATAGATTTAAATCCAATTGGTTTGACCAAACCCCGTAAGGGGGCAGAGGTCCAAGTTTCAAATCTCGGGTCTCATCGAACTGAATGTTTGTCCCTTTCCTAGTGCTTTCAGTGATGTAAAAGGTTCAAAATGATTGTGGCATGGTGGTTATAGGGGTGGACTGTGCGAAGATCTGTGTGGCACCTTCCAGTACAGATAGCGTAGAATACTATGGCAGCCATAAAAAGGTGGACAGTCTGCCCAAATTCATGGTAGCTATCGATTCCACCATGTAAATTTAAAAAAAAACTATAGAATTGAATAGATATTTTTTAATCTCTTTTTCTTTTTTTTTTTAATTTCAAAATTTTTGAAAAATGTCACCCTATGAACTTTTTAATACTTTTTTAAAACATTACCCTGTTTAAAATAAATTTAATCTCCTAATCTCCCATTGCAAGGTCTTTTAAAAAATGGAGATGATGAGATTTGAAATAGGGTCTTTGTCGGCCAAACGACAACCATTTCACACTAGTCGTATTGGTAGCCCATGGTTGCATGTCTTGGAAGGGATGCTAGGAAATATTAAGGGATGCTTAAAGGTTCCAAACCACCTTCTACATTGTACCACTAATAGAAAATTTTATCTTATTTATTCAATGATCCAAGAGCCTATTTAGTACATGCTTTATCATTATGATCAATGATCATTATAAATGATGAGATAGATACAATCAAGGAGATCGATACAAATGATAATCCTATCTATAATAATGTAATAAATAATTTCTAACAATAACCTAAAAAATAATAGCACCAAAGTAGATCTCAAAAGTAAGTTCAAGCCTAGTTGGTTAGGTTCATTCATCATCACCACCATGTTTGGTTTAGGAGCTTACCACTTGGATACACTTAATAGAAAAAAAAATTTAAAAATCTATTAACACCATGCATCTTAAGAGATATTGCATCTAAGTTTGCATTATCTTCCTATTGCATTTTTGTTGGCAATTTTGGGTACTTTGGGTACATTGCCTTTGCTCAAGTGTATAAGTTTTCATTGATGTCAAGAAGCTCTTGAAGGAATTTGATTTGATGTCAAATAATTTGTTTTGATGAAGGTTACGGCATGATGAGTTTCAAAGGTCTTTTGTAAACCCCAAGTTGGCGAGTTTAAAGATTACGGTGGATGCATTAGTTTAATGCATTTGGGTCTAGGAGGAAGTATTTATTTAAATAATTAAAAACCTTGTTAAGGTTCCCTTTAATTATTTTTAAATAAATATTAAATTATTGTTTGCAATGGGTTATCCTAACCCATGGCGTTATGTTTTAAGATTGTGGGCGCTAGCCAAGACCTCCGTCGACGTGTTAAACTCCTCGTCGACGTCAAGAGCTTATGGTAAAAATGCATATAAATCTCCCTCGATGAAAATCAAGAATCATCCCATCCGTATTTTGAAAAGAGTTGCTCGCTATGATTTTGTGATCCGCTATTCGGATTTCTTCTCCGACTGTGTCTTCACCGTTTTCGTGAATCCGTTGTTCATTTTTTTGTACTCGCCGTTTGTCGTAAATCCGTCGTAAGGTTTTTGTCTTCGTGTTCACGTCAAAAGAAAGGGAGGCACTATTGTTTTATTTAATCCCTAGCGCAGAAGGAACAAGGCTAACAGCGTGAGGTTTAAACCTCACCGGGTTCCTTTGGTGCACCAATAGCGGCTAGGCTGTTTGTGCGCTACCCGAACAGGAGGTTCCACGTTCGAATAACGCGAAAGGTTTTTTCATCGTGAAGTGGACGCAGTGGGTGGTGTTAGAATTCATGTGCAATTTCTCCATAGCGTGATTTTTGATGTTGGCCAAGGTATTTTCGAAATTAATTTTTGCTAAGTGTATTTTGCGGATGGAGGAAGTTTATTAGAGGGCAAAATAGCTTAGGAGTTATAAGGAGTTTAAAGCTTGTTTTATTTTGATAAAAGATTCTTTTGAAGGTGTTGTTTGAAATATCTTATTGCATTCTTATGAGAAATAAATTTTATTTTTGATAAGACTATAAAGGAGAAATAAGGTGTATAAGGGATAAATTTTTCTTGTAATGTTGAGAGTGCTTTTGGTTGATTATGGAAATGAAAGCATGATGTTTTAAGGTTAAAATTGCTTCTTGTGTGAAGTTGTAAAACCTTAAGTGGGCACCTTTGAGATTGACATTTGCTTTCATTAAATTGGTAATAATCAAGCTATTCTTTACTTGGTTAAAGTGTTGGGCTTACTCCTTTGTTAATGATTTGAAAAGTTGTGTGTGCTCTTGTTGATTTGAGTTGGTGGATGCTTTTTGTTCAAACAATATTGGAGAGAAAAGGAGTTCTAATTGTTTCCTTTTCTGATGTTGATTGTGAAATGCTTCAAGGTTGTGTTTTGAGTTGGATGGTGTTGATTGAACCTTGTTTGATGAGCATTGTTGTTGAAGCCCTAATTGATGGTGAAAAGAACATGAGTATCATTGTTATGTGATTCTTTGCATAGTTGGAAATTTTTGGGGTTTCATGTTCTTGAAAGAAAGCATTCTATCCTATCCATTTCAGATATTGAGTTGGGTTTTCAGATTTGAGATTGAGTTTGAGCTGAGTTGATTTGAGTTGAGTTTTGAGATTAGGAGTTGAGTATAGAACATATTGAGTCTCTAACAATTCTCTTTATGCTTCTATGAGTTTGAAAAATCACATTGGGTCTCTAACAATTCACCTTGTGATTTCCTACTAAGAAAGTTTTTTTCTTGGTGAGCTTGCTGAGTTTTGGACAGGTTTCGGTGGGGACTTGTGAGAAGATTTGGACAAGTCCTAGCAGAGGACTTGTGAGCTGAGTTTGATAGTTCTATCAGAGAACTTGAGAACAGAGGTGCACTGGTTCTTTGAGAAGAACCTGAGGACAGATTTGGCAAGTCTTTGAGAAGGCTTGTGTGCAGAGGATTGATTTGTTCAAGCATTGGACAGATCTGACAGATAGAGGAAGACTTGTACTAGACCGACTGATTGTGTTTGGTATAGGTTGCTGAGCTGTTGTGGACGTGATCATAGAAGGCAAAGGTCTCTTAGGCTAAGCATTGAGGACAGGAGGTCTTCGATGGAAAGGAGTTCCACGTGCTGGCAAGAGGTAGAGGCAGTTGATCTTCTAAGGGATCATTTCCGGAGCAGAGGAGAAGGTATCTCCTTTGAGCGAGAGGCTCATAAATTATGATTGGGGGAAGGTATCTCCTTTGGGTCGAGGCTCATAAACATTGTAATTGGGAAGGATTCCCAAAGAACTTTGAGATAACTTTTAGAGAAAATTTTTGTGGACGTAGCCCGACCATTTTGGGTGAACCATGTTAAAATTGGTGTCACTTTGTGGATGATATTGTGCATTGCTTTGATATTGCTTTGGGTATATTGCTTTACTGTTTTGAAGTATAATGGAAAAAGTAAAAAGAGGTCTTATACTGTTCACCCCCCCTTCTCAATATAATCTTGTGTTCTTCAATTTTATTTATGGCTTGTTCTCATACTTGCCTATATGCACATGTTTGCCCCTACTTGGACTTCCTAACTAAAAATCAATTTAGGGTTCTGTAATGGTGTAAATGATGATCCTAGCTAGGATAGTTTATCCTTGCATTACACTTACACTAGGTAACTAATAGGATTGGATCCTCCTAGTCCCCACCTTTGTGAACCAAATCAAGGTTCACAAATCTATCTATATTTATTAAGATAAATCAATATATCTTTATCAATTCAAATCCATCCACCTCAATCCATCAATCTTATTCAATTTATCCCTATCAATATTTCCCTCTCAATTTCAACCTCTCTCATCATCACTATCAATTCAAATCAAGTTATCTTGATCTATTTCTATCTATTTTCATCTTGCCTCTTTAATATCTTTATATAATTTTCCTTAACCTATCCTTAATTCAATATTAACCTATCCTTAATTCAATATTAGCCATCAAAAGTAATGATCAATCAAATCTCTAATCAATCATCATCTCAATCAAAAATCCCTTTTATCCAATCAAACCCAAATCCTTTTCTAAATCTTCATTGAAATATCTTTTAATATTTCATCCTATCTTAGTCAACTTTTCGCCACTACCCTCATATGGATTTTCCTCGATTCAACATGGTTTTCCTTTCAAAACTCAAGGAGGCACACCAAGTCAAGGTAGAATTTAATATTATCCAAAGTATAATCCCTAACATCACTTTAATCAGTGCTTTCAGCGACGTAAAAGGTTTAAAATGATTATGGCATGGTGGTTATAGGGACGGACTGTGCGAAGATCTGTGGCGGCTTCTGGGGCGAACAACGCAAAATATTGTGGTCGCCATAAAAAGTTGGATAGCCTACCCGAATTCGTGGTGGCTACCGATTCCACCATGTAAATTCAAAAAAAAAAAAAACATCACTTTAATCAATATTTTTACCCATCATCAATATTAAGCACTAACACAAAATTGGGGCATCTACATTAGTTTTTAATGCATTTATTTTACAATAAATGCATCAAAAATGGGTAAAATTTAGACAACCAATTTTGTGTACTTTGGTTCATCATAACCCCCATCCACTAGCCTTCTAATTAACTTAATTAAATCCACCTTCTACATGCCCAAATTTGGAATATTTAGTGCTTCAAAAGTAATGGTATCCTTGGGGCATTAATATCTATTGTAAATCTTCACAAAACTATAAATAAATACTTCTATTATAGTAGGCTTTAAAAGATTTTATATATAACTATAACTCCATAATGATCAATGCCTCAAACTATGAGAAAACAACACCTAGGTCTTTTTGACCTTTTTCTTGCCAAAAGCCAATGTTTTTTAACTTTTGGCATCAAAGTTGGCCTAGGAGTGTCTTAAAAACCAAAAACCTAAATCTAAAATCCTATATAAATCCACCCTTTGGTAAGGCCTAGAGGATATGACAAGAGATTATGAAAAATATTGCAAAAACAATTGTAAGAGATAGCAAGAGATTGTGAAAAATATTGCAAGACACAGCAAAAAATATTACAATAGATTGTGAAAATATTGCAAGAGATTATAAAAATATTGTAAAAAAAATACAAAAAATATCACCAAAAAATAAAAAGAGAGATAGTTCTTCTAAGGAGAAGAAGAATTATTAGAAGAGATATCCATATGTCATTAGAACTACTTCCTTAATGGAATATTTAGTGCATTGGAATCCTTCAAAGATTGAGTTTTTATTACTTTTGAAGCACTAAATGATTTCTAGAAAAATTAAAGGATGTAGGTTTGCAGAAAACTTGTATGGAAAACCTACATCCTTTCATTTCTATAGCAATTCATAGCAAGCACCAAATCCTCATAAAATCTACATCAAATCATCATCATGTTGTTAACAAGCATCTTTCATCAATCCTCCACCCAAAAATGGGTAATCTATGGTCTTAGGTTGAGTCTATTATCCCTTTTTTTCTATTCAACATTTGTCTTTTAGCATTCGTTATCCTTTTTCTATTTACATGTTTTCTATTATTTTATCTTAATAGACAGGGGTTTGATTTTCAAAGCAAGAAAATCACCATCTTTGCTAAGACCTAACAAACCCTCTACATTTATCATCACTTTTTTTGTCTTGAAGTATTTTGATAGGTTCGATGAAAGTGTTGGCAAGGTGCCAATGGCACTTTTTCAAGTGGGTGGTGTTTTTTTTCCTCTATGATAGAATCAAGTACATTTTGTCCTGCATTTTGTCATTTCTATTTTATGGTATGGGATATGTTTCTTCTATGTAGAAATTATGATTTTCTATTTCTATTTGTTGATAAATTATAAAAGGAAAAATATGAATCTTATTTTAACTATGATCAAAATAGGGAGAAAATTGAATCATTCTCTTCTAGGCATTGAAACAAAAATTGTGTGTAGCTTACATTTTAGGATAAAATATTTGTTGCACCTTTCTTGTCTAAAAGGGAAGGAGTCATTTTCATCAAAAGTGCATCATGTAATCTCAGGATTCTATATGCTATATTTCTATTTGTGCATCATAGATCAAAGATCAGATTTAGTCTCAAAATAAAAAAAGGTTTGTGCTAGGTAGAACTGGATCTTGGGAGGAAATTTGGTTACTTCGTTTTCCTAGAAACGTAGGTGTTTGAAAAATACACATTAAACATAGTCTTAGTCTTATCATTTTTATTTTCCCTAAGTGAGAAGATAAAAGAGGAAAGGTATTGGGCTCTCCCCTTCGTTCTCCTCCTTTTTCCTCACATGTAAATAAACACACATGCTTGTATGAACTCTATGCATTAAGAGGATTATATGTTGTGTATGAATGACAAATAAAAAATATCTATTTTTTATTTCTTTAGGTATTATGTTTAAACTAGGGCTAAACATTTCCTTTATACCTTATATGTCAAATCCTTGAAACATAAAATGAGGTATTTTCTTTTATTAAGAGTTTATTCAAAAACTCAAGAATAAGGCACATAACTCATTTATGTTATAGTTGATGTGATCTATTAGTTTAATCTTATCGTATGTGAGTGGTTTTAAAGGAAACACAAAAGTGAATATAGGCTTGAATGTTACCCAAATATAACTAAGTGGTAGATAAATTTACTAGAGTGTTAGTTGAATATAAATAGCTTCATTATTTGGTCAATCCCTTTTGATTGAAACTAGGACTCATTGTGTGTAACCCAAAAACTATTATTTGATAATGACAAGATTGTGAGTATGGAAATTATATTGTCAAAATATTATTATAGCATCCAATTATTGGGTTCTAAGTGATGGAATTCACAATGTTTTTCATAAATGAGTAGAAGCAAGACATACACTTAAATCCTATACAAAAAATAAGATAGACAAAAAGAATTGGGGTGCTCGTAGGCATCACAAATAATCACTACCCATATATAATATTGCATAACACTTTGATGAGAAATTAGGAGTGTGAGGGGGGTATTTATTGCAATACCAAAACCCTAATTACATCATGATGTTTAACCTAAATTGACATAACAAGTGGAATTTATGTTAATTATGAATAATAAATGTGTTTTAACCATAGCAAGGTTAACCATGGCCTATTGGGCTTACATAATAAAATTTTACAAAAGAAAAAATACATTGCACAATGAAATACCCTTAGGCCTATGCAATACATCACACGCTCTTGGCCATGAATCAAATTGTAGTTTTAGCCCACCCATAATTTGAATTGAGGGACCAAGGAGAGAAGACATTAGTTACAATAATAGCACCCCCTATAGTGGATTCTCTAGTGAGCCTCCACTTTTTTAGGTGGACTCATCTATATCCTTCCCATCATATAAAATTTACTACCATAAAAATATTCCATGCACAAGAACCTCATTAGGCTTTACCATAGTCACCACTTCCACTATTAGAAACACCCCTCCACACATCCAAAAGATACTTTTGCTAAGAATCCAAATGATGGAAATTCAAAATCACCACCTCTTTTAAAGATAAGCTCTTTTATTCTATTTTTGCATAAGGTATGTCTTTAAAGTGAAACTTTCCCATTCATGGCATGCATTATCCTATTTGAAGAATTCCTCTTGCCTGTGGGCCACTTGATTTAAGTCACAAAAATAGACATTGCATGAACCTACTTAAAATAATATTTGTAAAAAAATTATAAGAGTACCTAGACAAAGAATAGAAGGATGGAGAGGAATTTGACTAAATCACATCTTAAATCCTTTTCTTGAAAGAATCTAAAAGACTCAAAATCTACTACAACTATCACAAATCCATCTCAATCTCTCAAAAAAGTAAGCTAAATGTTTTGATTGCATATAAAAGTTTAAATCTTCCCCTTCAAACTAGGGCAATAGGATCTAATGGATATTCCATACAATTTAACCTCAAACATACCAACAATTCCATAGACTAATTTTACTAATGCATAGAGCTCAAAATTTTATGTGATTTGAAAAAAATGGGCTCAAAAAACTTTTGTATATGAAAGTTATGGCATTTGGAAGTTAGCCCTAATAGCCCTCAAAAAATAAAAAAATTAAATCCTCTAACCTTAAAAACATAGGAGCCAATCCTGACCCACCACTTGGCAAGCCCTGATTCACTAGAGCACTCCAATCTACCTTTGCCACCTCAGCTCTTCTAATTGGCGATATTTTTGCCACTTGCCTAATTCTAATTATTTTATGACACACACACACACACACACACACACACACACACACACACCATATATATATATATATTTCCATATGCAAAAGAAAAATGCCATATCGATTGGAATTTTCAAATTCTTTGTAATTGCTAAAATTCTCCATCATGAGGTTTGAACTTAAGCCTCCATCCACCTAAGGACCTTGGTCTAGCCAAGGCACCTCTTTGGGATCTAAAAATGATGCCACTTATACTTCTCTTGTCCTAAGATATTAATGGTAAAATATGAGAGCCACAAGCCTTAAACCTACAACCTACCCACTTCAAGTGACTTATGGGCTGCTACATAACCAACTAGCCATGTATCACTACTAGGATGATTCCAACCATTTTTCCATAGAAGTAGTTTTTTAGATCATGAAAAAGGAGCACAAGATGTTATCACTAAGGTTCAAAAATAGAACCTCCACCTACCAAAAATCCAAAGCAAGCTACAATGGCCATCAAGCCATCTAGATCGCTAGATATCAAATATTATCATAGTGTTTTTATTTTCACCTTTCTAAAAACATCATCTAATAATATGTTGCATGAGGAATGGAACCTTGGTCTCCGTAGTGTGTTCATCCTCATAAGCTTGATAACCTTGGTCTTCGTAGTGTCTTGAATTGTTATCATATCTTTAGCATGGTGTATGTTACTTTGTTTTTTATGGGATGCGAATCTTTGACTCATGACACTTTCTTTGATATTTTATTGATGTTTTTGAAGTTAGGGTAATAGTCCGAGCAATATGCTTTATCACCAAACCTATAGGAAATGTATAAGAGACCTATAGATACATTTTTTACTTGCATCATGACTAGAAAGTGATGAGAGTTGATATTGTTGAAGGTAAATTACTATAATTGCTACACAATTTTATATATTTAAAAATTGTTGAAGTATGTATGCTTGGGTCTCTTGTTAATGATAAAAGTGGTATAACTAATGTGATTTTTTATACCATTAAAATGGATGAAGTATATATGCTTGTGTCTCATTGTTGATGGTAAACTATTGTAATTGTTGTATATTTGTATATAGTTGAATATGACTAAAGGATGTATGTTTTTGTCTCATTGTTTATGGTAAATTACTACAATTGTTATATATATATATATATATATATATATATATATATTGGATAATGAAAAAATTATGTATTCTTGGATCTCATTCTTAATGGTAAATTTGATGCAATTACTATATATTTTATATAATTAAAAATGTCTAAAACATATATGCTTAGGTCTTATTATGGATGGTAGAATATTTTAGTTGTATATATTTATATATTTGATAATGGCTGAGTATGTATGGTTGGGGTCCTATTGATGAATGTTGTATATGACCACTAGGAAAAATGTAAACCACTTATTGGTGAAAATGATAAAGGATACTTATACACAATATATAATATAATGGTTGAATATTGTATGAGTTTGTTGAGTTATGGACCTTGTTGTTATGCTTGGAATAAGAAACTAAGTTGATTGTAATAATAGTGTTATTTTCTAACATATGTAAACCAATGTTATACCACACTGGTATAAGTAAAGTTTAAAACTTAGAAACCAAATAATATTTGAGCAAATGGGACATACATAAGAGTTGGAATAGATGTATTACAAATAGAATTGCATTATAAAACTTAAGCATATGAACATAGGGGAGATATATTATCAAGACTTATTATCAATATGTGCCTAGAATAATTATAACATAATTATACCCTAAGGTATAGATTGGGTAGACTGTATATGAAATTCCTTGTCCAAGCTATGGTTTAGTTAATCAATATATTCATTGTTTGCATGATTTATGTTTGACTTCAAGTAAGATGTAATACTTTTCTTGTGCATTAGGCTATATAATTTAGCATTGATTTCATGTAGATAGATTAACACTACCATGAATTTATCCTTTTATTATGTTGGTGTCCTACATATTCTCTTCTTGTAGAAGGGTTGGTTCTTCTATATGGGAAGAAGATCTAGGGGAATATTTCAAGATTCTATGGTTGTGTGGTAAATCACTTTGATGATGATCTCCCTCCATCATAGATGTTACAAACTTCATGTTTTTAGAAAAATGAGGTGTACACCTTCTTTGGAAATCATAATGGAAGCAATGCATGATGGATGTACATTTTATATATGATTGTCCAAGGCTAGTAGCTACTTGAGTAGTTTTATTTTAGACTTATTTGATAGAAAATGTTAAATTATCCATGAGAACAATATGACCAAGTAGTGTAAACTCTATGTTTGATTTATAATGAGTGTACTTGGTAACCTTCAAAAAAAATTTACTTTAAACATGCATTAATAGTTGTTAGACTTGTTAATACTTTTATGTAATTAAGTATATTCTTAGGGACTAAAGATGAATTTCAAACTTATTTGTGCGTTATATCATGTACAAATCCTAGTGTAGTATTGTAAAACAATACTCTTTCGAAGGGTATTGATTTTATAACTAATAATTGAAATATTCAAATATCATAGGCTTAGATGTAAGAATTTGAAATTGTATACCTCACACAATTTATATTTCAAGTTTACTTGTTGTAAGCTATTAAGTATTATGTACTAGACTCTGCAAATTTTTATGCAACCAAATCATTTATTTTATATAAACTTATTGGTAAGAACATGAATGTATTATTATAAATGAATGATATGATTATAGTCAACATTTACTAAAGGGATACTTAGTCAAATTGGCATCCAAAATTTTTTTTTACTTGCACTTATGAAAATACAAACATTATTATATATGTCCTTTAAGATATTACGTATGAAAATTTATTCTCAAACAAATCTAAAGTTATAATTGTGTAAATTAGCAATATACATCCTAATGGTATAGTGGATTGTAATAAGCCTAAAATAGAACTTGTAAATTTGTATAACAAAATATACATAGAATGTTAATTTTGCAATTATGTAATTGCTTATCATGATAAGTGATCATGAGTTATGGCAGTTATATAATTCTATTATATTTTATATTATTGATTGAATCTATATACTTTTTTAGATTAAATAATTGAGTATTTGAATTGATATGTATCTACAAGTACTTGATTGAAGTGATCTTAATATTAAATATTAATTATGGGGTTATGAATCTTTGGTTATGGTAAAAAAACCTAGGTAGATCCAATGAAAGGATTAATAAATAAGATATAATTGTGTTCCTTGGCTATTAACCTATTGGCTAGAGTTGATAGGATAAATCAACTCAATTTGAAGGGGCATCCATAACCTATTTTATAAATTAATAAAGGTTGGCATAATTGCTTAAATGGGTGATAATAGCTCAAGTTCAAATAATGACACTGGTGGATATTTTTAGAGCTAGTCAACCTGTTACTTGTAAGATGAGGATGCCCAATTAGTTTAATAGATTGTATTCAAGCCAAAAATAAGAAATGAAGTGAACATTAATTAATTGGCTTGAGGAATACATTTATTATTGTTAGTCTAAAATTTAGTTCATTCAGATAACGAATTTAATGTCAAAGAAAATATAAACAATGGTTGTAGTTCTCCATATTTTTATGGAAGGGTAGGTTCCTTCCTATGAATTTTTTTTTGGTTTTTATGTATTTCAGAAAAAACATAAAAATAAATAGAGGGTATTCAAATTTTTATCACTTAATCTAAAGGATCCTCAACAAACCATTCAGATTTAGGTAATACCTAAAATAAAAAATCACATGTACATTTTAGCATAGAAATGAAGTCCTTTCAATAGCAATAATAGAATTGAAAGAAAATAAATACCAATATCACACAAACATCTCTAACAATAATATGCTTAGTAAAAATGGAACTAAAACTCTTTGTTACTCTATTTCATCCCTTGTATATATAATATATTAGTTAATAAGGATAACCAACTCAACAACTTGTAACTTATTTCTCTTAGTTAATTAGTATTAAAACTAACTCATTGTAATTTCTACCTAATGAAAAATAACATAGTGACACATAGGTCTATGAGACAACACAATAATAAATGATTATGTATGTTCCCATGAGGGGAAGGTAGGTAGGCCATGATTTTGCTAAGAAATGACTCCATGAACTTCTTTTCCTTTGACATGTTTGTATTCATACTTTGAATTGTACATCAAGGAAATCTAAATTGGGTTTATCCACACTAAGCATCCTTGCATCAACCATTTATTTTTATCTATAGTTTGATCATTTATTAGAATTTATAATATTTATCAACTTTAAAATTGGATTTTGATTGAGAAAATCCCCATAGGCCCTACTAAGAACTTCATTGTTGTTTTTAAATCCCAAAAGGATATCATTCATATAATTATCAACTTCTGCAAGCATAGTCCTTAATACTAATTGTTGTCTCATAGACCTATGTGTCACTATGTTATTTTTTATTAGGTAGAAATTACAATGAGTTAGTTTTAATACTAATTAACTAAGAGAAATAAGTTACAAGTTGTTGAGTTGGTTATCCTTATTAACTAATATATTATATATATAAGGGATGAAATAGAGTAACAAAGAGTTTTAGTTCCATTTTTACTAAGCATATTATTGTTAGAGATGTTTGTGTGATATTGGTATTTATTTTCTTTCAATTCTATTATTGCTATTGAAAGGACTTCATTTCTATGCTAAAATGTACATGTAATTTTTTATTTTAGGTATTACCTAAATCTGAATTGTACATCAAGGAAATCTAAATTGGGTTTATCCACACTAAGCATCCTTGCATCAACCATTTATTTTATCTATAGTTTGATCATTTATTAGAATTTATAATATTTATCAACTTTAAAATTTGGATTTTGATTGAGAAAATCCCCATAAGCCCTACTAAGAACTTCATTATTGTTTTTAAATCCCAAAAGGATATCATTCATATAATTATCAACTTCTGCAAGCATAGTCTCCCTTGTCTTGTTCACCATTTTTTCTACCTTCATATCAATATTTATGCCAGAACCATTAAAGTATCCATTCATTTTATTGATTTGGTTTAATACTTTATCTATTAATTTGGTGTAATTCTTGACACTTTTCTCCAATGTTTCATTCCATATTTTTGTTTGATTTATTCGTAGTAAAGGATTTTCATATTTCCCAAATAATTAATTTTTGGCTTATTCATTATGTTGCTTGGGCTTTATATAATTTTAATCCCTCCTAAATGAACTCCTCCAGAGTATTCCCAATATTCATCAAAACCTCTTTATTGATGAGTTGATAAGGAAGTCCAAAAAGCCTAATCCACACCAAAATCATTTTAATAGTCTCTATCTCCACAAAAAAACTCTCACTCCATGGTCTTAAATATAATGCATATTTTCCCCTAAACCAAGGGCCACTATCCATTATTTTATCCCTTATTTCTAAACTAGAGAAGATAATGAGAAAAAATTCTTTTGGAAGAAAAGTCATGGAGTAATTTGAATTCAATCCTCACTTCCACTTGATCCAATTTTGAATCTCAAAAAAACCTGGCCAATATCCATGGAACTTACATATTAACCCTCTAGTTTTAAGAACCATTATATCATGTTTGATTATCTCATCCTTGATAATCATTTCCAGCTACCTGGATGTGGTTTGCCATAGATTCATTGTTCCTCTTATTGCTAACTAAGGCATCCTTACTTCCAATAAGGACTTTCAAAAATGACTTTCTTGCCATGTTACCTAGATTTTCTTCACATGAATCATCTAGTTTTTGAATTTCTCCTAAGATCTGGAATAAGAAGAAGTGGTACTCACTCCTTGGTTGCACTTTGCTTCCTTCTTCTTGCACACTCTTCCTGCTTGCTTATGGATTGCACTTGCTAGCTCTAAATTAAGCATCATTGTTATCATCAAGGAAAAATTCAAAAAAATATAAAAATCTTAAAAGAATATGAATAGTCGAAAAAAAAATCAAATCAAACTAATCATTTTAACTTAAATGGGTTAATGTAAAATTCAAGAGTCAAGGCTTACTTTTATCCCTCTAATTAAATTTATTATACTTTTTCTTCATAGATTCATGTTTTCGAATGTAAACCCAACAATTAGCAAAATAAAAATTATAAATACATAATGTTCTAAATATAGGAATTTGCAAGCCAACCCTACGTATTTAGGGCAAGTTAGAGGAAGCATAGACTTTTTTTATCGTAAACTAGGGTTAAATCTTATGGGATTTGATGAAAATGGTTAAGATTGAGGATTTTTACACTATATACTAAGGTTCTAATCATACGGTTGAATCTTAACATTTCATCAAATGGTATTATCTCTAGAGGTTGAAAATATTAGCTCTGAATGGAGATATCTAGGTTCAAATATTTTCAAGTGAAATGATATGAGCTACGTAGTTAATTTAAATACAAGTGACATGGTGATGATGTAATATAAAATATAAGATTGTATCCCATATAATCAGCTGGTATCTAAATAATATATAAACAATGTAATGTTAATGAAGACATGATTTTATCTTTATAAATCCCTTTATTTAAAAAGTTCATAGTTTTGATCAATATATGGGATGAAGAGGGAAAAAAGTAGAGAGGGGAGGGTCTCGATCCCTTCCTTGCTCCCCCTCCCCTGGTTCCTGCCCAGTCTCTGGCTCATCCCAGGTCATCCCTCCCTAGGATTGTTTGTTGCAGATGATCTCCTTGAGGGAGATCCTTCTCTTTCTGCACCTCTCCCAGTCGGTTAGGTTTCCCTTGTTTGAGTTTTTGGCTTGGTGCTTCCCAGGGTTCCTTGCTATTTTTGGGATCCCTTCCCTTTTTTTTCCCTCAGGCTTCCCTCTGGGGTTTTCTACAGGTTTTTGGCATGGATTTGGTTCCCTGCGGTTCTCTAGGTGGTGGGGGTGAGTGGTTGGGTTTTTTGACGGCTTCCTGGGGTTTCCTTTGAGGTCCTTACTGCTTTGGGGGTGGTCTGGGGGGGCCTCTTTCCCCATTTTGCTAGTGAATCCTCTTTGGGATCCTGTGGCTGTTGTTGGTCCCATCCCTGTGGGGAGGGCCCTCTTCGATTTCCTGCTTGGAGGCTTCTTCGTGCTGGTTCTCCTCCTTGGTGGACACCCTGGGCATTTGTTTGGCCTTGGGGGGGGATTTTTCTCTTCTCGGGTCGTTCCCGCCCTCGGTCCCGCTTCCCCGAAGTTTCTCCCTGTGCAAGGATGGGATTCTTGGCCCCTCCTCGTTGGGGTTCTCTGGGTTCTGCTGCATTCTTCAAATCATTGGGGGATCTGATCTATGCATGCAGACCCTGGATCCCCCAGGCTAGGCTCCCAGGGATCTCATCTTTGTGGTTGTTACCTCTTCCTGCCTGGGATCCCCAGTCCCTGTATCCCTGGTCCCTTAACTTGTTGTCTTTTCCTGCTGGTTGTCCTGGGGGCAGGATTCTTTTGGTGGTGCTTTATGGCTGCTTCCCGATGGGCAGGATCTCCTCTTTGCTATTTTTCAGCTGCTTCCTTCTGGACGGGATTCCCACTTTTTTCTGGGTAGGTTGGTTTCCCGCTAGGCGGGATGGTTTCCCGCGGGGCGGGATTCTCCAGAACCGCTGGGTTTCCCGTTGGGCGAGTTTTTCTCATTTCCTGCTAGTTTTCTCGAGAGGCAGGATTCACTTGGTAGAGGTTTTTGCTGCTTCCCACTGGGTGGGATCTACACTGGGATGGATTTCAGCCACTTCCCGTTGGGCGGGATTCACTCTTTGGTGGTTTTTTGACTGCTTCCCGCTATGCGGGATTTATATTATAATGGTTTTTTGCTGCTTCCTACTAGGCGAGATTTACACGATGGCGGTTTTCAGCTGCTCCCCACTGGGCGGGATCTTCAAACTTATCTTCCTTCGAAATTGGTGGTTTCTCGCTAGGCGGGATTGTTCAAATTTACCTGTTCTCGCTGGGCGGGATTTTTGTTTGTTTTTCATTTTCAGGGTATTGGTGCCTTGGGCCCATAATTTTTTTGTAATGGCTTATTCTCGGCATGTTATTTCCAACTCTTATGTAATCAGGTTTTGGGATCCTAGTTAAAACCCATTGTAAATACAATAGCTACTTATCAAAAAAAAAAAAGTTCATAGTTTTGTTGCTTAATTTAATTCATTATTATTAATAATTTTAGGTTATAATATCTTTAAATTGATATGTATTTTTTGTTAGCACTATTTTAAAATAAAGTGATATTTTAGTGTTAACCTATATTATTGTTCCAATTTTTAATATAAGATAAGATATGAAATATCCAATTTTATATGTTAATGGGATTCTATTAGCTTGTTTTGATTATATATCTTACATTTTAAATTTAAGCTTGAGTGAAGGTTTAGTGTGAGCCTCATATAGAGAAAGACTTATCCTTGCACTTTTTTATACCATAATAACATTATTAAATTCATTCATGAATTTATTCTAATTATGCATAATATGTAGTTGAAAAAATCTAAAATTTAATCTTTATTAGGGAAAAAATGTATTCATTATTAGAATTATGACTTATTTTTAAATATTAAATTAAATAAAAAAAATTGTATAAAATAGGCTCTTCATAATGAACATATGTTGACTCATTTATATTTATTGCAATCCCCCATCCTCTGAACAATAGGTTGAGTGTGATCATCATTAAAAGAGAGTGTAGGATCCTTCTATATAATGGCTTCTCTCATGCGACCAAACATGTTTTCAAAAATCTCATAAATCTCTCCAAGACATATTTTGTGTTTCGATATTTGATAACCTCCACAATAGGTGACACAAAGGACATTATGTACCTAACATCAATCCACCAATCATCAATTGGTATCAATTGTTTCACTTTCTTTCCCTCATCTATTTTGACTTTTGCCCATTTGTTCCTATTTTAGGGCCTCCTACACCTCAAACATCCCCTCCAACAAAATAAAGTAGCTAGCATATATAGTATTTGCAAGTTTGAGGAATTCCTTACTCAAAAATATCCTAAAAAGTGCTAAAGAAATACAATGACTGCAAATAAACATTTGCACATCCCTAGCACTAGACACTGCTTGCTTTAGCCATTCAATATTCCTTATGTTTTTCAATGTGTTGTTCAACACATGAACACAACATATGGTCCAAAATATGTACTTGTAGATGCTCTGAATCGTCATCCCTGTATATTTGCACACATGGGCTACATATGTGACCACTTGGAACACATTCAATGGCCCTACCCCCTCTATAGCCTTGTTCATAATCTAATACTGAAAAGTTATATCCTTCTATTTTTCTACAATAATAGTACATGCATGAGTGGCCCTTATGTTCCTCACCTTCTCCATCAACAAGTTCACTTTGGAGGAACTCTTATCTAGTAATGTAGTCCTCATTTTTATCTCTTCTATAGGAATATAATGATCAACTATTGCAACTTTCTAAAATACCTCCTTGTAATAAGGAAAGCAAGTAACACTAAAGAGAATATCATACGTGAAGAACCATGAAACAACTTCATCCACATCATCCAATGCATTCATATTAGTCTTCCCTAGAAGCATGCCACTAGCAACTCTCATTTTTGAACTAAAAGACCACTTTCCTACTAAAAATAGAGGATCAAGTAAGTGGGAGTGAAAAAAATGTCTTGTAGCTAATCTACAATGTTGGATTAGTGTCTTTGTTGTTTCAATATAATATCCCCATACTAAGTCACCATTTTTAACATTTTAGTTTTTTCCTCAATTGACAATTTATCACATTTCCTCACCCTTTTCCACCATATTGTAGGAGGTAGGAAGAAACTCTTGTATAGTTGCCTTTGAATGAAAAATGGTACATACTAATATTTAAATGATGTGTCCCTTCTTATCTCTTATTGGCGGGGGTATCTCCATCTAAATTAGTCACAAACTATAGCAAGGATTTATAATTTTTTAAAAGGTCCCTTTGCATATTATTTCAATGATGCAAATGGACAATCAAAGGAAGGGTTTATCGATCCATCCACACTTGCAGTAGAGCTGCCCCCTATTCCACTTCCACCCATTTTCCACCTTATTCCATTTCCTCTAGGAAAGGGAAAACACCTTGAATTGAACTTGAAGTCTGTTGTTTTGTTTTCTAAAACAACAATAAAATATTTAAAATAGTAATAATAATATTTCTTTGTTCAAACTTCAAGCTATAATCAACTCTTCCTAAATACCATTTAAGATGACATTCATGAATCATTTTTTATTTCACAACAAATTTTAATTTACAAAACTAAAAACAACATTGCATTTTGTAATGAAATATTTAGAATCGTAAACCTTCCTAGACGAGGATAGTGCTCATTTAAAAGATTTTAAAATAAATAAATCTACCTACACCATAATCTTATAAGTTTGAAAATTGAAATTCTAACCCTTTCAAGTTTTCACTTCCCATATAAATTTACAATGCAAAAAAAAAAAGAGATAAAATACCCTTTATCGATGTAGATTCATTTAAGAATATTAAAATTTGAAAAAAAATATGGAAAATTTTCCTATAAAATTTTGCTTGAAGACTTGAAGCAGAGTTTTTTGCCTTGAAGACTTTATGTTCTCCTCCTCCTTGGAACTTACTCTCCTCTTGGACTCTTGCTCTTGTGGCACCTGCTCGAGGGGGAGGGGGCATAGGTTTTTTCTTCTTTTAAAATGACTTGAGGGGGACCATCCAAGATGCATCTCAAGGCATCCCTAAAACATTTTGAGGACATTTGGATGCCCTGTTATAGCGTCCCAAGGGGGGCCTATCTCTAGGACTACAATCCCAAACCCCGAGACATTTAAGAATGACAATACCAAGGTCCCAAATTGTAGGGGCATCCCTGACCCATTTAGGATGCATAGGGACAGGTCACCCTTACCCCCATTATATGTCCTCGTGTTTAATTGCCTATTGTGCTTCAATTTGAAAACAATTGAGAAATCCATTAGCCCAATTTTATTAGTTGTCTATTTTAAGTTTGATAAGAGTTTAGTTTAGGAATCATGTTCAATGACTTCAACCATTGAACCCTTGATGCAAAATAAAGACCTCCTATAAGAATCACAAGAGTGATTTGTAATTTTCCATTCTAAGCTTGATCCGATAGTGTTTCATGAAGAAACTAATGGTGCCTCAATTTGCTATTATCACTTATAAATTTAGAGCTTGCTTGTGATTAGATGATGAGGGCTTGGCATTCTAATTGCCTTTGTGTTTGGCTTTAGCAGTAAATGCACTCTTTGTACTCCCTAAGGTGAATACTCCCATTTGTGATTGTCTCCTCTCTTTTTGTAAAAATAAAGGACATCTTTTCAAAATCAAGAGTTTGGGTTTTAACAAGCAACTGAAGGGACTCAACAAGACTCATAAGACAGAGGCAAACCTCACAAAACAATGTCAACCATGTCCTCATCATCAACTATCTTTTGAATAGCAATCAATTGATCTCTTAGATCCTTCAAATGCATAAGGTACTTAGAAACAAACCCTCCTTCCTCCAACTAGGAAGAATAGAGAATATTCGTCAAAAACAAAGCATGTCCTTGATACTTATTTTGTAAATTTATCCACATTGTTGCAACATTATCTACATTATAAAATTAGGAATTAAATCACCTGCAGCAAATCATTTGAGAAGCATCCAAGTTTCTTTATGTCACTTGTTGAAGTTATCAACATCATCTTCTGGTCTACTTTTTTTTTAGAACTATTGTGACAAGGGGAGAAAGGAAGGGGATTGCAAAGGGCCTTTGGCAATTTGTAACCTTGGAGCTTAGTGCTTGATGGATTTGTATGAAGAATACCTACGTTTCCCCTAAGATACTTATTTGCCTAAGCTTAACCTTAATCTAGCCCTAATACAACATATACATGCAACAATCAAGACCAAAAGCTAAAATGATTTTGCTTTTTGGTGAGGAAGTAAATGATGATTTCTCTTTTAGAGGCAAGGGCACAAGAAAATGCAACAAACAAGTCCTAGATGCAACTATATGCAATTTTGATTAAATGCTAAAGCTTGAAGATTTAGTTGGTCCCTTATGTGATTAAGACTAAACTAGTTCCTTCTTTCCTTTTAATCTATTTTACTAAATAAACTGAATAAAAAAATAATCTAATTAGATAGCAAACAAGATTCTACTCCTATATGCTTAAATTAAAGAGATTGGGAGCAAAAGAACCTGTTTCTGCCACAAAGGCAAAAGTACTACAAATCCGCATAAGTATCATCAATGCTTTCTCCTATTGATGGCACTTTTGCTTGTAAAATAGACAAAAAAATATGGGATTAGCAACAGAGGGGCATGGTTGAGTTGGTAGATAATATTGAACTCCCTTGGACAACAATCAAGCCCTTGTTCAGACATAATAAAGTAACAAAACTGCTAAATGCATGAAATAAATTCTTAGTGGTGAAAGCACCATAGGGTTGGCGATAACACTACCAATGCTTTCACTAGATGATAGCGCTTTTGCTTTGTATAAACCAAAGAAAAAAAAAAACATCAAACCTACAATCTCGCAACGCTTTCGCTTCTAAGAGTAGCAAAGCAAGATTTATTACTAGATAAGATTATGCTCAAAATAATGAAAATCTCTAACTTGGAAGTACAGAGACCATAAAACAACAAAAAAACAAAGATTTTCTTGCTTGAAATGATTAGATAACAAAATGAGACACTAACTAAATGCAAATGCAAAGTGCAAGATTAGTTAAACATGCAACAATATAAAAGCTTAGAGCTACAAGACAAAGAGAGTGCCAAAAACAAATAAGAGGAAAGAGCACAACCCAAGATGTAAGGTTGTTTTCCCCTTGTTTGTGGAAGCTTGTTGAAAGCTTGCTAGCTTGCTTGTTGACACTTGAAAGCTTGAGTTTAAGGGCTTGAATGCTTGATGCTTAATGCTTAGGAGATTGCTTAGAGAAAGCTTATAAACTTGATTGCTTGAATGCTTGGAGAGATGCTTGTAAGGAACAAGAGCTTGAATGCTCAAGGGATGGCCTTCACATGATTGTGACAAGATTTTGGCAAAACCTTCCCATGAATTCCTATGATTCTAAAGAGATCTTGACTGAATTTTGCTATTCTAAAACTCTTGATGAAATATGCATATGAATTTTGACGAAGTTTTGCTACTTCAAAAAAACTATGATGATTTGGTCACCCCAAGTGTTGGTTTTATAGCAAGCCATGGCTTCTTGTGAGAAGAATTGCATTGAAGATGATAGGATTGGAGATGGTAAGAATTTGAAAAGAGATCAAGACGCCATTTATGAAGCAAATATTGAAAATGACAATTCTTGGATTTGGCATTTTCGTTGGAAGATGCAAATTGGATCTTAGAGATCTGATCAATTAATGGTGATCGGCTTGGAAGGACAAAAAGGTCATTTTTCTTGATTTTGGCACATGACGATCAAAAGCATCAGGTGGCAAAAGTGCCAACGGTGCTCTTGTTGTGGCACTTTTGCCTCATGACCATTGGAGGTCAAATTCGGGTAAGAAAGATCAAAATTGATCAGTTTGGCAAAAGCGTTGCTAGGGTCATGAAATCGTCGACAACGCTATCACTCATGCCTCGACACTTTCACTCTTGGAGCAATAAATTCTCTAAATTTGGGTATAATGAAGGTTGATTCAATTTGGTTGATTGGCAAGTGAATTGATGAAGTGATTGGCAAACTTGAAGATTAGCCTTGCAAGCAAATTTGGGTGTCTACAACTATATTCTCCAAATCTCAATACTCAAATTATATCCTATGGCTCAACACTATAAATTCTTCCAATCAAATTATGTGAATCTAAAACAATTAGTTTAAATATTTGTCATTCTTCCATTAATGACATCCCATAACGAATCTTCCACTAAATATTTGATGGCACTTTTGCTTGTAAAACAAACAAAACAATATGGGATTAGCAATAGAGGGGCATGGTTGAGTTGGTAGAGAATATTGGACTCCCTTGGACAACAATCAAGCTCTTGTTCAGACATAATCAAAATAGCAAAACTGCTAAATGCATGAAATAAATTCTTAGTGGTGAAATCACCATAGGGTTGGCGATAGCACTACCAATGCTTTCCTTAGATGATGGCGTTGTTGCTATGTATAAACCAAAGAACAAAAAAACCACCAAACCTACAATCTGGCAATGCTTTCACTTCTAAAGTAGCAAAGCAAGATTAAATACTAGATAAGATTATGCTCAAAATAATGAAAGTCTCTAACTTGGGAGTACAGAGACCGTCAAACAACAAAAAAACAAAGATTTTATTGCTTGAAATGATGATTAGATAACAAAATTAGACCAAATAATTGCAAATGCAAAGTGCAAGATTAGTTAAACATGCAACAAGATAAAAGCTTAGAGCTACAAGACAAAGAGAGTGCCAAAAGCAAATAAGAGGAAAGAGCACAACCCAAGATGCAAGGTTGTTTTCCCCTTGTTTGTGGAAGCTTGTTGAAAGCTTGCTAGCTTGCTTGTTGACACTTGAAAGCTTGAGTTTAAGGGCTTGAATGTTTGATGCTTAATGCTTGGGAGATTGCTTGGAGAAAGCTTGTAAACTTGATTTCTTGAATGCTTGAAAAGATGCTTGTAAGGAACAAGAGCTTGAATGCTCGAGGGATGGCCTTCACAGGATTGTGGCAAGATTTTGGCATAACCTTCCCATGAATTCCTATGATTCTAAAGAGATCTTGACTGAATTTTGCTATTCTAAAACTCTTGATGAAATATGCATATGAATTTTGAAGAAGTTTTGCTACTTCAAAAAAACTATGATGATTTGGTCACCCCAAGTGTTGGTTTTATAGCAAGCCATGGCTTCTTGGGAGAAGAATTGCATTGAAGATGATAGGATTGGAGATGGTAAGAATTTGAAAAGAGATCAAGATGCCATTTATGGAGAAAAGATTGAAAATGACAATTCTTGGATTTGGCATTTTTGTTGGAAGATGCAAATTGGATCTTAGGGATTTGATCAGTTAATGGTGGTCGGCTTGGAAGGACAAAAAAGTCAATTTTCTTAATTTTGGCACATGACGATCAAAAGCATCAGGTGGCAAAAGTGCCAACGGTGCTCTTGTTGTGGCACTTTTGCCTCATGACCATTGGAGGTCAAATTTGGGCAAGAAAGATCAAAATTGATCAGTTTGGCAAAAGTGTTTCTAGGGTCATGCAATCATCGACAATGCTCTCACTCATGCCTCGACAGTTTCACTCTTGGAGCAATAAATGCTCTAAATTTGGGCATAATGAAGGTTGATTCAATTTGGTTGATTGGCAAGTGAATTGATGAAGGGATTGGCAAACTTGAAGATTAGCCTTGCATGCAAAATTGGGTGTTTACAACTATATTCGCCAAATCTCAATACTCAAATTATATCCTATGGCTCAACACTATAAATTCTTCTAGTCAAATTATGTGAATCTGAAACAATTAGTCTAAATATTTGTCATTCTTCCACTAATAACAACCCCAAATATCCCTGTGAGTGTGGTCTACCGGCAAGGACACCACTTGTCGGTGATGTGACCCGGGTTCAATCCCCATGGTGGATGTGTATAAGCAATATTACTTCCAAAAAAATGACAACCCCAAATAACAAATGTCAAATGTCAAACATGCTTTGAATACTAGACTCGTAACAAAGAATGTCAAACACTACACTCTCCACCCAACAAACTTCAAGCTACACTTTGCCCAAGCTAGAAACGTGAGCAGCCTTCAACCAACACTTTGCCCAAGTTGGAAACATGGGCAAACTCCAAGTTGTACTTTACCATAGTCTGGTCAAACTCCGAATGTTGCAAGCAATAACTTTATCAAGTCGAGATTAAGCCATTGAACACCAAATGGCATAAATACCAAACGTTATCTTCTAGATCCAACAGATCTAAACACAATGTTGGGGAAAACCTTCGTCAACGATGCAATAACACCAAGATTCTAAAGAGTAAGAATCTACGATGTCAATGACTACCTAAGCCAAAAAAAAAAACAATTTGGTTGAAATGAACAATGTAAGACAAAGACAAACTCATTTCTCCTTTTTGTGGTTCTGACACCAAAAAAAGAATTTAACACAAGATGGTCTATTTGCATTTATGAGGTCCAATTTACAATGATTTACAATTTGGTTATCAATTGGTATTTATAAAACCAAATCCTAAAATTCCTAACAAATTATCCCTACAAATCCTAACAACTTATGCCTAAAAATCTCAATTCACAAAATCTTAACAAGTTATGCCTAAAAAGTTGCTATAACAAACAATTCAATAATATAAATCCCTATCATATCTATTTGTTCTAACAAAACAACAATACAAATATTTAAAAATAATAATATTAGTAAAAACAGCCCATTGTTCAAACTCCAAGACATAAGACTAACCCTTCCTAAATACTAAATAAAAAGACATTGATGAATCATTTTTTTATTTCACAACAAATTTTAATTTACAAAACTAAAAACAACACTTTGCAATGAAATGTTTAAAATCCTAACCCTTCTTACTACACAAGGATGGCACTCATTTCAAAGATTTAAAAATAAATAAACCTACCTCTCCAAGATAAAACTATAATCTTGGAAGTTTGAAAATTGAAACCCTCAACCTTTCAAGTTCCTACTTCCCATAAAAATTTACAAGACAAAAACTGAGGGAGAAGAAATACACCTACCATGCAATGAAAGTATGCATTGTAAATGTGGATTCATTTAAGAATATTCAAAATGAAAAAAATATGGAAAAATCTTGCTTGAAGACTTCAAGCATAGTTTTGGGCCTTGATACTCTCCTCCTTGCACTTGCTCTCTTCTTGGTCTTTTATTTTATTATATATATATATAACTTGAGGGAGGACCAATCGAGATGCATCTCAATTGCACTTGCTCTCCTCTTGGTCTTTATATATATATATATATATATATATATATATCTTGAGGGAGGACCATTAGAGATGCATCTCAAGGCATTCCTCTGACATTTGAATGCCTTCTAACTACCTTCCAAGGGGACCCCATCTCTAGGACTCTAGTTCTAGATACCCACGATGTTCCAAGAACAACAGTCCCAAGACCCACAAATTTTGGAGGTGTCCCCGACCCATTTGGGATGCACAAGGACAGGTCACCCTCACCCCATGATATGTCCCTATGTTTCACTGCGTATTGTGCTTCCATTTGAGAACAATTGAGAAATCAATCAGCTCAACTCCTTTATGTACTTGTTTCTCCATATTCTAAGAGCTAGTCATTTGTGAGGGCAAACCACCAACGCCATTAGACCAATACTCTTTCTTCTCTATTTAAAGTCAGATAGGAGTTTAGTTTAGGAATCAAGTTCGATGACTTCGACCATTGAACGGTTGATGCAAAAATCAATATCTCCCATAGGAATAATGAGTGACTTGTAAGTTCCCATTCTAAGCTTGATTTAATAGCATTTTCCTATAAAACTAATGGCACCTCCATTTGCTATTATCGCTTACAAATTTAAAGCTTGATATATATAACGGAGATGCTCAACCATATGCATGCTAGCCTTGGTCAGCAACATTGTATTTTTCCTTTCTTTTTTACTTTTCATTTTTCTTTCTAATAGATTAATGAACCCTTCCACCTTAATAATTTCATGCCATATTGACTCCTATTAAAGTGCGACGAGGTGGTGGATGTGGTCTCCTTAAGATTTGGTGTATTTTCAACTGGGGTTGTGTTATCTTCATGTATTCCTTCTCATCTCCTAATGCATGTTCCCAATAAAAGAGTATGCCTTGAAAACTGTAGGGACCACTTCAAAATGCATGAGGTAAATTAGAAGACCAAACACACGTTGTTAAGACTGCCAATATCAAGCTGCCAGTTAATTATTTCTGTTTGCATGCTTTTCGAAGTTCTGTACTTCTAAAATGTGTGAATCTGACTTAAATAAAAAAGTTTAACCATAAATAAAAGCATCAGTATGAGGATGCCATTTAAAGCACCAGAATAATGCTCAAAGCGCTTGGCATTGGGAAAGCAAAACAAAATGACTTCATTGGATTTTGGAAATTTATAGATATAATCATATTCCTCCACATCATAACACAAATTAGAAAATAAATACCCTTTATTTCAAACAGATGGCATTGTTGAGCTCTCAAATAAACAGGACTTATCCTAAAAAGCTCCATGCAAACTTTTGATGCGTGATGTGAAGTTTAGTCCTACACCATCAGTGTAAGTTTTTGCTCTAGTGTCATACAGCCAATATAGTACACAGCGGCTATCAGGGGCATCTTCGTGAATTAAAAATGTTTACTCTCACAAAAAATGGACTACATGAATCTGCTCTCATATAAGATATCGCTATTTTTTTTTCTTCTGGAATTGGTTAAATATGACATTGAAATGGGCCCCACCCATATTACATCATGACCCCATTACCATGGTATTTCAACCCACCACACAACACTTTGGCACCTACCCATATATCGCTTGGCAAGATTTTTGCCTTGGTGACCCCCTTAAAAATCCAAATTTTTAACCACTTGAACTCATGCCATTTGATATAGGATATTATAATATTGTAAATATGCATATGCTTCAAAATTTTACAAAGCAGAATGAAATGAAATAAACACATAACCACTTTAAGAAATCACATAGAGAAAAAATGAAAGCAAACCAAAAAAAAAACATCATCTTACAAAGAAAAGAAAAGGCTTTCCACATATCTCAAAGCCACAGCTTCAACTACACTGAATGGAATACAATAAAGTTTTTCTTTTATAGCCACATAGGACAAAAAATCATGTCAGATTTCTTTGCAAAACAATATACAAAAAGATGGTCAAAATTGCTGACAAGACAGGGATTGTCCTCAACATTAACCAGAAAAATATTCACTTCATCTGAAAAGTTGGTACAAACCCCTATACTGGTATACATCCATGACAAAAAAAAAGTGTTCATTTCACTGAACATCCCAGCGCCATATACTGCCATCTTCACAGCAGCAAAGGATAGTACTATTCTCACAAAAACAACACAAGATTAATCAGTAAATTGCCAGATAGCAAGGTGGATTTCACCTAAAGACAAGGAACAACTGTCTAAACAACACTTCTGCAGAAGAGAAACTAGACAAGTACAATAAACATTATGAAAGAGGAAAAGAGAAATAAGTTTGCCTATTCTTTAGAGGACTATAGTAAAGCAGCAAACCTTCCATCATGAGATATAGCAGTCTGTCTAATAGGAGATTTGCACTGGCCATGTTGTAACCTATTTAATGTAGGTAAAAAAACAACACCAAAAATAAGCTAAATCCTCCATTTACCTATGAACATTCCAAAAAGGGTCTTTAATATTCTCAAAAATATATTTATGAATAGATGTAGATCTTCTGGGACATAAGGACTTACTTAGCAATCAAATTGGGTGGGCTTGACTGTAATTCCCAGACATAAATTTTTCCTTCTCTATTCCCTGACACAAGCAAAGACGCCATATTAGTCAATTTCAATATTATACACGACCAATCAAAATGACCAAAATGGCATTAGAATGGAATGAAATAATGGGAAAAGAAACAAAAACACTACAATTCAATGTAAAGTACAAGCACTAAAAATAGGAAATAAGATGAATTCAACAAAAGCAGTACGAGGCAGTCTCAGCTCTCCAGCCTTGATATGCAAGTTTTTATGTCAATTTTTTATTTGAGAAATTATGAGACTAGGCAGTACGGGAGGAGCGAATAATGGACCCTAGAATTAACATGGGGCCCATTAGGGAAAACAGCCAATGGAAACCACACATGGGGAAAATTCCACACTCACCACCATTGAGCGATGCTCCCACGGGAGAGGATGGAGCATATTGTTGGGCCATGATTCGCTCGTTTGAGGGGCTGGATCATGGTTCACGTGCTTCCACTTGGGCATTTCACCCAAAAGCCTGCTTCCAGATTTGCAAAGCTCTATGTGGGTGTTGTGCTTTATATACCACCATGAGGGCCATCGTGGGATAAATGTGGGATAATGGCTCAAGACTCTCGCAGAGTTGCTCAAGTTATTTTTTAATAATTTTTTATTTGAGAAATTATGAGACTGGGCAATACGGGAGGAGCGAATAATGGACCCTAGAATTAACATGGGGCCCATTAGGGAAAACAGCCAATGGAATTTAGCCAAATGTTGGAGTTGGTGCTGAGATGGGTCTATCATCACTGATGGTGTTGCTTGAACACATCCCGTATGGGTTTTTTTATTCAAAAGTTCAAATAGCACAATAAAGCAGAGAAATTCGACTGGTAACTAAAATAGCTTGAAACATTTTCCACGTTGCAAAGCAAGAAAATTTTACATCATAGTTTGCTGTTCAATTAAAAACATGGAATTTACTACTAATATTAGTAAATTTTGGCCAATAGTGATTCAGGTAAATTTATGTGAAATGTTGGTTGATACCTTTAGGGGGGTGATAATAAGAAATTATCAAAAAGTTAATTTACTCCTTAATATCAATCCATAAAAATTTCCTGCAAAGAAGATGATAATGCATTCTGCAGTTGAAACAAAACCATAATGAAGGCAGATAGCTATCCGTCAAAATGTTCTCAAACAAATGGCAATTCTTGAGATGGGAAAGCCTTACCAACTGCTGCAGCTTTGCCATGAAAATCACATGAAAACTTGATAAACCAAATGTCACATTCTGGCACTGGATACTTCTGCAGGACGTCCACAACACCCTATCACCAACATTCAAAGTCAGAATATTCTTTAACTTCTAATCATATAACTCTGTAACACTTGAATATGTCATAGAACCTGCTCCTCTAGTCATGTGATCTCCTTAACTTTGTAAAATTCACTGATAGTAAATGAAATAAAAATTTAAAAATCTGCTTTTGCTAACAAAATAAAAGTAACTTACACAAAAGGTTAGATTTTACATTATTTTAAACTGCAGAACACTATCACAGAGGCCCAACCAAGTAGCAGGCCATGTTAAAAGATAAAGAAATAATACAAGTGGCATCCTTGCCGGTAGACCACTGATGTGTATAAGAAGTATTACTCACAACAACAAAAAAAACATAAAGCAATAGAACAAGGGGGTCCATAAAGAACTACTGGGAGAAAATCAGTTCACAACCTTTAGAATAAATCATTTTTTAAAGCAAACATAACAACAAGAACTGATTCAACAATTGATGGATAATACTCTCCTAACCACCAGAGCCTCTGTTCCTCAGGCCAAATAGATTAAAGCCATCTTAGGATCTTATGAGAAGGCTTCTGGCCAGAAGATAAACTTCTTAAAAAGCCAGGTGTTCTTCATTAATACCCCTCTTAGGAGACAGCAAAAAATTGCAAGAATTCTTGGCTGTGAAATTGCTGAGCTTCCATCTGTCGACCTGGGAATGAACTTTGGAACCCGATTCTAGAAAGGATTCAAAAAAAGTTGGCTGGTTGGAAAGGTGCTCTCCTAAGTCAGGCGAGAAAGGCCCGGTTGGTCAAAGCTACTCTTCAAAGCATCACTATTTTCTTCCTATCTCTTTCCAAGATTCCCAAGTCTAAGTCAGGCGGGAAAGACCCAGTTGGTCAAAGCTACTCTTCAAAGCATCCCTATTTTCTTCCTATCCCTTTTCAAGATTCCCAAGTCTATTTGCCTTCAAATTGAACAAATTCAAAAAACTTTTCTTTGGACTGGTTCTGAAGAAAAGAGGAGATTTCCCTTGGTAGCCTGGGATAAAATCTGCTCCAGGAAATGTGCTAGTGGGCTGGGGTTTAGAAAGCTAAGTCAGATAAATCTTGCCCTTATGTCCAAATTGGGGTGGAAACTCTTGAAGAAAGAAGACACTGGATGGGTAAACATTATTAGAGCTAAATACCTTTTGTAGGATAAGAATTTCCTTAAAGAGTGCAATCCTCCAAAAGGTTCCTTACTTTGAAACAGTATTCTGAAGACTAGAAATCTGATTCAGATTGGGAGAAGATGGAATTTGGGGACTGGTACTAATATTGATTTTTGGAAAGATCCTTGGATCTCTGATTCCCCCCTTGATCTTAATCTGAAGATAGCTTTTCTTGAACCTATCACTTCTCAAGTCTTTGGAGATAAAGTTTCAGACTTTATTGAAATAAAAAATGGCAGGAAATGTTGGAAATCTTTGCATATCCAAGGTCTTGATCAAAACGGTGAGCAGGCCATTAAAATTCTTTCTGGTATGTTAAGAACTCAGTACATTAAAAATTATGATGTTGAAGATGCTTTGGTCTGGAAACTAGAAAAGAATGGCTCCTTCTCTATTCGATCTGCATATGCCTTAATAGAGGAAGAGGTGGATAATTGGTTCCCGGAAAAACAAGTGTGGAACAAAGACCTTATTCTGAAGATTAATTTTTTCTTTTGATTGGCTGTCCAGGACAGGGTCTTGACATTATAAAATCTCCAGAAAAGAGGTATGATCATTGCCAACAGATGTTACCTGTGTGAACCTAATTGTGAAAGTTCTAAACATCTTTTCCTGGAGTGCCCTTTCTCTAGGGAAGTTTTCAGCATTATCCTTAGAAGTTTTGAAGTGGACTGGGTTTCTTCAGAGAATCTTGCAGATATGTGCATCCAGTGGTCCCCCCTTTCAGTAGCCACCATCTTCGATCTCTTTGGAGGTTGAGCTTCCCACACTTTTTATGGGGAGTTTGGCTTGAAAGAAACAACAGAGCTTTTAAAAATCAATCAAGAAAACCTGAGGTTGTGGGCCTTAGAATTTTGGACTCTTTGGTTGAAAATGCTTCCATCTTGTCTTCTCCAATAATAAAAAAAAAAACAGTCAAATGGGAACTCCCCCCTCCTGGTTGGTTAAAGCTTAACTTCGATGGCGCAGCAAAAGGAAACCTGGGGTTGGCTGGAGCTGGTGGTGTAATCAGAAATGATAAAGGGGAAGTCCTTGCTTTTGTGGAGAATCTGGGTGTTCAATCAAGCCACTTTGCAGAGGCCAGAGCTCTGTTCCAAGGGATTATTCTGATGGGAGAGCTCAACCACAATAAGCTCATTGTTGAAGGAGACTCGTTGAATATCATTAACGTTATGAAAAATGCTCAACCCCCCACTTGGAACATTGCAAATTTTTTAGAAGAGGCCAAACAAAAATTAAACCTCCTAGAAAATTTTCAGTTCAAGCATGTTTACTGTGAAGGAAATAAAGTGGCTGATTCTATGGCAAATTTGGGACTCCATCAAGATTCCCTTACTATTTGGAGAAATAATTTTCCTCAAGAAATGATTCAAGCTTCTAAAGCTGATATGGAAGCCAATTCTGTGCAATGAAGATTTCTCGGTTTTTTTTGTTTCTCAAGAAAAGAGTGGTTTTAGTGAACCCCTATTTGATTCTTCCCAGAAGGTTTTGTTGTCTCTTCCATCTGCTAGTTCTTGTTCCTGTTATCAAGTGCAGTGGAAAAAGGTTTGTTCTTGGGAAACCTTTTAATCTGTATTTTTATTTTATTTTGCCAAGGTCCTCCTTTGGAACAGACTGGGATGACTGGAAAGAATGATGTTTAGCAGGTTTGCATTGCAGCCCTGTTGCCCTTGTTGGCTTTTTCAGTTGTTATCTGTTATGTAGTTGTCTTCTCTTTTGTTTCTCTTGAGTTCTTCATCCAGTATCCCTTTCTAAGGTTGAACTTGGATGGTTCTCAGATTGGCTCTATTCTGTGCTTCTGTTATCTTTCTTCATGGTTGTGATGTAAAAGGTTTGGGGACCCTTTCAAAACCCCTTCTTCCAATTTATCAAAAAAATCAACAAGAACTGATTGCAAAGAGTTCTATTACATGGTAAACATCCACAACTTTACTGGAAAAACATCCAAGAATAACGGAATTCTATTTGCGACTCAAGCAACCATGTTGAAGTGTTTCACATATTCTAAAGGGCATGGAGTTTGCCACTGTTGAGGATATTACCAAAAAAATTAAAATGGTTCATAAATTAGGGAACATGTAAAAACTTACTTAAAACTGGAAATAATCACAGGATCAAATTGAAATCTCATAGAATATGCTGCTCCTCTAGTAATGCAATCTTCATAACTTCGTAAATTTCACCAAAGGAAATGTATTAAAATTTCAAAATCTGCTTTTGCAAACAGAATAGAAGGTAATTTAAGCAACAAATTAAATTACAATATTTTACAGCAGAACACTATCACAGCAGCCCAACCAAGTAGCAGGCCATATCAAAACATTGAGTGATAGAACAACGCCATCCATAAAGAACAACTGAAAGAAAATGAGTTCAATATCTTTAGAAACCACAATTTTGAAACCAAACATAACAAGAACTCATTCCAAAGTTTTCCGTTGCTGCACAGAAATAGATATTTCTGAATATAGAACACAGTCAAAATATTGATACATCTTGGAATTCACAAAGATGACATGTAAACATCCACAACTTTGCTCAAAAAAACAACCAAGAAGAACAGAATTCTATTTGTCATACAAGCAACCACGTTTGAAGTATTTCATATGTTCTTAAGGGCAGGGAGTTTGCCACTGTTGAGCATATAAGAGAAATTTAGAAATGATTAAAAAAATAGGAACATATCAAAATTTACTTGTAACAGGGAATAATCACAAGACCAAATTGTATCAGCATGAAAAATACCTAAAAACAATGATAATATTGCTCCAAAGAGATTCTGCAGTGTTCATAAGTTCAATCAGAACATTGAAACATAGATACAGATGCACAAGATAACTATTTTGCAACAGTTTGATCGAATTCCATAGCAAGAATAATCACAAAATTTGATGTGTAAATGACTGGGATTGCATGCAGGGATTTCTCATTCTTGTTTTTTAATGGTGATTTCTACTTTTCCAAGCATTTTTTTATTATTTTGTTGGAACCAGTTGCCCAACTGCAGTATTTAGGTTTGGATTGTAACTGATAAGATCCAATTATTGTTAGTGAATTATTTTCTATGTTTTTGGCCCACTGTAAACAATTTATAAAGATTGATGTTACACCTTGATCACAGAATTAACTAAATCAAACCAAAAGGTTCAACCTTTCCAATGGCCGTTTTTAAACTTTTGTTACCTTACGAAGTCTGAAAACAAGAACAGAGACTTCGACAAATGTCATTCTGCTAAAAGAAGGAGAGGACACCCAAATTGAAAAGCTTCAAAAGGATTGTTCCCGAGCCAAAGGTCAAGCCCGAAAGGATTGAAGGTATATATAAAAAACAAGGCATGGTAATGTTTACTGGGAATTGACTATGAGTAACTCAAACAAATACCATGTTGAAGAGCTCCACGCTTATGTTACCAAACCTGTAACCATTACGTCCCTCCTCATTTATAAACGGTAATTTTTTTTTCCTTTTTTTAAGATCACAGGCCTAGACCAGCACTCCAGGTTTGGAGTATGAGACCCCCTGCAGGAAGATACCAACCATACCCCACAGGACTCAAACAAGTGGCCAAATCAAAGATTCAATCCGACCTGACCAACTTGTCTACAATGTCATATATAATGATAAAGAGGACATTCACTTAAAAATTGACATATCATTTTATCCAATGTGCCTATTCTACCTTCACTAAATATCCCACAATCCCCAGCCTCCATGTTATTCAAACATCAAAGCATGAAATCTTCTTAACATCATTCATGTTTACTATCTGCATTAGGACCGTGAGAATCAAATAACAAGTACACCATTCTAGTCACCAACCCCTCTTCCAGCTTTAACAGTGTCCCAAAAGATTCAAAATCTCTGAGGAAATAAAACACTGAAAACTTTGGAAAAATAATTTGAAAAAAAAAAACAGAAATATGTTAAACTAAGACCTCCAGAGTTGGTTAGATTTTCTTTCTAAATTTCATGGTAAAGTCCTGAATTTAATATGTTTGCTTAAGTCATTTTCACCACTAAAGTATTTTAAATATACTGCCATTGAATTTTTATATCTAAGTATTCTCACTTCCCAAATTGCAACCCAGATATTAGGAAACAGCTGGAGAATAAGACCAGTGGCTTCAAAAGCTCCAAGCCATGGGGATGGTCAGGAGACATTCCCTGTGCGTCCCCCTTCAAAAGCAGCAAGCTACCAGGATGGTCAGGAGACATTCACTGTGCATCACCCTATTTCATATTTCCAGAAGATGAAAATGCATTGCCTACAGTTCACAATGCATTCTTGGTTAAAAGTGTTTGTGAGCATCAATAATATGCATAAAAAATATGCCAAGAATTATGTATAATATAATGATTCTCAAGCATAAGAGGGAAAGGAGTAATCATCCGAGTATAACGAAAGATCAAATTGGGAAACTTGAACTCTAGATACTAAGAGTAGGGAAGCGTTTGCCATACACAGCAGGCTAAGCCACATAACAAAGTACACAAGGAAGCTCCTCTGATATAGATATTTCTTGTTTAGATCTTCTTTCCACCAACGTTCTATAATTAACGACAATTGGAGAAAAGACTCCCAAAGCTTTAAGATATGGGAGAAACAAATTGGATTAGAATCAATCCTGAGCATTAACATATCTAGACTACGATAATTTCTTAAAGCACTAAAGTAGTAGCCCAAAGACAAAACTAAAGGAGATGCTGCACATATCAACTTTCAAACTACCGCCTACAACTATCCCTCTTTCAAAGTTCAATTAAACCAATCTGTTTCAATTCAAATATTGGTAAGAGTAGTATTCGTTTCTTGATCTCCATCTAAGGGTTTGTGGCGATTTTTTGGAACTGGTCCAGTGCCGTCCTTTGGCAAATTGTAATGTCTTCCAACTGGTTATAGGTGGATCTGGTGCCTGTTATGTCCTCTCACTGCTTGATTTTATTGGAGCAAGGAGTAGATTCGTTCTAATAATTTTTTGTTGTAATGTGACATTTAAATACCAAACTCTTGACAGATTCCAACAGCCATGCCTTGTCCCACCTTTCAAATTTCAGAAAGTCCTACAGTCTCCCCCCACTTCTGCAAATGATGCCAAAGATTGCATGGTGCATTGAATGTGTATTTATGCCTTTGGACCTCATGTTGTCAGGACTGGTTCTCCCCCTTCAATTCTTCCAGACTAGCTTATTTTTCTTTATGGACTCCAATTAATTATATTCAAGTTGCAAGGGCAAGTCTGATACTCCTCTAGAAAATGATTTTCCTGTGACAACTCACTCTAAAACCTCCCAAACTATGATCCTCCAACATTTTAACCGCTTCATTACTCTTCCCTTTCACCTTCCCAAAATTTCTATAGCAGTCACTGCATTCATCAGACATCTCCAATGCTTTTTCTGTAAACCACTTACACTAAGCCTCTTTATATAATTGGGTACCACCAAACAGGCCTCTGTACATTCTTTAAACAAATTTTGTAATATTATCACCTAGCTCTCAGCCTACATAGTAGGCTAAAAAAGGTTGCTGGCCACTGCCCTTTTCTCCTTTTCTTTTCCTGCAAAGCTTACTGGTCCACCTCCCCTACAGGTCCTTATTCATCCATAAGCTCTCTAAAACACAAAGTGTTCCTCCTCCTGAGTTGGCTTCTGCATCAACATATGATTCAGTCTCCATTTCCTACTTACCATTTAGATCACCACAAGTGATGGATGATTTTAAGGATTTCTTTGATCACATGGATGTAAGACAGCAGATGGAGTATTATTAAAAATAATCAAAAGGTGAACAAGGTTTGTACAGTGGTTTAGGATGCAACAAAGGTTGACTGTTCAAGGATCCTACACTTTCTATGATTCTTTGGAATCGTTTTAAAATGTGAAACGCAAATCCATCCCTTCATTTCCACAACAAATTGCATTCTCCGTAGAGCATTTGCATATTAACGACCAAAAAGGACAAAAATCACCTGGTTTGTGACCCATTACCGCCCTTGGCTTCTTGAAAAAGAGCAAACCATAAACCTTCTCCAGTTGCTCTTTGCAATGCACCATGCATTCCTAAAATTTTGTAGCTGCCCGGTCACTTCCTTCTAAGTTTTTTGACTCTAGCTTTCCCTAATTTAAATTTATCTAAAGTTAAATGTTAGGACCAATTGACTGTCAGTCATTTGCTCTCCTCTACCATATCCATATTTGCAGCTTCAATACAGAAAGCACATTGATACAAAGTAAACATGAATGTCTCAGACAACTTAGCTTTCACAAAATGCAAAATTTCCTTCATTTCACTCGAAATTTTGGCCAACTGTCACAATTGCAACATAAAACCAGCTTCACCTAAGGTGTATAAAATGTCTCAAAATGACTCATTGGTCCACCACAACTCGTTCATCTAGCTTTTACCAATGGCTTTCCCCTTTCCCTTAGGTCTAGCCCTCCCTCTTTGTGCCCACTCTTGTTGTGTTTGAGGCTCTTCCTCTGCCTTTGCATGTGTTTGTTCTATTCTTTCGAATTATTCCATCTAAAGGGGAGCTCCTCTTGTTGTTGCTCCTGCTCTATGATCCACTCCAATGATGGATCAATCTCCTCGAAATCACTCCTCATATTTTGTTGATGGCTATGTTGCATGGAAACAAATACCATATCTAATTCGAATACAATATCAGATACTAATAAAACAAATTTTCCAAACCCCTTGTAATGGATACGACTAGACACGTCATTCTAAAAAGCATATATACTATATATTAAAGGGAAAAACATAGAACACAAAAATGTTTACACAAACATAAGTTTTTAATAGGATATTTAATTAATAAGGATTGTCATTTTTTCTTAAATTTCAAATATTACTTTAAAAAATTGTGTATTTTCTTTTTAATCTCATGTTGTGAACACAACTCTAGATGTAACCAATCCATATATGGATGTATAAGATATGTTCCAAATACAGCATATATGCATATACATCTAAATATGGTATCTATGTATTCAAATATGTTTGGATACAATATCCGAGAAGTATCATCTATAAACATATCTGATACGCGAATACATGTATACATCCAAGAGGAGTGTCGAATACATGTATACATCCAAGAGGAGTGTTGAATACACTAACTCTAGACTTTATGGTGGTAACGAAGGTTGTAGTGGGCAAACACATGGTCATTCAGCTCTTGTTACATGAGTTTATTGTGCTTCTTGGCGTGAATGTGCTCAAACATCCTCCAATTGCGCTCACAACTGGAAGTGCTACATGGCAGACATAATGCCAAGTGCCTATTAGATTCTTGAACAGTCTGAATGATTCGCTTTTGGGATGCAAATGATTGTTTAGTGTAGTTGCCTTGACCTCTTTTCACCTCTTACTATCATAGGAAGCTACCAAAATGAGCCAAAAAAAACTTTTTGTTGTTCAGTCAATGGGGCCTGCCGCAGCTAAGTTTTCCATTGGCACTCCCGATTTTGGCAAGATTTGGCAACCCAACAAGTCTGACGGTATTTTTAAAACTCATGACATGGGACTCAACGAGTAACCCACTGAGTTTCATGATTTATTGTACAATAACTTCAAAAAAATCAAACAAGTCAGCTACTAAACCAATAATAACCATGAGCATTTACTTCACCTTCCATATTGTTAGGAGTGAAGACAGTATCCAGACGGCAGAAATTTCTGCACTGTAGCAGACTAGACGTCTGACCTGCTAGACGTCTAGGTCAAACGTCTAGGTAGCAGGCCAGACGTCTGACCTGCTAGACGTCTAGGCAACAGGCCAGACGTTTGACCTGCTAGACGTCTGGGTTAGACGTCTAGGCAGCAGGCTAGACGTCTGACCTGCTAGACGTCTAGGCAGCAGGGATGCCAAACGTCTAGGCCAGACGTCTAAACAAGTAGACGTTCGGATAGACGTCTAACCCGTGGAAGACAAACAGGTTCAGGCACCTTCACTAGAAGCGGAAATGAACAGTTTTTGGAGGCTTCCCGTGGAAGAGGAAACAAACAGTTTGGAGTCTTCCTTCTGCTCTATAAAAGGGATGTGATCCCTTGCATATGTTATGTTGTTGAAAACATTGAAAGACGTGAATGTAAAGTTTGCTGAAAATAATAAAAGGAGAAGTTGCCATTGCCCCTTGGTTTTTCCTGCACATTGCAGGTTTCCACGTAAATCTCTGTGTTACTTGTGTTGCTGTTTTTTGTTTTCTGTTATTGTGCTTCTACTTGCAGGGATAAAATCTTAAGTTTTTCTTAACACATATGTCCATTTATTATTGTTGAATATTTTTCTAATGAATATCTATCAACTACACATGAAAGTGACGAAACACACATCAATTAAAGAAATATTACCACCAAGAAATATTTTTTTATTGATTATTATATAAAATGGTACAAAATGTGTCAAAATGCCTCATAGGCCCACTACAACAGTCAACTAATCTATCTAGCATCTAACAATGACGTTGCTCTTTGCCCTAGCTAAAGCTCTCGTCCTCTCTTTGTGCCCCTGCCTCTTCCTATGGCTTTGCAGTCAATCAGTTCTCAATACGAACATTAAAAACTAAAGTACAACCTAAGTGGGCCTAACGGCGAAGACTTTGGAAATTTGAATAGAGGTCCAAAGTTTGAATCTTGCATGAGGTAGGGTTGTACACCATGCTTTGATAACCGGAGTATGATTGGATAACCGTACATTGGGTAATACAACATCCTCTACGAGGGTCGTCTCATTACCTTTTTACCTTTACCTTTTTATATTAAGTACTTACATAATTGAAGTTTTGCTAGTCTCTAATTGCAATCCCTCATTTTTTTCTCATGGAGATCCAATGCATTCTGGCTAGTGATGCCCTTTCAAAAAACATTGATCACACTAAATGGGAATATTATCATTTGCTATGAGCAACTTTGGCCGAGAACTTACACTACAACTGGAACCAAAAAAGATTCTATTTTCATTTGGTGGACTTGGCATATACAGACCATCTTGAAAGAGAAATTCAAAATAATGCAAGTTGAGAACAAAGGAACTTTCCTAGATGCTTCAAAACTCAATATTTGCAAGCAATGGTATTATACCTCATTGCAAAGAGTGTGGTATAGACATTGAAGTAGTTTTCATATAGTATAGCACAAATAGAGATGTAGATTGAAAAGATTGTTTTTCAGTAATAATACATACATGAGATAGCAATATATATTGTAATTCACTACGGAAACACACTCGAGGTATGACATTTTCTATAAGGAAGTCTCACCTGACCGTAACTACTTTCCTATGGATATACCAATATGCAAACATTAGAACACAGTGCGCACTACATAAATCCAAACATGTGACATTCCCTTTCGCCAAAAACAAAGACCGCATTACATAATGAAAACCACTTGGCCACAAAATTATGCGTTCATTAACATTGTTGGATGAAATTGATAAACTTAATGAGGGAATAAATACGGCATACCCAGTTCCCACTTGTAGTCGCAAAAATGTTGAAGCAATCAAAATCGATGAAGTTGAAAGCAATGGCATAAAGAGGGTGTTTGGCCTCCTAAAGCCTATTCATCACTTTGTACTCCTTTTTAGAAGCTAATTGCCTTGAAATGGGCCCTGTACCCAACCCCATCCTTGCCATTTCAAACGAAAACCTAAAAACTTCGAACAAAACTATATATCAAATTAATAAACCGATAAATCCTTATTTTGAATGCTTTAAACCCTGTATGATTATGGCTTATGGAATTTTTCTCAGTTAAGCACTCCAATAAAATCTCTTCTTTCTATTTTTGATTAGCATGTTACCAAAACTCTATGTGAAGCAATATTTTAATATGGTTTCCTTGTATGCAACCCTTGCTTTTCCTAACCCAAGGAACTCAAACGAATCATAAATGTTAATATGGATTACTCCAAGGATTTGAGAATAGAATAGAAGGTTTTTAATGTCCACGAGTCCAATAGTGGCCTATAGGATAAGAACTTTACAAAGAATTGTGGCTGCCAATTCCAAAATCTATCCCAATCATACCTACATAAGTAATATTTTGCCATTGATTTTGACAATGAATTCTCCTAATTTCTCCTCTTTAGACAAATCTTGCAATGAATCCACTCCTAGTGTATGAACATAGTAATTAGCTAAAATATCACTAATGCCTCACATCTTAAAATAAAATGCTTCTTTGTCTTAACTACTACTAATATACAAAAGGTACATATCATCTCTTCTCATTTGATCTCTTCCATCTCCCTGATTTACATCTAAATTAGAGTGAACTAGTCATGAACATTTTTGCTCTCCAATTGATGTTTGCCCCTATATAGGCCTTTTGGTGGTGATCATATGTAGGGTTAAATTCAGCAAGATAATGTTCTCTCTTTCTTCCTAACTTCTTTTCCCACATAGCTACTCTGAATTTTTCCTTAACAAATGCCTTTATGTCTTTGTTATTATTTGGGCATTCATCCAAGTTGATATTTCATTTGTTCATCCACTTGTTTTGCTTCATCCATGTTTTCTTTATTTTGTTCAGATCTTATATTACAACTTTATGTTAGGAGGTGAAGTCACTATCCAGAAGCTTTAGTCAGCAATTTTCAGGCAGCAAAGGCAGTTGCTAGACGTCTAGGCCAGATGTCTAGGCCAGACGTCTAGGCGGGAGTATGTGTCAGACATTTGGATGCGGAAGACAAACAGTTTCAGATGTTGTTCCTTGGGAGTCTAAACGAATAGTTTTTTGGAGGCTTCCTTTGGGAGAGGAAACAAAAAGTTTCAGTGTCTTCCTTTTCTGCTCTATAAAAGGGGAATGATCCCTTGCATGTGGATGGAGTTGAGAATGTAAAGTTTGCTGAAATCAATAAAAGAAGAAGTTCTTATTGCCCCGTGGTTTTTCCTGCACATTGTGGGTTTCCACGTAAAATCTTTGTGTTACTTGTGTTGTTGTTTTGTTCTTTGTCATTGTGCTTTTTCACTTGCAGGTATAAAATCTGAAGTTTTTTCCTAACACTTTAGGCCATCTGTTCAATTTTTTTCATATATCCTAGAGGACAAACCATAGCAGCTGCCCTTGTAGGAAAGGTACACCTTTCTGCTAGAATAATCTCGTATAGAACTTACACTTGTATTTTGAGTTTATTTCTAATCATACGTTTTTGAATCCTCTTTGTTTGCGTCCATTTTGAGACGATATTTCTACACAGTTTCTTTTAATATGTTCACAAATATTTAAATCTGGTGACTATATCCTTTAACAATTGATAACTTCCTGCTAGGAGCTCTTAACCAAGACAACTTCTACCCACCTGGTGCAATAATTTGTTGCCATCAATATCCAACCATGACCAACGTTGATAGTGGGCTAATCTTGCCAATAAAATTAAACTCCCACTTCTGAAATGATTATTGGTTGCATTCCTGACGAATGTGTGAAGGATTGGGATTGTTTTACCCATTGGATAGTATATGAAATGATGGTTGGTCAATAGTACCCTGCTTGAAGAATATTAAGTGTTGTGGTGTTTGTTGAATAGTGGCCACCTTTGTCATGAAATTGACAACAAATGTCTCACTTTCTTTAATTCAATGTACTGTAGAAACATGCCACTATATCCCTTTTGGAGCAATAACCCATCAACCAACCTATAATTGGCAATCTTCTGTTGGAATTGCTTTATTTGAATGGTGAAAGGTGATCTGGGTTGGTGTTGCTAGAACATCTTATTTGATTTCCTATATCCACCTAGTCTGGTCTTGTGCGTCTATCTGTTCAGATGGTTCCTCTTGCTCACCTACAAATCCAACTTGATCATTTGTATGGGATCTAGCCAACTTTTCACACAAGGCCCCGCCCCTTACCAAATTAGTAGGTTCAATTTCAATATCAAACTCCTAGAATTTAGTTATCCAACTGGTATGTTTCTCACCAAGCTCACCACCAAGACAAAAGACCTAACATTCAGGTGAACCACAAACACGATGGATTTGCTCTATGAGAGATAGTGCTTGAACTTTCTTAACGCTTTCATCATCACGTATACCTGCTTCTCAAGGAAATTATCTTTCCTCATGATTATACAAGGTTTGACTCATTAAAGCTATCGGATGTTCTTCCTCCTATTTTTTTTGTGTGAGCACGGTGGCTACTCACATTGGACTTGAACACATACAACCTAAAATCTCTGGTGCAGTGGTAAATGCCCTGGGTGCTGGTAGAGGCCGACCTAGGTTCCATTCCCCTTGTCTCCATCCTGCAGATATATGGTATAGTTAGGAATGTCCTATGTGCTGGTAGAGGCCGACAAGGCTCCATTCCTCCTATGCCCAACCTGTTGAAAGTGGCACCTCGAAAGGGGTGTTTTCCACTATAAATTAGTTTATCTAGGTGTTGTAGGTGAGTTGGAGAGGAGAGGGCAATCCTCCAAGGGAGGTCCCAGGTTCGAATCTCCACCCTACCAAAAAGCTGAATTGGGTACCCAAAATCCAATTGATAATGTTGGTGCGGGCAGGGCCGGGTGCGACTCCCGGGTGACTTTGACGGTATAGAACCCCCTGTTCGTGGTCTCTCAGACCAATGCGGCCCCGCAAGGGGTTTTTCGCTTAAAAAAAGAATCTGCTTGTTGTGGTGCAATGGTAAATGCCCTGGGTGCTGGTAGACTCAGGTTCCATTCCCCTTGTCTCCATCCTGCAGATATATGGTATAGTTAGGAATGTCCTATGTGCTAGTAGAGGCCGACAAGGCTCCATTCCTCCTATGCCCAACCTGTTGAAAGTGGCACCCCGAAAGGGGTGTTTTCCACTATAAATTAGTTCCATCTGCTTGTTGTGGTGCGGTGGTGAATACCTTGGGTGCTGGTAGAGGCCGACCCAGGTTCCATTCCCCTTGTCTCCATCCTGTAGATATATGGTATAGTTAGGAATGTCCTATGTGCTGGTAGAGGCCGACAAGGCTACATTTCTTCTATGCCCAACCCGTTGAAAGTGGCACCCCGAAAGGGATGTTTTCCACTATAAATTAGTTTTATCTGCTTGTTGTGGTGCAGTGGTAAATGCCCTGGGTGCTGGTAGAGGCCGACCTAGGTTCCATTCCCCTTGTCTCCATCCTGCAGATATATGGTATAGTTAGAAATGTCCTATGTGCTGGTAGAGGCCGACAAGGCTCCATTTCTCCTATGCCCAAACTGTTGAAAGTGGCACCTCGAAAGGGGTGTTTTCCACTATAAATTAGTTTTTTGGATCTGCTTGTTGTGGTGCAGTGGTAAATGCCCTGGGTGTTGGTAGAGGCCGACCCAGGTTCCATTCCCCTTGTCTCCATCCTGCAAATATATGGTATAGTTAGGAATGTCCTATGTGTTGGTAGAGGCCGACAAGGCTCCATTCTTCCTATGCCCAACCTGTTGAAAGTGGCACCTCGAAAGGGGTGTTTTCCACTATAAATTAGTTTTACCCAGGTGTTGTAGGTGAGTTGGAGAGGAGAGGGCAATCCTCCAAGGGAGGTCCCAGGTTCAAATCTCCACCCTACCAAAAAGCTGAATTGGGTATCCAAAATCCAATTGATAATGTTGGTGCGGGCAGTGGTCGGGTGCGGCTCCCGGGTGACTTTGACGGTGTAGAACGCCCTGTTCGTGGTCTCTCAGACCAAGGCGGCCCCGCAAGGGGTTTTCGCTTTAAAAAAAAAATCTCTGGAGTAATCCAGGTTGACTAGTACTAGAACTCAAGAAAAGGAATGCTTGATATTCTAAAAGGCATGTTTACCCTCTTCTACCCAAATAAAAGTTGGTGTCTTTCCTCATCATCTTTGTGATAGGCCTAACAACTTTGGCAAAGTTGGTAATGGACTTGTTAACGAAATTAATTTGGCCCATAAAAGACTATATTCTATTTTTTGAAGATAGCAACACAATTTCTATATGGATTTGATAAGGTCTAGATCGATGGCAAGTCCATCTTTGAAAACAATATACCCAAGCAATTTCCACTCTTGTACACAAAAAAATGGATTTCTTCATATTCAATGAAATTTGTTTTCTCTGCATCTTTCAAGGATTGTCCAAATATGAACTATGTGTTTCTTCCTGCCTTTTGATAAGATTGTCAAGTCGTCCAGGTATATCAAAATTAACTCATTTGAGTCTTGAAAACGCAATATCCATTATGCATTGAAAAGTGGCACTTGATTGGATAATGCAAATAACATTCTCTAGTATGCACATGTGCCCTATTTGGTAGTGAATACGGTCTTGTGTTGATCTTCATATTTTACCTATATTTGATCATACCTGGAGAATCCATCCAACAAAGACAACATTTCTAACCGAACCACTATTTGTAAAATCTAGTCAATTGATGGTAACAAACAATGATCCTTAAGCGAAGCCTTATTTAGGTTTCGAAAATCTATATAGTCTTATATCCTCAATTTTATTTTAGACTGGCACCAAATTTGTGAACCACATAGAGTGCTTTATTGGATAGATGATTTGTGCATGTCGCTGCTTCAATCTTGGGGTTTATTGGTCATTGTTTTTGCCTGAATGGCTTCTCCTAGCATCAAATTGATAGTATGTTCAATTACTTTTCAATCATACACTTTCAAGTATTTGAACTCTAAGCGATAATATTTTCATACTCGGTACAGGGCTTCTTGAATAAGGCAACCTTCTATTCTATACATTCTTTTCCAAACAACAAACATTTCTCATGAACAATTTCAATTGGCCTATATGCTGAGGACTTTACCTAGATGCTTCTCTTCTTAGCATTGTCATTAGGGTTGAAAAGACTCCAATGTTTTTAAACCCCTAGGTTGTTGATAGACTCTAGGCAGCAGGGGTGCCAAACGTCTAGGCCAAACGTCTAAACAAGTAGACGTTCGGATAGACGTCTAACCGTGGAAGACAAACAGGTTCAGGCACCTTCATTGGAAGCGGAAATGAACAGTTTTTGGAGGCTTCCTTTGGAAGAGGAAACAAACAGTTTGGAGTCTTCCTTCTGCTCTATAAAAGGGATGTGATCCCTTGCATATGTTAATGTTGTTGAAAACGTTGAAAGACATGAATGTAAAGTTTGCTGAAAATAATAAAAGGAGAAGTTGCCATTGCCCCATGGTTTTTCCTGCACATTGTAGGTTTCCACGTAAATCTTTGTGTTACTTGTGTTGTTTTTTGTTTTCTGTTATTGTGTTTCTACTTGCAGGTATAAAATCTTAAGTTTTTCTTAACACATATGTCCATTTATTATTGTTGAATATTTTTCTAGTGAATATCTATCAACTACACATGAAAGTGACGAAACACACATCAATTAAAGAAATATTACCACCAAGAAATATTTTTTTATTGATTATTATATAAAATGGTACAAAATGTGTCAAAATGCCTCATAGGCCCACTACAACAGTCAACTAATCTATCTAGCATCTAACAATGACGTTGCTCTTTGCCCTAGCTAAAGCTATAGTCCTCTCTTTGTGCCCATGCCTCTTCCTACGGCTTTGCAGTCAATCAGTTCTCAATAGGATGATATTTGAGCTCAGCATAATTATAAAATGAGGCAATTGGCTCTTTGGCCTTGTCCATGGCCTCATATAGGTATCCCATTGGTGATATTTCTCCATCAACAAGACAGAGAACCCTCACCAAAGGCTCTGCCACCTAAAGTCAAACAAGATATTTTAGTTTTTGTTAGCAATTTAGCTATTTGAAATTTGAATTATAATTTAAAATTTGCAAATGAAAAATTAAAAATAAAAGTAGAAAAATAAAAATAATAAAAAAACTCAAGTCTTGTACCTTAATTGCCTCATTCATAGCTGTCCAAAAGGGCTCCATGGATGACTGTAAGTCCAAGGCCACTCCCATGGCAGCAGGACTTAAGTTGTCAAGATATGATCAATCTCCACAGGTAGATGGCACTCTCTGTCACTAACTGATCGGGAGTCTATTATACCTAACCAATACCAAGCCTGATCTCAGTTTTGTTGTGGGTTATCTTTCACGGTTCATGCAGGAACCCAAAGTAAGTCATTGGAAAGCAGCAAAAAGAGTTCTACATTACGTCCGTGGTACATCAGATTATGGCTTGGAGTACAAAAAGAATAACAAGTTCTATTTACAAGGATACACGGACTCAGACTATGTTGGATCTATTGATGATAGGAAATCAACGTCTGGATACATCTTTCATCTTGGATATGGTCCTGTCTCTTGGCACAACAAGAAGCAGCAAGTGGTTGCTATTTCTTCTACAGAGGCAGAATATCGCGCAGCTAGTGGAGCAGTCTGCGAGATAATGTGGCTACGTCGCATCCTTACAAATATGGGTCTTCCAGAGAATCTTCCACTGCATTTGTTCTGCAACAATCAAGGAGTTTTGAACCTTGTCAAGAATCCAATTTTTCATGATCGTACCAAACATATTGACACCCGTTGTCATTTCATTCAAGATGAAGTTCCAAAGAACAATATACAACTCCAATTCATTCCCACTGATGCGCAAGTTGCGGATATCTTCACCAAGGCACTTGCACGGGTCAAATTTGAAATGTTTCGCAATGCTCTTGGTATTTGCCAATAATGTAATAAGGGGGGATGTTAGCATATAATAAAGTTGCAATTATTACATTAATGTAAAGGGGGGCAAAAACAGTGCATAGCGCTCTCCAATTTAGTTGGTTGGTTATGAAACCAACCAAGCGGTTCATCAACCGAACCCCTTCTAGATTTAAGACACATGCAAATACGGAACCCACCAGACCCGACACGGATCCCGAGGTGAGGCGGTGCTCGACCGATACGGAACCCGAGGAGCAACCTACAAACACTACAGAGCACGGATCCCGAGGAGCGGGACCTCAGGATCCGTGCTCTTCAAAAAAATATATATTAGGCCTTGTGGAGCGCCCGTAGGGGATTGAACCCGCGACCTGACGGGTTCGAGCGCTCGAAACTAGAGCGCCCAACCGTCTCGGCTTCCACCGTCGGTGAGACGAAAGGGCAATTTCTGCCCTTTATTCCCCGCCTTGCGGCCTGGCGGAAAAAAAATGGAATGTGGGACTTTTGTCCCACATTCACCCCGCGGAGGCTTTGCGGGTGTATAAAAGGGAAACTCTTCCCTTTAACACGTGATTGCCTGCGGGCAATCACCCTCAAGCCTTTTTGCCCCGCAAATGACCAATTGAAACAGGCCACGTCACACAAGCCCACAACGCGCCACGTGTCCTCGAGAGTCGTGCCATAGCCAGATCGGATGCCACGTCAGCCAGTACCTCGCGTTCCATACCAGGGCCAAATCGGATGCCACGTCAACAGGTCCCGCTCCTCGGGATCCGTGCTCTGCAGTGTTTGTAGGTCACTCCTCGGGTTCCGTATCGGTCGAGCAACGCCTCACCTCGAGATCCGTGTCGGGTCCAATGGTTTCCGATGTGGCCTGAGCTCCAATTTGGTTGGTTGGTTATGAAACCAACCAGGCATTTCATCAACCGAACCCCTTCTTGTATATAAGCCATTTCTAAAAACTTGATATATTCTCCTAAATCAAAACCAAACCCCTAATTCACTCTTATTTGTTTGGCTTAAATTCCTCCAAATTTTCATCTTTTTGGAAGGGTGTTAAGGTAGGTGCCATTAAATAGTTGTTTGAGTGAATTAAACCTTTTGACTCAACCAACCAGGCAGTTCATCAACCAAACCCCTTCTTGTATATAAGCCATTTCTAAAAACTTGATATATTCTCCTAAATCAAAACCAAACCCCTAATTCACTCTTATTTGTTTGGCTTAAATTCCTCCAACTTTTCATCTTTTTTGAAGGGTGTTAAGGCAGGTGCCATTAAATAGTTGTTTAAGTGAATTAAACCTTTCGACTCTTATGTGTTTGGCTTAATTTCCTCCACCTGATTATCTCTTTTCAAGAGAATCTTTAAGAAGGTGCCATTAAATACCACTTGAGAGTGACAGGAATATCATCTTAGTGCATTGTAGGACCTTCCTCATGGCAACAATTAACAAATACTTGAGTGAATCTCAATTGCTAAAAGGTCATAACTATACAGCTTGGAAAACTAAGATGAAAGCCATTTTGATCGTAGAGGACTTGTGGGACTTAGTTGTTGGCACTACACCACAACCCACAACAACAGGAGCTGATCAAAGAGAATGGGATAAAAAGAACAATCGTCTACTCATGTTAATCCTTCTAGCCACTTCTGATGAGGTACAACCTCACATTAGTGAGGCAAAGAATGGAAAAGATGCATGGGACTCCTTGTCCACCATTTTTGAAGGAAAGAATCAATCCACAATTCTCAACCTTCAAACCCAACTTCATACACTCCATATGAAGTCGGGTGAGTCGATAGCAACCTTCCTCTGCAGAACTGCAAAACTGAAGACTAAGCTTAATGCTTTAGGGGCCAAAGTTGAGGACGCCATTTTGACTTCAGTTATCTTGAGAGCCCTTCCGAATCCTACAAAATTTTGATTACATCCCTTTCTGTTTCACAAAGAACTCTCACCTTTGTGGAGTTAGTCAATTTGCTTCAAACTGAGGAAGCTAATCAACTCCAAAAAGATGAAGCATCTAATAGTGCACTTTATTCACACAATAAGGTTGAGAAGAAGAAAGAAAACTATAACAAGGGAGGATCATCCTCAAAAGGTAAGGGAAAGAAATCTCAAAAACGGTTTTGCTCATATTGTAAGAAAGATAACCATGACACCAATCGGTGTTGGTTCAAAAACAAGCAAAACAAGAAAGACAAAGGCAACATTGCTAGTGAAGTGTCTAATTTAGATTCTGATTCTGGTTCAGAAAAAGCACACAGAGTGCTCATTGCTAAAACAGTATTGTAGAGGGAAAACACATGTTTGTCACATTGGGCAAAGCACCATTATCCTCTCTCTCTTTTTTAGGCTTCATAGAATAGCATAAGTTTTTGTTTGAAGTTCTTACAAATAAGGGGTGATTTGTACCTTTTTTTAGGCTTCATAAATAGCAAAATCTTAATGTTTGAAGTCCTTGTAATAAAAAAAGAGACTTTTTATAGTGTAAAATTGCCTAGGAGGCAATGTTTGTAAAAATCCTTCACAAAACTCTTGACTTGCACATCTTTTGTAATTAAGGGGGGATATACATTTCTTTTCTTCACAAATTTTTGTAAAAAGGGAAGAAGAATTATAAGGGTGCATTTTCGGCTGCGACCAACACCTTAGTCACACTTCTTTCAGAAATTAAATACAACATGTTTTTGGAACGAGAAGGGGGGAACTTATAAGGGTGCATTTTCGGCTGCGACCAACACCTTAGCAACCTTATCTTTTGCAAACTCATATTGTAAAATGAATGAATCTCGTATGAAGTGATCAACTCTACTACACCTAGCGATTGCAACGGCTGGTTACCCATGCAATTCGGTTGGATGATGTGATTACTATAAGGACATTCGTTGGTGTGAAGACAAAGTGAGGAATGACCCATTTTTTTGCTTAGAAGCAGCCAGAGTACTGTGACAGAGCAAGAACCAGCAGATCGACATCCTTTTCACTGTATTGGGGCAGTTATATACTTTACCCAAATATTGTTGTATTAGAGGAAATGTATGTATTACCCAAATAATGTAATAAGGGGGGATGTTAGAGTAAATATTCCATCATTTGGATATTTTACCCTTCCCTACATTAGGTAGATTTTATTTACTGCATGGTAAAAAGTAGCTTGTTACTTTTTACCACTAGTATTTACTTTTACTACTAGGTTAGTTACCTTTTACTATTTATTGTTTACCTTTTGGATATTTATCTAAATATCCTAGGTTAGTCGTAGTCAATTTGACTACGTAGTTAGCTGTTAGTATATTACTCTCCTAACGCGCTCTGTTAGCGTTATTTGTGCTATTTGGTTAATATTTCTATTTTGTAACTTATATAAGGCTACGACATTCCAAGTCTAGTCTAATGTTGAATTATTAATTTATTTCATTTTGAAGCGAGTTACTCTCACATTTTCAACAAAAATGTTTGATTGATCCTACAAAGAAACTACCACTACGCATGTTCAATAGTTCTGGCATGTTGGATGAAACACACAAGTGCAAATTTTGATAAGAAATTGATCTTACCCCACCCACATATAGTTTTGCAGATCTACACAAGTATACTTCATATTTTTTGCAGCACAAAACCGACAAATTGTTCAATCAGATTTGCCCATTCAGCCATAGATCTGGTCAAATTTGCATTGAAACTTTACGAGTTGTGTTTTCATTTCAGCTTTCATATTTCATTTCTTAACATTCATGCAAATGGAGACTCCGTTTTGAATTGATCCAAAATCTTGCCTTAATTGTGATCTATTAGTTTGGTGAATCATGTTTGTCAAAATATGTTTTATAGGAACGAGTGAAAGCACGAACAATAAAAAGGGTAACAAGCGGAGCCAAGACTCTATGGCGACAAAAATCTTCTAAGTGTCCAATGCGCCCTACCAACTAGCAAGACATGAGATCACAACTAGACAAACTCAAGCATAAGGTTTCAATCCTTCAGTCATTCTATATCCAAGAATATGAACACGTTGAGGGGGGATTGTTGATAACCCGACAAGGAAATTTTCACATGACTGATCAGGCACAAAACTATATGGTGAATTGGCCCATAATATTGAGTCAACCAATGGCTGATCAACTCACAATGAACCGACCAACGATGAGTCAAGTGGTTGTGCCTCAAGTCGATACAATGCAAGTTTATCCGATTTCTAAAACACCCTTAATGGGCTGGAATTGTTCAAAAGTGTTTCATTTCTCCAAAGAATAAATTCCAAAAGAAGACTACTTATATGCGAAGCACCTTGTGAGCCAAAAAAAGAACCAAAAGTGAAAGGTGAAGATTTGGAGGAGGAAGATTCAAAGATTGAAACATAATGCATGGTATTCATGTTTGCGTTAGAAGAAAAAAACCCAACAAGGGCGATAGAAGCAAGTTTACCTTCGAAGTATGAAAACATTTAGTCTTGTCCTAGAGGAAAAAGAATCTACGAGTTTTAAAGAATTTATGATAGAAGGACCAATTGTGGAAGAATTCTCTCTAAAGAGGGAATTTCGAAAACAAAAATTACTAAACCAATACGTATGAACCCACCTATAAGCCCCAACAATGTTCAAAACAGTTCATATGAAGGAACCACGCTAAGCAACACAGATGTCATTATTTTGATAATGATACAGTTTCCCACGATTGTGGGCAGTAAAGCCAAGGCAAGGTTCACGTTCCAACAATTCAGCTTTGTGAAGGGCAATAGCAAGTTTGTCGAAGAACGACATCAAGAAGGATCACCATTGGTGAGTAACGACCTGTCGTTTGGTCACATGAGAACAAAGGCCCAATCTAATTATCCATACTAAAGTCCATCGCACAAGGTAAGAGGTCAAAATCATGGAAGTTCATGTATTCATCGCTCAACAAGAATAACCGTCAACAAATCTGTACAAGATGATTTGTGTTCTAAATCATTAAAAAAACATTGCTAAGCCTGGAGTGCACCCCGCTCCTAAGGCAATGTGTCCCACTTGAAGCAGTGCTCCTTGCTCCCTAAAAGTCATGCCCTGATCGAGCTGAACACACCCCTAACTTGGAAGAACCAAAAGAAATAATATTTCGTCCAATCGAGCACAAATCCCCATGGGAAGGTTCGATTTCCCTCTTCTTTCAACCCGTTCTTGGTTGTTTGTAAAATAAATAATAATAGTAATTTAAAAATAAAATTAAAAAACTCTCGCGTAAGCAAAAAACTTGCAAGAGACATTCAGGTTCCCACTTCTTCTCATCCTTTTCTTTCCAATATTGGTTGAAAATATCTCTAAAATTAGCAGTTTCTTTCCCAAGGCTGGTAAGGTGATACGCCAACCTAGGAAAATGATGACAAAAAATTTTTATAGTTAAAAAAAAAACACAACACAAAATTTGGTAAATGTAGCTCAAGGATATAAAAAAAAAAATAGAGAAATAATGGATAATAAGGAAAAGGACTTCAAAAAAAGACATGAAAAAAAGTATCTCCTGTCAGGAAAAGCAATGAAAACAAAAGTCGTTGATCCAAAAGCACAAATTACTTCCACCATTTTCCCCATGACCATCTTCACTTCACTTCCACCCCCTTTTCTTCTATTCCTATGACTATTTTTCCCCTCTTATTTCTTTTGTTCCCGTCTCTCAAACTCCCCACTTCCACTACGCCCATCTCACCTGCAATAAGCATAGCCTTAGTCCAAGGGCCACCAATAGGCTTACCTGCTCTAGTTTTGGGGCCATCCCATTCACCATTACCAACTTACAACATCCCATCTTAGTTTGCCACAACTTCATCGATGCCACTATTCCATCACCACCCATGCTTCCTTTAGTCCCCCATACCGCAAGCATTGTTGTCATCCCATGTCTTCTCATCTCAATCCTTCTCATAAATCATCATCACCTTGTTCATGGCATTGTCTATGTCATCACATTAGACTAGTATACGCACCCTCATCGGTCCACAACTCGTTCTAGGTACAATGACCCTTCCCTCTAAAAACATCAATTTTACTAAAAGACAACTTTAATGTTGACTCCATGCCTAAGAATAAGGCACAATCTAGGATCTTCCATCAATCAAGATTAACTTCCCCATGAGTCACCAAAATTGTAGTAACTTGCTACTACCATCACACTCTAAATGGAGATCCATTGCACAACCTAAGGCAGAAAACAAAGCAGTGAATAAATCAACAAAAATTGGGTGCACCCCACTCCGTTTAAGTGCTTTGTTTGAGTGCACCCCACTTCGTCCAAGTGTGCCCCAATCCATCTCAATGTGCCTTGCTCCATCCAAATGCACCCCAATACACCACAATCCCTCCCAAATGCACCTTGATCTATCCCAATGTGCCCCAATCCATGTTGTGTGCCCCATTTGTCATGATGATGAGTCTGCATCTGTTTCTGTAGTATACAAACAAATACATTGTATTTTTCAAGTATAAATAAGAGATTCATTCTCATTGTAAAGATCCTTTGGCAAATTGAAGAGAGAGCTACTCTTTGCAATCCAATGTGTACTTTTTTTTTCAAACTTGCAATAAACAATGAATTGAGCATTGTTCATGAATATTTTGTGGCAAGTGACCTTTCTCATGGAATGTGGTGTTAGTGGCTCTAACGCAAATATTCTAGATCTAACGCACTAATGTTATTCGGTTTTATTGAAACCATCATTGGAACACATCAAAATTGCTACGGCTTTGGCTGTATTTTTGTTTTCTTTGTTTCTTTCCTCGCACCCCTTTTTCCAAATAATATAGATCAGATTTTATTTTTTGCATATTTAGATTAGATTTTCATGTTTCCAACTATATTAGAAGGGAACCAGCTTGGATTCGTAGGTTACGGAGAAAGGCCCCATGATGGTCATTATAACTCCTTCCCATCCATTTGTTGATCTGCGGTCACAAGCGCAAATCGCACTTAACAATTTCTATGTTCAACAGCTACTCATTCCCATTCCTACACGAGTTGATTCTAAGTATGTTGGAGGGGCAGGTAAAGACATTCACGACGATGGTATGGGTGAGGTTTGTTGTTGAGGATGGTACACAATAGTGCTCGGTGTAGACAAACCTAGGAAAGTAACGATATATGAGATTGAGGGAGTTGATGATATGGATTGTTGGTATACGAGCATTATTTGGTAATGGACTGATTTGAGAAGGTGGTGGCAAGCAACAGTTGTTGGTATGTTGGGAGGCTTTGGTATGATGTATTTGGTAATGGAATAATCTATGTGTTGAAAGTGTAATCTGAATTATGGCCAAGGCCAACATTGTATGATGTACTTTTGTATAGGCCTATAGTAATTCATTGTATAATGTATTCATTAATGTAAGCCCTATGGGCCACGGCTAACCTTGTTATGGTCAAACCCATCCTATAATTTGTAATTAACCTAAAGCTTTCTTGTTATGCCATACTAGGTTAACTTAATTATGTAATGGGGTTTTTGGTAATGGTATAAGCATCCCCCAACCACTTCATCCATTGCATCGGAGTATTGTGATCCTTATCCACAAATAATATAGCATTTATTTATAGTACTCAAGAGCACCCACCAATTTTGTCTCTTTCCTTCTTTTCGTTCCTTTTACATTTTTTGTATAACATTTGAGTGGTTGGATCACTTTTGTTCATTTTTTGAAATAGGTGTGAATTTCAACATGGTATCAAAGTGGGTATGGTGCAGCATCGCTTTGTCATGCAAAAAGTCAACTTGAAGCCTCTGATCTTTGTTCAAAGTTTTAGGGAAAATTACTCTTCAAAGATTTACAAGCGTATTCGGCATAAAAGCCAAAGAGGATATCTTCTACAAATCATCATTCATTTTTCCAATCAATTCAAAGAATCTATGCCTTCTCCATTCTTCACTTTGATGTTATCGAGGTGTGTATGCAAATTTAGATTCCACAATGCATGATTTCTCTTGAGAAAAATGCCATAACAATGTTTAAAAGGTAGTCAGAAAATTTAAATTTAAACTCTACAAATTCACATGTGTGCCTCTTGCACTAGTTCTTTAGCGCTACTTCTCAGCATTGGATCAAACGTCACTCTCCAAGGAGAGGACATGTACTTCAATGCAATCACGGGGCATGCAAAGACATTTAGCAGGGTGTTGTTCAAGGTGTTGTCCCTTTTGCAAACCGGGTTTAAATCCCCATGATGCTCATTTTTCCTTTCAGATCGAAGAGAGGTAACAAATGAATGCACGCATGGTTTGTGTTTCGTTGCAGGCTGGAAGGAAGATATACAGGTTAGGGGAGTCAATGTATAGGCATTGAAAGGAAGAGGGACCACGTTTAAATCGAATGGTCTGTCTTTTTTCCAAAAAGACTTCTTTGTGGAAAGTTAAGTCAATGTCATCTACAAAGGCGTCATCAACTACATCACCATGGCTAGCTCTGCTTGGCTGGTTATGCCAAAGTTGTAAAGGCGCTTTTGGATAGGTTGACCTGCGTTCAAACCTTCCCATTAACCAATGCTTTTGTGTTGTTTTTTATTTGGGGTCTATGACATTCTCTCATGATATTTAGCAATAAATAAGTACCTCAACAGACATGGCATTTTCGTGGCTTGCAGAGATCCAAGTTCAAACCCTTTTAGCACCTAGGAATAAATTATGTTAGTTTTGGGTCGATGTGGCTATGTTTTGTTCCACATATTTTATACAAACACACGCTATCATCCAATCATAATCAGAATTGAGCAAGTGTCAATAATTGCATCCCAATGGCGAACAGGTGGCGCAAAAGCAGTGACATTCATCAACAAATCAGCAGGTGCCAAGAGGCCAATTGCGATTAGATACTACATTCCAAAGGTTTGAAGGGTTAATTTTTCAAATTTTGAGGTCTATTAGGGCAAAAAATTTAGGAGTCCATAACTTTTACAAAAGGAAGCGATTTGAGCTTGATTTTTCAATCTCTTTGCATTGGTGGCATTAGTTCAAGGACATGTTGTAGTGTTGGTAGCCAAATTGTGTAAGATGGATCCCCAAGCTTATGTTACTCACCTCGATGGGTGAAATTATAGCATATGGTCAACTCAAATGATTAGTTTACTATATAGTAAGAATTTGTGGTGCATCTTTCAAGTGGAGAAAGCATCAGCCCTTGATCATGAAACTCGGGTGCATAAGCAAGAAGAAGCTCTTCGCCTATTCTCCTTGTTGATTAAACCATAATTACTTTTCCATATCAAGGAAGAAGACAAAACTATCAAGGTATAATTGAAATTGCATGAGTTATTTGGAAAAGTGAATAAATGTGAAGTCAATCACTTGGAACTAGAGTTTTCTTCTCTCAAATTGGCTGAAGTTTAATAATGTGGAGGTTTATATTGTGATATTCAAGGCATTAAGAGCAAATATCGCATCTTCTAGAGGCAAAGAGAAAGACGATGCAAAATGTGTCAAAATAGCCCTTTTGCATCTCTCCTCCCTTTCAAATGTTGAACCTCATGGTTCATGTGGTTCTTATGTACTTAAAAATACAAAAAACTCTATCTCTTTATCAGCTTTTTTCTCTACTGGTTCATTTTCAGGTAGCACTGAGGAATTATGGTGGTACTTCTCAAGTACAGGGTCATGCAAAGGAATTCAAACCTAAAGAGACAAAGACCCAAGGGTCCAAGGCCCAAGCTATGTCTTCAAAGATATCAAAGACCATTTGGAAATACTGCAACAAGTAAGGACATCTAACAAAAAAATGCTTGCTGAAGCTGCAAAGGATTGAAGCTGAATTTCTTAATATGGGTGATCATCTTCCATATGATGAGAGAGATTCAGACGAGTCACTCAAATGTTGAGGCCTACTAGAGCATCCTTTATGTGGGGGAAAACGTCATTGTCACTAAAGTATTCTCTCCTTGAGCCCTCAAAGCAAATTATGAGGGGGTGTTGAGAGTGTAATCTGACTTATGGCCAAGGCTGACACCATATGATGAACATTCGTTGTACAATGTATTTAATTATTCATTTATGTAAGCCATATGGATTGCGATTAACCTCGTTATGGTTAAACGCATCTTATAATTTGTAATTAACCTAAAGCCCTCTTGTTATGTCGGATTTGGTTAATAATGTAATTGGCGTTTTTGGTATTGGTATAGATACCTCCCAAACACTCCATCCATTGCATCAAAGTTTTGTGATCCTCATCCATGGGTAATATAGTGATTATTTATGGTGCTCAAGGGCACACACCAATTTTGTGTCTCTTTCCTTCTTTTTGTTCCTTTCATGCTTTCTGTATAAGAATTGAGTGGATGGAATGCTTATGTTCGTTTCTAGAGATAGGTGTAAATTACAACACTGTGGCGGCAACGATATTGGAATTGTTGAGCGAGTACCTAGGCTACATTTGTTGGATTGGGTAGGGCATCAAAGGTGATAGTAACAATCACCCAACCTGGATGAGCTTATTCTGCACGAGCAGCTTCTTCAAATGCTCTCACTAGAGTCACATGATTTGCCTTTCTAACCATCACTGCTAGCTTGGATTGCAACAACCTTATATAGTAAATTGTTGCTTGCTCATTAAATGGGTGGATATTAATCGAGATCCAGTAATTGGTGCACATTAACCTGATGTTGAAATCATGAATGTTCTCGTTCTAATGTCTCCACATGGAATTCAACTCGAAAAGTACAAGTACTAATTTGTGGGATTACCAAACCTTCTAACAAACAGTTCTGCAATAGTTGCTCAACTTGTCACTTGTCCATATCTAAGACTCCTGTACCATCACATGTCTTTATCCCTTAGCGAAAGGATGAGTAACCCTACCATGACATCTTCCTCCTAAATGCAAAATATTGACTTTAACATTGACAATTCATTAAGATGGTCTAGCATCATCTTGTTGTCATCCTTCGTAAAAAGTGGTAAGCCTTTTAATGTCACTTGTGAGATTAGCAAATAAACTGACAAATTTAAGGGACCTTGGTAACTCCAATCTGGTGGTTATTCTATGGAGGTATCAGCGCTTGCATTTGCATCGTGTGACACCCTTGTTGGATGTATTGCATTTGATGCACTAGCTGTCCTATCAAGATGAATTGTGCATTTAGGATATTTTGTTGTTGAGCAATCGTAGGGTTCTACACATTGATTTTGCACATTTTGTTAGTTTTGCACTACACATTTTGCACATTTTGTTGTGCATTTGTTGTTGTTGATTAACAAGTACTTGTTGGTTACCATTTACTTGTTGATTACCATTTATCGCCTATTGTTGGTTATCATTTGGAGGTGGTTGATTATTTAGTATCACTTCCTATTGATTAGAAAGTATCAATTGATTCACATATTGGCTAAATTGAGTGTTCTAGGCCATATTCATAGTGAAATCAAGAGACGACGAAACTAGTCTTTTACCTTTGTCTACATTTTGGGTGTTAAGGATTTTCATTCTCCCTATCTTTCCAAGAAGAGGTTTGTTTCTCTTAGGGAAAAAAACATGTATGAAACTTAATCGGACATAGATCTGTTAAAATTTTACCGAAAACTTTCTAGGTATTTTTTTGTTTGCCAAAACTTAAAGTGCATGTCAGCGGATTTGATTTCCCGTGTAGTGAATTTGTCAAAATAACACCCAAATTCTAATACCCATTTTTCGGATCTACAAAATTCACTTGAATTTCATATGAATTTATGACATCTAGTTAGAGATACAAAATCTTGACAAAAGGTTGGTAAAACCCTTGGATCTACACAAAAATGTCTAGATTCTTGGAAAACAAAGTCACCATGCAAAGATATTTTAATGGGTATGAGCAAAATTGAAAGAAGAATGTGGTGAAACCCCAAATATCCATGCAAAAATAATAGATCTACTACCCCTAGATCTGAAATTTTCTTCACACCTCAGATGGATTTTCAGCATATTAACTCCTTTCCTTCATATTCATGTACATTTATTTTCAATTCATTATCATTTGTAGGCATTAAACTTTGTCATTTCTTTCTTTTGGGCATATATGACTTGATTTCATTGAAGTTTTAAGCATATAAACACTCATTTTCACTCTTAATCTGTTGTGGTGTTGGATACAAGACTATCATTTTCTTGCTGCTAACAGCCCCTTTCCAGTTACCATTTCATGCTCTTATCTCCCTTAGATGCTGTAGATTTGGTAAATTTATAACAGCACTTCTATTTCATCATATTTGCATCATTTCAACTTGCTTTCATTTAATTTGTTCTAGTTTAGGGGTTAATCGGATTGTTGTTCCTAATCCTAAATCTTTTACAGGCATTTTGGGCTTCCTTGAACTCGCAAATTTGCCCAATTGCAGCGACTTTAAAGACTGCACGCTCTCCTTGCATATATCTTCACTCCAATCATCAATTTGTGAGATTTTGGGGCTTAAATCCTGAAATTTGTAAGTTGCAGGCCTGGCAAACCCTTAGCACTATCCTATCCTTGCAATACTTCATATAATTTCCCAAAAACCACTCCAAATTCAACCCCAAAGCCATCTCATCCCCGTTTTAGGGCTAAATCTCCAATTACTGTAGCAGTTGGCAATTTTGACTCTCTTAAATAAACAGAACAAATTTGCCAACTGCTATCAAATTTGCTAGTGGTGATTTTGCAACTAACTAGCGAATTTGCAAACCTTCATTTCCACTCCAAGGAAGGCACTCATACTCTCTTTTTTTTCATAAATAGGGGGTCTAATCATCTGCCAAGACAGAAACTTATCTTCCCAGCACTTAGACAGACCCCCAAAAACAGAAACCCTAAATTTTTTTGGCTTTCTTTTACAGGTTTCAAATTCACCAGTCACAGTCAAAATCGCCACTGGCGATTTTATACAACAGTGTCGAATTTGCTCAGGCACCGATTGAGGTAACCCTGCCACTGGGCACTTCCCTAAACTCTGTTTTTCAGCATTTCCTGCATTTTGTTCTCTGTCTGCTATTGTTTTCTGCTTAAAATCAAACTTCATTTGGCAAATTAAGGAACCCTAGTTTATTTTAATTTATCTTACAAAACACATTTATATCAGGTTGAAATCAAAGAACCTTAGATCAGACTTAACCTCTTTTCCATTTCCAAGTACTAAGGCAGGAAATCAAAAAACATACAGAGCGCATTCTAGGCTAACTTGTCTTCTTGCCTTGAAAAGAAAATATCTCTTTAGCTTAGTTCATCATCAAAAACAAAAAGCATTTTAGGTTAGCTCTTGTTTTCTTGCATTTGTGTGATATAAGCTTAGCATGCATTTTTAGTGATCTTAACCTTAAGTTTGAATAACCTTTTAAGGCTAGATAAAGAGTCCGATTAGCGGTCCAAAACCTTAGGTGTTTGTTGAATAAACCCATAAAACACCGCCACACAAGCACAACATCAACATTGACACCTTGAAAAACTGCATTGAGTAGAGCCTACTCGCATGGAAGATATCCATATCTTCGAGTCTCCTTTGGAAAGAGACCCTCAAGTGGGCCTAACAAAAGATAAAAGAGTGGAGCCTTAGATATCACACATTCACCATTAAAGAGATAAGAAACATATACAGTTTAATAGGGAAATGCCATTAACAATTTATCCATTCCTTGCATTATCAAATTCACCACAAAATCTAATCCAAAGAGGAGAGTAGTCTTCAAGGTTGCCAAAAGGATCCTTACAGATGAGCCCTCAACTCTTATTTACAATGCTCAAAATTTAAATCAAACCTCAACTATGGTAACAAGAGTTTAACTCTAGTTAAAATAAAATGAGAATAACAACTTCGTCAAATTTAGATGGAATAAATAGCTGCTCATCCAGTCAAATTTATTATTAAAGCCCTTTCATTTGCACTTTAGAGGTGCTTTTCTTCCTCCCAAGTCAGTTTAGCAAACACTTGATTCAATCAGGTAGTTACAATGGGCCCCATGTCATCATGACTTTCTGGCTGGTAGTGTTCATGATTCCCAGGCTCTAAAAAATTATTTGATTCATAGCTCCAATCTTCATTTTGACCACTTCCCATGGCTTGATTTTGGAGCCTTGTTGACTTAATCAATGCCCTTCTTTCGGTTTGTGAAGCAGATCTGTGGTTGGTTGCTCACGAGAGTGGTCTCAACCTACTATAATTCTCCATAATCACATGGACAAACAGAAGTGATTAACTGAACATTGGTTCATAGACTGCAAAACCATTATATATCCAACAAATGTGTTGCAAGTACTAACATGTACTTTAGCATAATTATACTACAATATGCCCACCAATGTCTCTCCATTTAAGGTATTGTAGGGGGATTCTATCCATTGGCATTTATGAGTTGGCACTTGCCTTTTGCTTCAATGACTTAAGAACAAACGGATCAAGACAAACCAAGAGATTTCATTGACCATTTGGTCAAAAGTCACTCTATAGACACCCAATTTTGACACACCCTCAAGGCAAAAGACACCAAACAAGTCACCCAGCATCATCAAACATCAAATCAGCCCAAACCCAGCAATTTGGGCATCATTTTCTGCCTTTGTCAAATTCGCCACCCAGTGTCAAAATCGCCAGTGGTGAATTTGATCACCAAGTGGCGAATTTGCAAATCCTCCAGAAATCAAACCCTGGCAGCTCAAACTGACCGCTGGTCAAAAGCGCCAGTCAATGGCAAAATCGCCACTGGCAATTTTGACACTAACTAGCAAATTTGCAAAATGGACAGAACCTTCTGGCATGAGCCAAAGGCATGCAGATTCCTTCACCCCACTACCTCCTCTAACCTCGCATGCTCAGCAACAAACCAGGCCTGCAGATTTTGAAAATTCCGTAACCAATTCTCCCTCCAAATCCTATTTAAACAGCCCTCACAGCAAGCATTCCAGGAGGCATTCTGAAGTCTACCAACATTCTTCAAACTCTCCTTCTCTAGCATTTTTTTTAGCATCTTCTATCAAGCATTCCTTTGAAGGCAAGTCAAGCAAGGCAAAGGGAGCTTGGGGGCAAGGAGGACTTATTGGAGGCAAGGAGGGACTATTGCTAGGTGATAGCATTCCTAGCACCTCTCTTCTCTCCATCCTTTTGCTTCCATTCATTACATTGGCTCTCTTAATTTTTGCCTTGCTAACTTGAATACTCATTTGCTTACATTTCCTTCTTTCATGCTCCTAATCTCTTTTGTGCAGGGTATATCTTTGCTTGTAGGTTTTAATATCATCATTGCAAGTCTTGTTTAGCTTCTTCATCCTTACTTCAAGTTTCTAACATCTCCTTGCAGATCTATTCAAGCTCGTTTGACTTGTGGCCCTCATTTTGGTCACTAATTTTCTTTATTGCAGGGTTTTATCTCATCTATTTTCTTCATAGCTTCATTAAATATCTGCTGTTCTTTTCATTCACAGTCTAATTTCTTTTCATTATCAGCATATTAACTCCTTTCCTTCATATCCATGCACATTTATTTTCAATTCATTATCATTTGTAGGCATTAAACTTTGTCATTTCTTTCTTTTGGGCATATATGACTTGATTTCATTGAAGTTTTAAGCATATGAACACTCATTTTCACTCTTAATCTGTTGTGCTTTTGGGTACAAGACTATCATTTTCTTGCTGCTAACAGCCCCTTTCCAGTTACCATTTCATGCTCTTATCTCCCTTAGATGTTGTAGATTTGGTAAATTTATAACAACACTTCTATTTCATCATATTTGCATCATTTCACCTTGCTTTCATTTAATTTGTTCTAGTTTAAGGGTTAATCAGATTGTTGTTCCTAATCCTAACTCTTTTACAGGCATTTTGGGCTTCCTTGCACTCCCAAATTTGCCCAATTGCAGCCACTTTAAAGACTGCCCGCTCTCCTTGCATATATCTTCACTCCAATCATCAATTTGTGATATTTTGGGGCTTAAATCCTGAAATTTGTAAGTTGCAGGACTGGCAAACCCTTAGCACTATCCTATCCTTGCAATACTTCATATAATTTCCCAAAAACCACTCCAAATTCAACCCCAAAGCCATCTCATCCCCGTTTCAGGGCTAAATCGCCAATTACTGTAGCAGTTGGCGATTTTGACTCTCTTAAATAAACAGAACAAATTTGCCAACTGCTATCAAATTCGCTAGTGGCGATTTTGCAACTAACTAGCGAATTTGCAAACCTTCATTTCCACTCCAAGGAAAGCACTCATACTCTCTTTTTTTTCATAAATAGGGGGTCTAATCATCTGCCAAGACAGAAACTTATCTTCCCAGGCACCGATTGAGGTAACCCTGCCACTGGGCACTTCCCTAAACTCTGTTTTTCAGCATTTCCTGCATTTTGTTCTCTGTCTGCTATTGTTTTCTGCTTAAAATCAAACTTCATTTGGCAAATTAAGGAACCCTAGTTTATTTTAATTTATCTTACAAAACACGTTTATATCAGGTTGAAATCAAAGAACCTTAGATCAGACTTAACCTCTTTTCCATTTCCAAGTACTTAGGTAGGAAATCAAAAAGCATATAGAGTGCATTCTAGGCTAACTTGTCTTCTTGCCTTGAAAAGAAAATATCTCTTTAGCTTAGTTCATCATCAAAAACAAAAAGCATTTTAGGTTAGCTCTTGTTTTCTTGCATTTGTGCGATATAAGCTAAGCATGCATTTTTTTTAGTGCTCTTAACCTTAAGTTTGAATAACCTTTTAAGGGTAGATAAAGAGTCCGATTAGCGGTCCAAAACCTTAGGTTTTTGTTGAATAAACCCATAAAACACCGCCACACAAGCACAACATCAACATTGACACCTTGAAAAACTGCATTGAGTAGAGCATACTCGCATGGAAGATATCCATATCTTCGAGTCTCCTTTGGAAAGAGACCCTCAAGTGGGGAAGCAGAGGTTCTAGTGAATCTCCCCCCGCACGCACCTGATGTGGTTAGGTTTCCGAATCTACACACTCCATCATTCTGAAGGATTTTGATCAATACACAAGAAAAGCATAACAAGAAACTTGCTCAAAACAATGCCAATGACATTGTTGGCTACTTACCTCGTTTATGATTTAATGTATCATTAATTCACAATCATCAGCTCAAAGTTAAAGGAATAAGGAACTCCACGTCAAAAGTTTGATATTTGAATATGACATTGAATTTCATGCTGCACAATGATGTTTTCAAGAGAAACTTCTCCAGTACTTTGTTAAAGACTTTATTAGATCCTATAACTTAATGCTGCAAGAGAAAAATGGAAAAATGAAAGAGAAATAATCCTGAATGTAACCTCATAGAAAATTAATGTATAGCAAAACATTTGTCTAACCAATACCCACCTAACCAAAATATGTCATAGGTATGTTACCACATAAAGAGTTTGGAAAACAAGTTATAATAAAATTATAAAGCAGCCTCATTAATTAGTGAGACCAAGGTTCAAATCTTGCCAAGCGATACATGGATAATATTTAAGCTTTGTTGTAATACCACTACGTGGTGATGATGTAATATGGCTGGGGCCCGTTTCAATCCCATTTAACCAATTGAAAAAAAATTAGGGGAATTCTTTATCCAGACACAATACGATTCACTTCTATAAGGAAAAGTGACCAACAAAATTGAAAACTGCTTTAATAAGTCTGCAAGGATAATAGTCAACTAGTATATCAGCAGGAATCATTTAAGCAACACTCTCATTCAATAACGACCAGAAAAATAATGTAAACTTACATCACTAGTACTTTGCTCCTTGCTAGAAGGTTCCCATAATACTACTTCATTATCCACACTCTGCAATAATAAAAAAAATCAATTGTAATGCTATGTAAAATTCAGGACTATTAGTTAAACTATTGTTCTTTGAAATGCAATGAATATGTTCTTTACGAACAACTACAGCTTATGTTAAAATAAATGAAAAAATATTATTGACTATAGCAGTCCAGGCAAAAAATCCTCTAGTGGAAACGGATATGTTAAAGAATCGGAACAAAAGGAACTTTAGAAAAATGTGTTTCTCCTAGATAAATAGTAATCTCAGCTAGAAATTTTCAATAAAATTAAAGCAGCAAATTAAATTGCTTTCCTCAATTAAGAGCAGCAGAACATATCAGGCATCAATTGTAAGATCACCCATGAATGCAATGCAAGGCCTTAACGACAAGGACAATAATGCATTTTTGCCAAGTTGACACTGGTACTAATATCAATATGAGTACAGTAAAAAAAATTTGAATATGCTAAAGGTGCTGTGAAATATAAGATTTAAGACATGAATTTCTAAACACAGGTTATTGATTTGTGTAAGAGCAGACTCAAATGTTCGAGATGAAACATTCCTCAATTACTTGACACTTTGCATGTTAAACTAATATCCTTACTATATTCCATCAATAGATCTGTCTACCTATCTCACGGACTAGATTGTTAATATTGGATTGATAAGGTGAAGGCGGGAAAATAAGCTCTGGCGAATTTTTTCTCTGAACTAGGGTTTCTGGATTTTCGAAAAATCTCTGGCTTCTGCTGGCTTGCAGAAGTGTCTTTGGGGTACGGTGGATCTGAAGGTTCGATCGGTGCCCCAGGAGGGTCCAATGGGGACTTCTCCGGCTCCTTTTCCAGGAAGTACCAGCTCTTACGCTGATTTGTTTAAAGAAGATTCTCCTCCGAAGAATGCCGAAGCCCAAAAGATGGCATATAAAAAGCTCTTCACGACTGCTGGGAATAGGTCTTCAGCACGTCGTGTGAATGGTTGTTTGCCGCAGGCCGAATCCAGGCCAAAAATCGTCATTGAGCCCAGCATGGTTGAAGAGTCAGTCCTCTATAGAGCTAACCATGATTTAATCTGCAAGTTCATGGGTATTCGCCCTTCCCTGAGCTTTCTGCATTCTTGGATCCGCCAGAACTGGGAGCCCCACGGTGAGTATTCATTGTGGTTTATTAGTAATGGTTATTTTATTGTCAGCTTCTCGGCTCTGGCCGATAGAAATAAGGCTTTCGAGTCGGAGAAGAAAAACCATGGCCCGACAGGGCTATTTGTTCAACCATGGAGGGTAGGATTCGATCCTCGTGTTGAACCTACTGTTGTCCCAGTGTGGATTCGACTATATGCTCTTCCAATGGAATTCTAGGGTGAGCAGGTATTGGCAATGATTGGCAATTCGATTGGTAGACATCTGGGTGTTGCCAGAGACACTATTGAAGGGAGCATGGCGGTGTATGCTCGAATATGTGTGGAGATGGATCTCAGCCAGCCTTTGCCGGCAGAGTTGGAAATTGAATTGGCAGGTCTTTCCTGGATTCAACAGCTGGACTATGAGGCCCTACCCTTTAGATGTAGGGTTTGCCACAAGCATGGACATTTGGCCCGTTTCTGTCCTATTAATATGAATGCCAATATGGAGGCCCCTTCAGGAATGCCAAACCTGCCTAAAGAGGATAAGGCTGCACCTAATAAAGATCCTATTAGCACCGGTCAGGGCCAGGAAGCTCAGAGAGAGGGTTTTGAACAGCCCAGAAGAAAAATACGGACAAAGAAAAAGGAGGGAAAGGAGCAATCTCATCTCAGGCCTGCCAATAGGTATGAGATTTTTAAGTCATTGGTTGATGAAGAGGATCAATCTATGGAGGGCTTGGAGGGTTTCAAGGAAACTTCTTTTGTTCCCGGGCAACTCCCCCTCTCATCTTCTCCCGTCATACAGCAAGTAGTTGATCCCTCTGAGGTATCACAGCCAGTGTGTTCTGGTGCCTTAGTAGTCCATAACCAGGAGCAGACAGTATCTCAGGATGTTCGCATGGGGATAGCGAGAGAAGAACAGGGAAAGGCCATCTTTGGGGATAACCCAGGTAGAAAAAAGATCAAAAAATAGCAATTCTCAGGGAGCAGGTAGAAGATCCAATAAGGAGCTGCTAGCAGCCCAGGGAGACAAATTGATCATGGGAGGATCGGTGAGGACAATTGACTCTTATTGCTCCCAGGGTAACCCATGATTATACAATCTTGGAATGTGAGGGGTTTAAACAGCAGAACCCATCAATCTGTTGTTCAAAGATTATTAGAGAATAGCAATACTGATTTTTTGCTTTTACAAGAGACTAAGATGTCTTTGGATCTTATGTCTAAAACAGTCAACAGAATTTGGAGGGGTGCTGGTCATATGGATGTGGCTGCCCAAGGTGCCTCAGGGGGGATTGTTACTCTGTGGAACTCTCTGGAATGGTCTGCAATAGAACACCTTGCCTGGAGGGGTGTTCTCACTTCTCTTTTTAGGAATAATGTCTCTGCGGAATTCGTTCTAATCACTAACTTTTATGGATCTCAAAACCTAGAGGGTCAGAGGCGGCAGTGGAAGGCTGTGCATGACATGCGAGCATCAAGGGAAGATCTAGACTGGATTATAGCGGGGGACTTTAACGCTAAATTATCTTCTAGAGACCAGGAAGGGGGAACACCTCTTTTGGATCCAGGGGACCGTTTCATGATTGCTCAAGTCCAGGCTTTGCACTTAGTGGACATTAAATGTCCTGGCAATAACTTCACTTGGACTAATAAAAGGCGGGAGCCACATAGTAGGAAGGTGAAGCTAGATCGCTTTCTGCTTTCAGAGGAGGCGTTTGTAAAATGGAATATCAATTTTCAGATTTTAGCAGGCCCTGTTTCTGATCACTGTCCTATTCTGTTGGAAGGCGGGACTAGGATGGGGCACCATCACAAACCTTTCAGATTTGAGAATTTTTGGCTTCAGAAAGAAGAACTTCGGGAGAAAATCCCACGGTGGTGGGAAGAAGGCCGCCCAGCTTATGGGAGAGCAATGTTCAGAATCCACAAACAACTTCAATATGTCAAAACTCAGTTGAAGTATTGGAGGCGTTCTAATAAAACCGACTTCCGGGCCCAAAGAGCTCCGTTGGTGGCCCACTGGGATGAGGTCCAAAAATAGTTCAGAGAAGGAGTAATAACTGACCAGCTCAAAGTTGAGGATGATGCCTTGCGTACAGCGGTTGAGGACATTGACAACCAGGAGGAGATCTATTGGAAGCAGAGAGCAAGAACCTCCTGGTTATTAGAAGGGGATAGAAATACAAAATTCTTTCATCGGACTGCTTGTGCTCGAAGACAGATGAATAAGATGGAGGTCCTTCAAGATGAGAACGGTCATTCCTTTGATACTCTTCCAGGTATACATTCCCATGCTATGGATTATTTTTCTAAGCTTTTTAAGGAAAGTGTGGTTCAAGATGTAGAGGCCCAAAATGAAGTTATTTCTGTCATACCTGCTATTATTTCGGAGGATGAAAATCAGGCCCTCCTCAAACCCATTGATAGGGATGAATTGAAAACTGTGGTCTTTGGAATGAGCACTGGTAAAACTCCTGGTCCGGATGGCTTCCCAATTGAGTTCTTTCAGGATTTTCGGGATTGCTTAGAGGAAGATGTAAGGGCTGTTGTTGAAGAGTCCAGAGAAAATAAGAGAATGCTTAAAGCTATAAACCACACGTTCATTACCTTGATTCCAAAAGGGGAGGAGGGGGTTCATATTTCAGATTATAGGCCTATTGCCTTATGTAATGTGTTGTACAAAATAATCACAAAGGTAATGGCTGAGCGCCTAAAACCTCTTCTTCACAACATTATCTCCTCTGAGCAAGGGGGCTTTGTTGAGGGACGACAGATTCTGGATGGGGTGGTTGTGGCCCGGGAAGCAATCCATTCAATGCACACTTCTGGTAATAAAGGGATGTTCATTAAATTGGACATGTCAAAGGCTTATGACAGGGTTGAATGGAGTCTCCTGGCTAAAATGATGGCAGCCTTCGGCTTCTCTCAGGGCTGGATTGAGTGGATCATGAGCTGTGTCTCTTCCCCGACTTACTCTGTGCTTATCAAGGGCCTTCCTTCGCAACCTTTTGGAGCTTCTCGGGGTCTGCGCCAGGGGGATCCCTGTTCCCCTTATCTTTTTCTCATTATGGCTGAAGGTCTTGGCAGACTTTTCTTGAGGAGAAGACAGCAAGGCAGATTATTGGGTATTAGGGTGGGGGATGAAGTTTTATCGCACCTGCGGTTTGTGGATGACACTTGGTTTGATGGGAGTGGCCAGCATCAGGGAAGCAAGAACGATTAGGGATACTCTTAATGTCTATCTCAGGGCTACTCAACAGGTCATTAATGACAAGAAATCCACAGTGGTCTTTTTTAATCTGGAGCAAAGGCTTGCGAACAAAAATTTAGAAATCCTGGGATTCACTAGGACTTCTCTCCCTGTGGTTTACTTGGGGATCCCCTTGCACTTCAAGAAGCTGAAATTAGACACTTGGAGGAATTTGTTGGAGTGTATCAAGGACAGAATTAATCACTTGTCTCACAAGTGGTTAAGTTATGGTGGCAGATTAACGTTCTTACGATCGGTCATTCAAGCCATGCCAATCTACAAATTTTCTATCCTGGCTGCCCCGCTTACAATATGGAAAGAGTTGGACAGGATGGCTAGGAAGTTTTTGTGGGAAGGAGCTAAGGGAGAGAGAAAGTGGGCCTTAGTGGGCTGGGATAAAGTCACCCAGCCCAAGGTAAAAGGTGGGTTGGGACTGAGAGGATCCAAGTTAAATAATCAAGCCTTGGCTGGAAAGTTGTACTGGAGGTGGATTTCCCAACCAACTTCCTTATTCAGTAGAATCCTAACTAGTAAATATTTGGGTCAAGTTAACCCCAATGAGGTGGGCCGTTTCCCTCTGGATGGTACTTGGATCCTTAGTGTGGCAGGCTCTCAAGCTAGGATCTCAGGTTATTAAAGACCAATTGTTTTGGAAAGTGGGGAGAGGGGAGAAGGCTCGTTTCTGGACCGATTCATGGGATCAGTACCCACCCATCATTGTTGAATTCCCCGAGTTACTTCCAATAAAATCTGCCATAGAAACCAAGGGTTGGGTCCAAATTGAAAGTTATTTCAACACTACTCAGCTGGGGGAGTATAAGTTTAAGAAGTTTAAGAGGTTGGAGGAGTGGCCAATTCCAATCCCCCGGAGTTGGCACCCATCTTGACCAAAATCTTGACAGAAAGGTTTCTCACGGGGAGAGACGAGGAGGATGAATTAGCTTGGGGCTATGGGAGCCTTGGTGTTTATACAATGAAGGACGGATATGACAAGATCCTCCCAGAGCCTCCCCCCCATTCTTATCCGGTTGAGGATTGGAGAAAGATTTGGCACTCCAAGGGCTGGCCGAAAGTAAACTTTTTGCTCGGCGGTTTATGCACAATGGTATTCTCACTTTTGACAATCTCAGATGTAGAGGAATCATCGGCCCTTCTCAATGTGTTTTATGCCACAAGAACGAGGAAACAGCTGATCACCTGATGTTTGAGTGCCCTTTCACGCGTCAGATTTGGAAGCGATGGTTCTCTCACTATAAAATCCAAGTTAATGGTGACATGAATCGGACTAATATTTGGGAAAGATGGAAGCGGGGTAGATTTAAATCCAAAGCTCTTCAAATTGGGTGGGAGCTTGGCTTATACTTCATTTGGTGGCAAGTGTGGTTGGAGAGAAATGCTAGAATTTTTAGAGAAACCTTTTCCTCGCTAGATGGAGTTTGGCGAGGTCATCCGGAGCAAAGTCACGAAAGCTGTTGCCGTCTACGCTAAAGAGGAAACTCAGAGTTGGTCCTGGGCCAATGGAAGAGGGAGTTGAAAAGCAAGAGGGACAGGACAGAGCCAGTTGGAAACCACCCCCAGAAGGCTGGATTAAAATCAATACTGATGGTGCTGCAAAGGGCAATCCGGGTAGTGCCGAAATTGGCATGGTCTGTCGGAATCATGAGGGATCAGTGCTCTATTGGGAACTGCAGGGCTTGGGTAGAGCCACAAATAATGAAGCAGAAGCCATTGCTATCAAATCTGCTTCTATTTGGGCAGTTACTCAGGGCCACAGGAGGATAATTCTTGAATCTGATTCTCAAATTCTGGTTGGAGCTCTAGATTGCATGAGGAACTTTGCGTTGAAAGCTTGGAGGTTGAGGATTCTGGTCTCTCAAATCAAGGAATTATGGAGGGAATTAGATGATGTGATTCCAGTTTATGTGAGCAGAGATTTAAACAAAGCGGCCGATTTCCTGGCTAAGATGGGTGCTGAGAAAGAGGTAGGGGTGCAGCTGCACAGTGACATGCCTATTGAAGATGAGGTGATTAGGCAGGGCCTTGAAAGATCCTTGAGCCAATGATCAAAGAAAAAGCTAAGGGTGGTTTTTGTCACGATTTCGCGACCTGTTGCGCCATCGCGGCCATTGGAGGTAAGCTGTCGCGATATCGCGACATGTTGCGCCGTCGCGGCCGCTGGAGGAAAGCTGTCGCGATATCGCGACATGTTGCGCCGTCGCGGCCGCTGGAGGAAAGTTGTCGCGATATCGCGACATGTTGCACCATCGCGGTCGTTGGAGGAAAGTTGTCACGATATCGCGACATGTTGCACCATTGCGGTCGCTGGAGGAAAGTTGTCGCGATATCGTGACATGTTGCGCCATCGCGGCCGCTGTGGGAAAGTTGTCACGATATCGCGACATGTTGCGCCATCGCGGCCGCTGTGGGAAAGTTGTCACGATATCGCGACATGTTGCACCATCGCGGCCAAGGGAGGAAAGTTGTCGCGATATCGCGACATGTTGCGCCATCGCGGCCAAGGGAGGAAAGTTGTCGCGATATCGCGACATGTTGCGCCATCGCGGCCAAGGGAGGAAAGTTGTCGCGATATCGCGACATGTTGCGCCGTCGCGGCCAAGGGAGGAAAGTTGTCACGATATCGCGACATGTTGCGCCATCACGGCCACTGGAGGAAAGTTGTCACGATATCGCGACATGTTGCTCCGTCGCGGCCAAGAGAGGAAAGTTGTCACGATTTCGCGACATGTTGCTCCATCGCGGCCAAAGGTGGAAAGGTGTCGCGATTTCGCGACATGTTGACTTTTTGCGGTCAGAGGAGTCTTGTGTCGCGATTTCGCGACTTGTAGCTTTTTCGCGGCCAAAGGTGAAGTTGGTGTTTGCTGCGCGATTTCGCGACAAGTTGTTGTAACAGACCAATCAGCTCCCTCAACTAGCTTGTTATTGGTTCAAGAGATTTGGCTCCATTGCAAATCTTCCTCTTCTCTTGTAATCATGTGCTTTCATTGTTTTCGGCTGGGATGTGTCTACTCCCAATTGTAACTGATCTTTGTTTTAATACAAGTTTTTTTCAATTTTTTCAAAAAAAACTATCTCATGGACTAGTAACTAATTATCAGTCAAAGCCTACAATCACAAGCTCAGAAAACAACTACCACTAATCTGATTAATGCTGTGAAAATGAGAACATAAGCAATGGACTCACCTTTGATAAAATAAAATCCCCAAGCCATCTGTTGCAATCCACATAATTTGAATGAACGGCAGCAATAAATACCTGAAAACAAACATTAGTAACTTAGCTGCCAGAAAACCATTATTAGAGTCCAGTCTCCATGGGCACTATATAGAAAAAAAAATTGTAAAAGGCAGACTTACAGGAAACTGCACATATTTTGTGGGGAATTTTGAGGGTAAATCAGTCCAGGTGAATGACTTCTCAACATAGGTCCAAAACTCTACACAAATTACAAGCCAGTTTCAAGATTAATAGCCTAAATAATTTAGCAAATATCATTATAAAATAACTGTAACTAATAATCTTAAACATCATCAAAATTTAAAATGTTACTTTGAACATTGTAAAATAGATATGCATCTCAAAATCATGTCCTGCTCATTTAATGACCATTATTTATCCATTACTAGTGTCGTATTTGTAACGATGTTCATAACTACTTATCCTGTATTAAATGCTTATAAGCATAACTAATACAGCCTCTCATCTTTTGTTTAGCATGATATCATACATATTAATAGTGGCAATACATATTAACTTGATGTGACTCACAAGAAGCCATAGAATATCATACTGGAAGTTTTGCTATATTATTTTCTTTTGTTGATCAACCTTTTCCTTATTCAACTATCCATCAATATGCAATTAATTTCTGTTACAAACCTTTTTTACTTGTGCCTGAATGAAGAGAAATTGATTAATTTTGATAAATACTAACCAATTATTGGCATGCTTTTGACAACATGTTACATACTAATTTGGATGATGGCACATCCAAATCAAAAAATATTAGCAAAGATTCCTCAATCGTTATGGTACATACTACTCTGTAATTAACACAACATTATATTGTTAGCGTCTATGGCATATTCCACATCAATCAAATAAGTGCATTTTACTACGTTTAAATTATAGACCACTTCTCTACTTAATCATCTTTACTATGGATAATTCCATCTTACTTTCAACCTGGTTCTCAATGGTTATTATCCTCGCAATCTATAAAATCTCTCTCAAACAATAATCAAAGCATATAAAAAAAATTACAGCAGCTTTAATGTTACTATATAACTACTCATCCATCTAATATTCATACAATTTATGTGGCATCATCATTGTTTGCTTTGGCCATTTCCATACAATTCCAATTCTGAATTATCAATCAAAGTAGCATAAGGTTTGTTGGTGATAGCTTCCATACAATTAATGTCCAATTAATTTCCATACATTTCTGGTGCTATTACACATTTTCTTCTGAAACATCTAGATGTGTTACTTCTCTTCCAAAATTTTTAACAAACAAAAATAAGAATTCTAATTTCATAGGGTCTGTTGATGATATTTGTTTCAGCAGTGCAAAAATCACATTTATTTAGATGATTATGTGCTGTCTAATTTTAATAAAAAATATCTTTTTTTATTTTTTTTTTTCCTTATATGGAGAATGTTTCACATCTACTCATACATGCTTGGTCTAGTGTCTACTCCACTTCTACTCTTGCATGCTCTAGGGAATCTTACACATGGATGCTTGCATGCTTTTCATGAAGCATCTCCACTTGTGTTTTTTTATGCCTCACGTGAAAGTCTTTATATCGAGAGATCCTGCTCTTGTGATGCAATTCTCGTATTCATGTATTGGGGCATATACTCTTAGGAACAGTTGACAATTCAGAAACTATTTGTATTCTCTATTTCAAGCGTCCACTTTGTGTGTGTTGTTATTCTCTCTTTGTATTATTTTAATTATTGTCACCGGTATGTTATCAAAGCCATCTCATGGCTTTAACTATTCTTTGTACTTTTCTAGATTGTTACTGGTACCATAAGATTGTGGGTTCTACGTATGGAGTGTTCATGCTCAAAAGAAACATTATTTTTTTAGCAAGAAGTAAGTGCATGCTTGGAGTCTATATCACAAGGTTCAAGTTTGTGTTTGAGCTCAACATGATTAAAATTTGAAATAAGTTCAATAAAATTTAAAAGAAAAAAAAAAATGGAATATAATTCCTCACAAAAGTTTGAGATAGTAAAAGAATACAGATAGATTTAAACTTTTAATAAAACAATATAAATTAATTAAAATTCCACAACTTTGCTTTTTAAAATTTAAACTAATTATTAGGTCCGAGGTGTAGACCATTTGGTTCAACCAAACCCTGTAAAGGGGGCAGAGGTTCAAGGTTCAAATCTCGGGCCTCGCCGGACTTAACGCTTGTCCCTTTCCTAGTGCTTTCAGCGGCGAAAAAGGTTTAAAATGATTGTGGCATGGTGGTTATAGGGCGGACTGAGCGAAGAACTATGTGGCGGCTTCCGAGGCGGACAGTGCAGAATACTGTGGCGGTCATAAAAAACCGGACAGCCTACCCTGATTCGTGGCAGCTACCTATTCAACCATGTAAATTCAAAAAAAAAAAAAAAACTTAAACTAATTTAAATACTAAATAAATTTATTAAATTTTATTTTGCTTATTTAGTTCCTCTAGTTCCCAAAAGCTAGGCACATTAAAGTTAAATGCCAAGTAAAATGAAGGGTGGAAACAAGAAAAATTTTAAATTAAAAACACAAACATTTAAACTAATTTAAATATTAAATAAATTTATAACAATTTTAGTTTGCTTATTTGGTTCCTCTAGTTCCTAAAAGCGCTAGGCACATTAAAGTTAAGTGCCAAGTAAAATGAAGAATAGAAGCCAGAAAAAAAAAAAAAAACAAAATTAAATTAAATTAAAAAAACATATCCAATCACACGGTCAAGTGTGCATTAAATTGGCTTGTGAAATTGATGTCCAGACAAAGTCTAGACAAAATTCCTCCAATTGATCTTGGATAATTTATTCAAATGTTTGCTCAATTCATGCAATCAAAAAAAGGAAAGAAATAAAATCCAGGTGAACAGATATTTAACATTTTTCCTTCCACTCTCCAGAAGCGACCCTTTAAGGGAAGGCCAGCTATTATAAAATTCCTGAAACCAAGCACCATGAGACACAAAAGGAAGAGATGCAATCCTTTGAATCGGACATTTTTGTTCTGCATGAAGATGAGTTAGACAAGCAGCCTGGAGTTTGCTGCTACATTTATTGATACGTGTGTTGAAAGACAGCCCTGCAAAATTGAGTACATGCCATTAGGTGAACATGGACAGACCCTACAAGCATCAAGTTGAGGTCAAATGGCCACAGTCTCTTTGCGAACAATGACAGCATTTATGGCAAAGGGGAAAAAAAGATGCGCATTAGGTTTCAAGGCCGATTTTTTCCTCGACTTTTATTTATTTACTTTGAGGCTCAAGAAAAGTCTACACATTTCACTTCAACATCAAAATTGTAAAATCTTGTGATACAGCTTGAAGCTAAGGATTGGGCTTTGTCAACAGTTTGTTTCCTTTTATTTAAGATCAAAGTACTGCCAAAAGTAAGATCTCTTTGAGCATATCATTCTGTTCTTTTGTTGCAATCTGAAATCTTATTTTTCTATGGAATTCTTTGGTCACATTGGGTATTGTGCAAAATCAACCTTCTCCATTCTGCCTGAAATATGTTGAATAAATACACCTTGCTTTTATATTAATCAACCTTTCAATGTCAAGTTTGATAAATCTTTGACTCTAACGTAGAATTTCTGAATTGTACTAACCTACAATCTCCATAACTCTTAATTTGGTTAATGAAGTATCATAAATACTAGTTGTAAGAGGGTAATGAAAATCACACTTATTAATTTCTACACCCAACCCTGCTAACCTACAATCAGCACTTTACTATCATCAGTTCAATGGATTTTGTACTAATTGTTGTTTGGTGCAACAGGGATCACACCTTCTTGGTTGCTTGCTTTCCTCTATTCTCACTCTTCTCCTCTTTCATTATTCTTCTTTACCCGATCTTACTGGGATCCACCTTGGCCTCAATAGTTTTCCCACCACAACCTCACCCTAGAGTATACTTGGTGAGAGGTTGGAAATGGGCAATACCAGAGTTGGAGCAAGACAACATACCCACGTGGCTCTAACACTTGTAATCTTTTGCCACACCTCATAGAAAAGATCTTTTTCCTTTGGGTGCTCCCTATTACAGCTTTATACTAGTGTACACTGCATGAGAGACACAGAGAAAACACATTCAAAGTGTTGCAAAGTTGCACCTGCATAGATTTCTTTTCTACAATTCTTCTAGACATTCCTTTTTCGAGATCCACCTTGGCCTTGACAATTTTCCGACCACAGCCTACACTAGTGTAAAATGCTTGAGAGGTTGAAGGTGGATCTGACTCATATCGTCCTTTGCATAACCCAATAAAGCAAAGTTTCTCCCTTTGGGTACTCCCTGTTATGGCTTTATGCTAGCGTACATTGCCTGAGAAGCCAATGGCAGACACATTCAAACTGTTCTAAAGTTGAACTTACATGGGTTTCCTCTCTAGTATAAGCCACTTCATTCTTCTAGAACTCCATTTTCCATTGAACCTTTTGCTACCTTCTCAAATAACTGATCCCTCTTGTCTTATATATTGCTTGTTTAACTCTCATTCAGGTATCCCTAGCTGATGTTCCTAGGTCCAAGTAACTAGCAAGTTTGATGTGTGCATTCACAAGGGGATTGGCCCCTCTCTCCTTCTCTTTGGGGTCAAGGTTTGGCCTATCATTGAAGGTACAAACAAATTGCAGTGAATCTTTATCTTGATAACTAATACATTATTAAATAGTAAATACATAATTTATTTCATTGTAAAGGCCTTTCAGGCATAGCAAAGAAAAACAAAGCTATAGCCAGTTGATGAAAAGGATAAGTAAAAAATCTTGCATAGATCAATGAAGGCTTAAGGACTGCTTGGAGTCGCAATTGAAGATGATCTTGTACCTTATGTCCAAGACTAATATGGAGTTAATGGAAAGGATCTACATCAATCCATGATAAAATGGAAATGTCCCACAGTTGGATTTATCAAACTTAATTTTGAAGATGCTTCCAAAGGAAGCCATAGGAAAGCTGGCAGAGGTGGTATTTTTCAAGATAATGAAGGCAAAAATTCTCTTCACCTACTCAGAATCATATAGAACATTCAAAGGCTAGGGTACTTCTTATAGAGATCAAGATAGCCATGGAAAAAGGATGGATATATATTTCAACTATTGGGATTCACAGGATCTTACTAATGCTATCAAGAAAAATGGAGGTGGGAATTGGATCAACAATAGCCTTATATTTTATGTCCATTAATTATTGATGGGGCTTGAAAATGCCAACATATCTATAGGAAAGGAAACAGGGTGGTGGATAATTTTGCCAAAGGCTGTGCTGATCTTCTTCTCAGTGAAATTCAAAAACTCTTAAAGTAACTGGCTGATGGAGATTCTATCTTAATATAAACAATATCAAGGATTTGATAGAGGAAAACTAACAGTTTGAGGGAGATGAAAAATTATCTTTGATAGAAAGGCGAGCTAAACATGATCTAATTGACCAAACAGCATATGTAAGATTTTGATATTTTAAAGGAATACATATAACTTATGCTAAAAAATGTGATTAGGTTAATCCAATAGACAGATGGCTCCTTATGCAATTACATACATCATCATAAATAAATGTTTATAAACATAAGATTCAAACTCAATAAACATACCTCGTATCCTTGACTTTTCTCACGGTTCTTCCTTTGTTATAGAATTTTAATATTTTATAGCCACATCAGCCCTATTTTCCCTCAATATTTAAATACGAATATAATAATGTACTTCATTACTGATATCACTCTAAAATATCTCTCCTTTAGCCAACGAATATTTGATAGATAGAAACAGCAAATCTTGAGGGATATCATACTATAGACAGCTGATACAAGGCTCAATTGACATAACATATGGGTCATTGATTTTTAAATCTTTAATTGAGGTAACTTGAGTGTATTGAAGCCATTATTTAATTGATCTAAGAGTACATTCTTGTACTTATTTATGTTTCAAGAATTGCACAAAGAATAGTGATCCCATAAATTTGTTCCTGTTCACAAATGAAATTTCCGTTCAATCGAATCACTAGACAAATAGTCATAAGAATATAAAATTCATTGTTTTCCTTTTAAGTACTCCATTGCACTCTTCCCCTACATATCAAATACCCTGTCAATGTGCCCTGTTTTCTGTGTTCAAGTTGTGCCTGCTGCTGATAAACTGCAGAGAATTTTTCTTCTCATTGTGTTCTGCCAAGAGATGTTGGAAACAGCAGTGCATCAGTGTGCCGTTCAAAACATTTTTAACTTTTGCATTCCAAGTATTTAATCTTCAGTGTGAATAATAATATTATTAAAAAAATAAGTCTAATTGATGAGGCCATCAGTGAATACACACTCGCACACCAGCAAGAAATCTGTGCCTCTGATGCATTGCAGTCCTCTCCAATTGTATAAGCCTTGTCTTGATTGCATGTGTTGTCTGTATTAAGGTTTCAAATCTATGTTAATTAATTAGTTTGTTTTTTTTAATTTATTATATAGGATTAAAACGTGCCCCACCTGTATTACATCATGACCACAGAATGGTATTATAACAACTTGACAATTATGCATGTATCGCTTGGCAAGATTCAAACCTGGGTCTCCTCCATGAAAGTCGAGGAATTTAACCAGTTGAGTTCATGTCATTTGATAAATCTACATTAATATTTAATAGCATATAGCTTTTAATTTTATTTTTAATTATATTGATTTGTTTATTGTAATGAAAATATTTTTTTACAGAAATATTTTAAAACCAAATGTTGTTTAAGATTATACAGTATATTTCTACAAATTTATTTTACTGCTTAAAATAAATAAATAAAAATATTATCAAATGGCATGAGCTCAAATGGTTAAATACATCAATTTTCAAGGCAGAGGACCAAGGTTAAAGTTTTAAATTTAAAATGTCATTTTTAAATTATGTACCAATATAACTAAAAGTTACAAATGATATATATTTAATTCGTAAGCATTATCAAATGACATGACCTCAAGTGGATTAAAATGTGGGCTCCAACTTTGGAGACCCAGGTTCAGATCTTGCTAGGCAATATAGGCATAATTACTAGTTGTAATACTGCTATGCAATCTTATGAGGGGGCCAGGACCCTTCATAAAAACTTGTGTAAACTCATTGAAAAAATCAAGTGGCATTATCTCAACCGGTTAGATTCCTCAACATTTCAAGGAGAAGACCCAGGTTCGAATCTTGCCAAACGATACATGGATAATATCCAAGCTTTGTTGTAATACCACTATGTGGTAATGATGTAATACGGGTGGGGCCCGTTTCAATCCCATATAACCCATTTAAAGAAAAATACTGCTATGCAGTCTGTTGGAATATCACAATTATGCAATCATAATGTAATACAGGTGGTCCCATTTCAATCCCGTATAACCAAGTGTGTGTATATAAAGAGAGAAAGAGATTGATTTTATAACAATGTAAGAGTTTACTTTTCATTATTTGTTTTGAGGTGTGTATATATATATGTATGAAAATTATTCTTAGTTAAAATTATATTTTAAAAATCAAGTGGCATTAGCTCAACCGGTTAGATTCCTCAACATTTAAGGAGGAGTCCAAGGTTCAAATTTTACCAAGCGATACATGGATAATATCCAAGCTTTGTTGTAATACCACTATGTGGTGATGATGTAATACAGGTGGGGCCCGTTTCAATCCCATATAATCAATTGAAAAAAGAAAAAAATTATATTTTAAAAAGTTTTATATATTTGTATTTTATAATTAGTTTTGTAAGAAGATGTTTAGAAATTTATGTTTCTGTAATTTATTAACAAATCTACACCAATATTACACAAACAGAACAGCAAATTTTATGACAATTTTCCTGCTTGTAAATTTTTTAAAAATTTTATTCTTATTGAATTCAAACTTGCATGTGAACCAAGCAACATAGATCACAAGTGTGAATAAAGGCCTATATGTAGACCGATTGGTTATGAAATATTTATGAAAAGGATAATTATGAAGAATAATTGATGAAGGAAATTTAACCAAGGGTTTTCAAGGCAAGGCAGCGGCAAGGAGCATTCTAAGAGGATATATCTGTTGCGTCCCATCTCTTTATCATTTGTATCACGTGTTCTGCCATTCTAAGAGGATATATCTCTTGTATCCCATTTCCTTATCATTTATATCACATGTTCTTGCATAGCGATGTATTCCCAGTATTCCTCATGGCTAGTAGAGCTCCCATCACTCTTCCAAGGTGATGCCTCATCTTCTAAATATCTAATTATTAAGAATAATTGGCAAAAGAAATTTAGCCAAGGTTTTCAAGGCAAGGCAACAGCAAGGGGCATTCTAAGAGGACATATCTCTTGTGTCCCATCTCTTATCATTTGTATCACATGTTTTGGCATTCTAAGAGGACATATCTCTTGTATCCCATCTCTTTATCATTTGTATCACATGTTCTTGCATAGCAATGTACTCCCAATATTCCTCTTCGCTAGTAGAGCTCCCATCACTCTTGCAAGGTGATGCCCCTTCATCTTCTAAATATCTTGGCACCTCACTAATTATGGATATTTTGCTTTTACTATGTATTTGCAAATATTTACAAAAGTGCTATTTTAAACATAACACTATATTAGAGCAAGGACGACTATTGAACATATAAAAAGTCAAATTTCTCTAAAACTCTGAACTTTACAACCAAATTCTTAAACTCCCTACATTTTAGGGCCTCTTAATGATGCAATGACTTACAAAGGATAAGCAAGCTGCTAGGACTCTTACTGACGCTATGTTGCAAGAAAGTCCTAGGGTGCACTCACTTCCCTGTTTTGTAAACTTGCAAATTCCTAGGGAACTCCTCGGAAACTCACAAAAATTTGTCATCCTGACTTCCCACATTTCCCAGCATTTCTCAAAAATATTTCCAACATTTCCAAGGATGTTTCCAACTTTTCTTGTCGTTTGAACAAAAAGTCCAAAGTCGAGATTTTTAGAGGTTTCGTGGGTAGTGCATAAGGCCCACATGGGACACAAATGACCCACTTTAATAAAAATCAAGTTACTATTAAGAAACAAACTTTGAGGCAAGGGAGCAAAATTAGTGTTAACCTGAAAATAATTATAATTTGGGATAAATCAAGTAGCATTAGCTCAACCGATTTTCCTCAACATTTAAGGAGGAGACCAAGGTTCAAATCTTGTCAAGCAATACATGGATAATATCCAAGCTTTGTTTTAATACCACTATGTGGTGATGATGTAATACGGGTGGGGACGTTTCAATCCCATATAATCAATTGAAATAAATTATAGGTTGGGATTAATGAAGCTAAAGAATCTTGAACACGCAGCAAGCTCTTTGGCAACAAAGAGGAATTGAAGCAAAAATGGGTTCATCACTTTGTGAAACAAAACAAAAAATGTTGAGGATCTAGTTTTTTTTTTGCATTCTAATCTTTGTCTTACCTTACAAAAAGGAACAATACACAAGAGGGCAAACAAAATATTGGGATGTGAACCCTAAAATACCTGACTTATATATTTCATTGACTGCACTTGATCTTGAGGATGATGAAAGTCCTCATTGGTGAGTCACTGAATCCGGAGGAGTTGGGGTTTATTTGGTTTTGGTACTGATTTTCATGACTTCGAAGATTGAAGATTAATAATTAAGTTTATAGTGTATTGCATGTAGTTTAGCTTTGGATGACATGTATAGCCGGATCTAAAGGCTGAGGTTTAACATTAACCATTGTACTCTATATGAGATTTAGCAATGAGTGTTTTCATCCATTTGTTATTTTCAATTCAACTTTGACTGCTAATTTTTTAATTGAGCGTTTTTCCATTTCCAAAGGGTTTAAGGACTCACATTTCCTAAGGTATTTCCATTTCGAAAACTTTAAACATTTCCAAGTTTCATGCAACTTAGTACTTAAGCAATGGCAAGAAAAAAACATGTAGGTCTTGGGTACAGCAAAGATGCATAATAACGACAAGGAATTGAATGAATTTTTCCATTCTGAACAAATTTTTTATTGTGGAAGGTATTTGACATCCACAATATTATGAAGCTCATCATTTGTCAATCAAATAGCTATCAATGAGAATATTATGAAGTTTATCATCAAAGGCAAAACTTGATAAAATGTAAGGCATGGGCATAGAAGACCAAAGACATATGCGATAACAATAGGGATCAACTTCGAATGGATGGCTAATCAAGTATAGAAACAATTGACCACAAAGCGAAGAAATTTGTACAATTAGTTTCATCACCTCCTTCCAGCTCAACACAATACATGGGAAGGGAATGTCATTAACCTGTTCACAACTAGGAATGTAGACCCAAATTTGTGCCAGCTAGAAGTTGATGGGTTAAGGACCCTTCTTTCTAGGTAGAAAAATGCTCCCTTTATTCCTTTTGGGTGAAGTTCCCCCATCACTCTTGACATTATGGCTTTTCATCTTATACATATCTTCTCCATGAAGTGGTGCTTCATTCATAATTGATATATTATTGCTTTTACTATATTTTTTGAAAACATTGAAGACTATGCTAATTGGAGCATAACACAAGCTTAGTTGATGTTAGTGATTCCTTTCAAGGGAATGTTAGGGATGCCCATCTTTAAATGTGTTTTTTTTATGGTCACTCTCTAGCCTAGGTCGATTAGGTTTAGTCACCAAACACGATGGTTTGTGTAGAGTCTCTCCTACCTAGGTGGATCAGTCTATAATCAATGGTAGATCAATGAAGACATAGAAAGCTCCAACAAAATTCAAGTTGTCCATCAAATTTTTTGCTTTTGCGCTCTGCCTAATAGTCTAGACTTGAGTTTTAAACATCTTTAACTCATCACTTCCGACTAAAAATCTTAGTTGGGAAATCAATTGTTTTGCATACTTGCATTTCTTAAGATCGATTCTTTTCAAATATCAATTATTTGCTTCAGATATTCCACATGCTCCTACCATGCCTTCTCAAATCAATGAATGTCATCAAGATATATAATGATAAAAGAATATCTAAACAATCTGACTTCATTGGCAAGACTCATGAAAGTAGTTAATGTATTGCATAATCTAAAAATAATAATTGGCCCTCCAAACAATCATTGATTGGATTTGAAGGTTGTAAACACATAAAAAAGTACATGTGTATTCATGGTAAGAATACAGTCATACACATGGACTAGATATATCTTAAGAAGAAATAGAGATAAACATAAAGAGTTACCTATGTGGATCTTACTACACATTACAAGTATGTTATCCTTTCCTATACACAAAGGAAGACTATCAAGGATTATAAACCCCAATAGTTGCAACAATTAGAAGTAACCATTTGCACATGATTGTTTATTAATGATAACTAAACACACATTTATTACACTACAGCTAACACCGTACACCCACCTATACCTTGCCTTGCCTCCCCCGCTCTTAAAATAAAATAAAATAAAATAAAAGATGTTGGGCCTCATTCTGGCATGGCATACACAAGGCACCTCAAGCGGATTGGTAAGGTCTTGAAATAAATGTGGTGAAGTGAAAACTTGCTTGTTCTTACAAGGGGGTCTCATAATACCAAAACTGGCATGTTCAATGTCGTCAAATCAAAAGTGACCTTAACGTTTTACCTTTATTGATTCTTGTCAATATGTTTTTCAGGTTATGTCAAGTTACCTAAACTTTAATAAAGGTTTAGTTAAGGTTAACCATCCAAGTGATTCAACCAATCCCACTAGGGGTAAATACATAACCATATAAGTGATTTAACCAATCCCACAAAGGGTGAATATATCAATATTGTTCGTAAGCTTACACAAGATTGCCCATAGGCTTACACCAAGGTTGATCGTAGGCTTACATCATCATCTGTCGAACTTGGCCAATAAGGTCAAATTACCATCTTCCAACACCCCCCATAATCAAAGCTTGGGGCCAAGGAGAGAAGACATTAGAGATGCTATCATCTCCCCCCTCATATTGAATGCTCAAATGGGACGAAGAATAACTAAACCACTAAGCCTCCTACATGATCTAGAAGACTATGAAGTCGTCAAGAAATGAGCATCCACCATCTGGAAGATTGTAAAGATATCAAAGAATGTGAGTTTCCATCTCCATCTGGAAGACTACCAATTTCCCCATAAGGACCATACTTTTAAATCCAAAATACCCTTGCAATCACTCTCACTACACTTTGGGCATGATCTAGGTCAAGTATGCCCATTGGCTAGGGCAAATGCAGCATATGCAGTCCATTATTATCCTACAAAATTGCCAAATTCTGCTGGTAGAATAGAACAAACCTACTGCGAATAGCTCAAACAATCATGCGCTTTGAAAAAAAAAAGGCTCAATGCAAAAGGCATGGCCTTGGAAGTTTTCCCTTTTACGCACTAACAAAATCACCAAAAATTTAAATTCAAAAATATTCAAAATAAATGTGACCAATCAAAGGGTGCCACATGTCACAAAACCATTGATTCAAAAAATTCCAAGGTTCCACTGGGACGCGTCCCCATATCCCCAGTATCGGGGGGCATCGGGGATGCCAGAGGCCTGCAACTGACCGTCCCTATGACGTCCCCAATGACGGCCCAAGCATTCCCAAAGATGCCCAGCCATCCCCCACGGTTGGGCGTCTCAAGCAAAAGTTAAAACATAAAAAAAGTTAGCATATTAATTTTTTTTTTTAAAAAGGTAGGGGGTGGGACCCATGAAAGTCTCACCCCCCCAAACCCTAAAAACTAAAAGAAACTAACACTATAAAGTAAAAAGAAAAAGTTAAAAGTTAAAACAAACACACTCATTCAGGCTTTCAGCAGTGAGGAAGAAGAAGAGCAGGGATAGCAACAGGAGGCAGCAACAGCAGGGATAGCAACAGCAGGCAGCAACAGCAGGGACAGCAACAGCAGGCAGCAAAAATCCAAGTTTGTTTTGAAGTTTTCCAATTTTCATTACCTCATCCAAGTCTCTTTTGAAATTTTCATATTTTTCTTTCAACATTCAACATGAGCAGCAGTGAATCAGACTCATTTAACATTCATATGGAGGGGGAAAACCAAAGTGAAAATCAAAACCAAAATATTCATGCTGCTAGGGATTCTGCCTCTACCATCCAACCTCAAACTTCCAAAGGGGACAGCACTGCTTCTAGGACTAGTTTTGATTGTCCATCACCATTATTAAAAGAATATGCCAAGGGTCCATTCAATATTAAAAAACCTCTGCTGCAATTTGTAACCAACTGTGACCAAGGGAAAAAAAAATTTGGGGGCTCAAGAACATGGCTGTGTAATTTTTGTAAAACTGAGTTTAAGGGCAGCTATACTAGGGTTGAATCTCATCTCACTGATAAAGCAGGAACAGGGGTTAGGGCTTGCAAAAAAATGACCCAGGTACAAGTGTCTGAAGCCAATAAGCTTGTGCAAGAGTCCAAATTTAAAAGTTTAGGCATGCCTTTCCTTACAGCTTAAAGTTTAGGCATGCCTTTCCCTACAGCTTAAATTTTAAGTTTGTTCTCTTTATATTTCACTCTTCTTATTGTAACTTGTAAATGAGCATTTGAGACTATTAGTATTTTTGCAACTATTTTTCATTTTGACATTTGTTGTAAAATTTAATTTTTAAATTATTCTAAGAATCTAATGGCTTCTAAGTTCTAAATATTTTTGTTGTAGACTATTTTTATTGTAAACTATTAGTATTTAGTATTTTTCATTTTTGTTGTGTGTAGAATCTGTAGATTATTCTAAATTTCTAAAAAAATTCATACTATTATTCATCCCCTAAAAATCGGTTTGTCGTCCTCCGCTGTCCCTGAAACCCATCCCCCAGGCTCGTGGAACCTTAAAAAATTCAAGCAAGAGTCTTCTTCATTTACTGACAGGGCATACACAACAGAAAGAACGGTCATGTCAAATCTGGATTAGGCAGACTTGTTTATATAGCAATCACGTGATGGCGGCCACCTAGGCACCACATTAGCTACCATGTCAGCTTCAACTCCACATCACCAAGGCAAGTCTTAACGCACATCCAACTAATCACGCACCCACATGCCTTACTAAAAACAAAGCATACCATAGTTCCCTGACTGGTGTCATTTGCAACTGCACACATAAGAAGCTCAAAAGAAAACACACACTAAATTAGGGGTTCAGAATTCAAACTCAAGATCCTGTTGTGCAATAGTGCTTTGCACACCTTTCCACTAACCAAAAAGCCACGAGTTTCATTAGGATTCAAACTGCCATGCTCTTTATTAAGTGGATCAAGCAAGCAAAGCTCCTTCTACAACTTTATCCAAGCACTCAAAATGATGGCAACGAGATCGAAACCCACACCCTATCAACTCCAACTACCGTACGCGACTCATGGTAGTCAAATCGCCCAAAAGCCATGTACGCTCTTTAATGGCACGCTCCATACAAGACAATGTTTCTTGTAGCTTTTGCCAAAGTCCATGCATCTCTAACAAGTGGAAAGAAGGCTCCAAAACATGAGATGCCTTATGAACACTTGTGCATTGTGCCTTAAACAAGGTACCCAAGCCAATCTAACTACTACATCCAAATTTGTACCTGATGGTATCCAAATTTAAGACCCAAATCGGTCAAGTATTTTCCTCCTTGCAGCTGACACAAATAGATCATTAATTCATGGTAATAAATATCAATATTCTATGATGATCCTATTCAGAGCTTGAAAGTCCGTGCACCTTCCTCAAGTTTTTTTCTTCTTAGGAACACAAGAAAATAGACATGGTCTAGACGCACCTTAATCCAAGATCTCTTGTATCTGCCTCTTAATTTGCTCAATCTCCAATATTGTTCAAAACAGCACAATAATGGGCAAGGATGTATCAAACAGCAACTGATATAATGTTCATTATGCCTTTTTGAGACTGTCTTTTTGGTCTAGGAAAATTGTGTCGTATTTCTTCAACTTATCAGATTGTTTCTTCAACTCTGTTGAAACTACTGGATTAGTATAAAAACTCCTAATTTTTCTTTTTCCTCTTTTCGTATAATAACATGTACACCAGGTGCAGTAAGAAAGCCTATTTTTATTGGTTTCAGTATTTGGGGAGTACCAGAAAAAAACATTCAAAGCTCTGAGAAATGTAGCCTATTTATACCATCTCTTAGTGTCTTAAGGATTGAAAGCAGAGGAGTAAGTAGCAGGTTCTCACACTTTCTCATCTCAAAAACAACAGCCTCTAATACAACTTGATATTATATAAAAAAAAATGGTATAGCATTGATGGAAGAATAATATAAAGTCTCTCAAATAGGTGAAACTAAGCACAGATATGTTAGAACTTAGAACTGAATTACATATATGTTAGAACTTAGAACTGAACAACAATTGCAAGGTAAGATAACTTACAAAGTTTAGCAAATACACAGTCATACACAAGTATAAACAATTACTTGAAAAACAAATAGTCCAAATTAATAAGAAATACTATAAGAAAGAATGAATGAATCTTCACAAACATCGCTTATCGTGTTCACATCAAAATTTGAGACCTTCCCTAATATAAATATGGCTGGATATGTCAATATAAAAAGTGTATATATTTTATATATTAAAAGAACAAACGTAGAACACATAAATGTTCCCACATATACAAGTTAAAATAGGACATTTTCATTAAGTAAGAAGAAAATTGTATTGTTTCTAAAATTTATAATTTATTTTTTTTAAATTCGGTATTTTCTTTTAATCTCATGATGTGGTTACAGCTCTAGACAGCTTAGATCATCCTATTTGGATGTATTAGAGATGGACCAAATAGAATTCTAATACGTCTGGATATGATATCCATGTGTTTGGATATATTTTAATACAATGTCCGAGAAGTATTTTTTCCATATTTGTATCTCATATGCAGATACAGGTATCCAGGCAGGAGGAGTATCGAGTATAGCAACTGTACTTATTACACAAGCAATTGTCATGCGACATCCTCAAAAGTAACTGGAAAAAAATTTGACAGCTTAATTTGGAAAATTTCAAACCTTTCATCGACCAGATCTTGATTGTGGTTACAGCTCTAGACAGCTTAGATCACCCTATTTGGATGTATTAGAGATGGACCAAATAGAATTCAGATACGTCTGGATATGATATCCATGTATTGGATATATTTTAATACAATGTCCGAGAAGTACTTTTTCCATAATTGTATCTCATATGCAGATACAGGTATCCAGGCAGGAGGAGTATCGAGTATAGCAACTCTACTTCTTACACAAGCAAATGTCATGAGACATCCTCAAAAGTAACTTGAAACTAATTTGACAGCTTAATTTGGAAAATTTAAAACCTTTCATCGACCAGATCTTGACTGTGTTGTCCATGCCGCAACTTGCAATTCGATACATATCTGAAGGATGAAAGTCCTAATGCAATAAATTTGCATGTTAATCATGAGATACTCACATTCTGCCCATAAAATACAATGGATAATGTAAACCAAAGTTTAAACCAACACCTCTAGAAAGAAAGAGGGACATGCAACAATGATAAACCTTTACACAATTTATCCACACTCACCACACTGAGAACTTCATTGCGATGTCCCCCAGCTCCAGCAAATATCAAAATGCATATACCAGTTTGTACATTCCATAGCCGTACAGATTCATCCTAGATAATTATTTGGGTTAGCCTATCTAAATGTAAATTTTCCATGGAGATTAGACCATGATTTGTTATATAATCAGATGAAACCAATAATAAGTCCTTACTTTGCTTGCAGATGCAATAAGGGCAGGTTTCAATGCTTGAGTCCTTATTTCATTCACAGAATCTCCATGCCCAACAAAACTCTGTAAATCCAATCCTCTTGCTCAGGGCCAACATTCCAACAACACAATGTAAGCAGCAGGAAACCTTAGTTTTTAACTCAGAAAGAATGCATACCTTGTCGATCTTTTCATTTGCAGCATCAATAACTCGAATTATACCATTACTACCACCTGCCACCAGTAATGGCGAGCCATTCACCTTGCAAGCCCAACTTAAAGTGTAAAATGATTCTTCCTTCTGTTTCCATGCAAACAGCAACACTAAAGTAAACAGACATTTGATAACAAAGCCAAATAATTTGTCATGTGATTAACGTATAAATGCTCATCATTCTTTTGAACCAACATTACAAGAGGAAACTAGAATGTGAAAGAACAATACATACATCCTCATCAACGTATGCCTCCAAAACAGCAATAGCCCCACCTTCAAGGCATTTGTATATAGTAACCTGAAAAAGAAACGTCAGCATTGAGTACAAAAATTTTATAATGAATCTACCTTCATTTGGCATTTGCTGCAAAAACAGGGAAGCAAAATCAAAACAAAGTCATGCCACACATATCAGCTACAAAGAAGATGAAATACACACAAAAATATTTACACTTATTCCCATAAAGCTTGTTACTAACACTGCCCTAGAATTACAATGGATAGTGTCAAGATTTTAGGGTTTAAAGTTAGAAAAAATATATCAACATATCTTGGTATTCCTTTGCAGGACAAAGGAAAGGAGGAGTTTGGGACTCAATTTTGGATAGAATGAAATCTTGTTTGACAGGTTGGAAAGGTAAGTTCTTAACCATGGCTGGAAGGCTACAACTCATAAAGACTACATTGCAATCTATCTCTATATATATGATGTCACTTTCAAGATTGCTAGCAAGTATAGCATCCGAATTTAACAATATTCAAATAGATTTTCTTAGGAAAGCAGTGAGGAAAAAGTTAAGTTTCCTCTTTGTAAATGGGATAGGTTTGCAAAGGAAAGAATATTGGAAGGACAGGCTGGCAAAATTGCAGACTTATGAGTTTGGCATTACAGGCAAAACTTGGTTGGAGATTATTCAAAGATCTAAGGAAATAGTTGGGTAAAAATAATACTTCAAAAATATACAGGTTTTATTAATGCAATAAAATTATCAAGTGAACCCTACCTAGGGGCTCAACAAAAAGGAACTTAATATCAAAGACTTTGCAATAGATCAAGAAACATATTAGGTGGTCAGTCAATGAGGGGAATTCTGCAAATTTTTGGTCTAATGCTTGGTTGAAATCTTATCCTCTTATTTCTTATTTTTGGTCTAAGACACTCATATAGAGATAATAACTCTCACAAGTTGCACTTCTGCAAGGCTAAATTTCAACCAAATGAGCATTACTCCATTGCATCTCAATGAATAGTTTTTAATGAATGGGTTGAAAATAGACCCCTTTAATGAAGAAAAATAGATAACTGCTAGGACACTAGAACCTCAATGAGAAAGTTTGAAAAATATAAAACCATAGGAGCTAAAATTTGAAGCCAACCACATTGGATTATGCAGAAATATGTACCATCAAAATTCTACTTGCAATTCATAAAATGAAAGTATAAGTCTGAACAAATATAAGCCCTTTGAGATAAAAATGACCAGCTTTCAGAAGATGAAACACAATTAAAGAACATATTTCAACAGCAGGTTCAAAATATTTTCTCTTCAATTGACACTGAACCCTTACAGACTACAGCCATGGATATTGTAAAACATGTGGTTTGTGAAAACTTTGGAGGCTCTGAGAGGATTCACTTACTAGAGAAATAGAAATAGAAAAATTTGGAGTTATATTAAAGAAAATGAAAAATGAGATCCCCGTGAGTGTGGTCTACAAACAGACACCACTTGCATTGTCGGTGATGTGACCCGGGTTCAATCCGCATGGTGGATGTGTATAAGAAGTATTACTCAAAAAAAAAAAATGACAAAGCACCATGTCGAAATGCCCCCAAGAGAATGGTCAAGACCAAGAGGGCCTAGCTATGCAATCCTTGGAGGGCATGGAGTTCAACCCCTTAAGACTCTTCTTAAGGTAAAAAATGTGAAGTCAATTTTCACGCCTGCAAGGCTATAGGCCATATGAGATAACCCTCATGGAGGATGTTGTTTACCCAATATATGGTTATCCAACCATACTCCAGTTACCAAAGCATGGTGTACAACCCTACCCCCCACAGGATTTGAACCTTGGACCTCTATTCAGAGTTCCAAAGTCTCCACCATTAGGCCCACTCAAGTTGTACTCCATCATTAGGACCTCTATTCTGGCATCCATGGTTGTGGAAGCAATAGAAGAACATATGAAACTAGTAAGTTGTGTCTGTCTACAACTCCTTCGTACATGAGGGGTGGTCAAAACCCAACGCCATAAAACTACAGTCCTGTCCTATTGCATGCAAGAAGAAGAAAGAACCAAAGCCCTAGTAGCCATTCTTGTATGCAGACAAGGGTGCACAAATCTGTGATTAACATTTTAGAGAGTTTTAGCTTCAAATGAACACTTACTACTCTTGACTGCAAAAATAGAGTGAAAAACGAGGTAATCAATCAAGTAGTAGTGGATCTCTCCTGTAATATCTGATGTTGAAGAGTGATAGCTTCCTTAAGGTGTAGAACCAAGCATCTTTCATTAGGATAGCTGAAAAAAGTAGCAAGCAATCTACCTCAGTCTCTATACAAGCAATAGTACCTCACTCAAATCTCATAATTAACAAGACACCTGAAGATGAAATGTCCTCACTCTCCACCTCTTGAGTGAGCAAAGAGATGACATGCCCTATCATATCAAGGAATATGGTGGTCCATCTCCTCTCACAGGTGATGTGAGCACACTCTAAGGTTGTTTGTCCAATGTCGTTGGACATAATCAGGACGAGTAATAATGCCATTCTCAATCCTCATAAAATAGTTAGTGTATAAGGCTAACTTAGTACTAAGAGGCTAAGATGGAGTGACCCAATTGATCTTATTATATTGTCAATAAACATCATCTCTAATTGCTTGATTAATTTGTTACAAAACTTTATTCTCATAAACATAAATCATCCAAAATATTCAAAAATATCAAATATTATCCACAAAATAATCAACAAAATGAGACAAAGATAGATAATGCCCTTAAGGTAGGGCGACACCAATAATACTCCTTAAGGAAGGAATAACTCCATAAGATCTCCTAATATGGGAGTGCCACTTAGAGAGGGCAAAGTCTCATAGCCACTTAGAGAGGGTGAAGTCTCATTTTTGTGCTATCTTGTTCAATATTTGAAGAGCTTTGAAATGAGTGGTCAAATGAAGGAATCCGAGCAAGGAAACAGGGTTTGCGCACCCGGTTGGCTGGGTGAGCAAACCCATATTCGCACTCGCCCTGGTGCGCGAACTTGTATTCGCACCCGCCCGGGTGCACAGGTGTCGGACCGGGTGCGGCTGGGCTGAACCCTATCCGAATCCTGTCAGACAGGGTTTGGTTGGGCCGAACCCTGTGACCAGGTAGGGTTCAGCCAACCAAACCCAGCGCTATTTGGGCATTAAAATACATAAAAAAACCTTCTTTTTTTTAATTATTAGGTGGGTCCAGCCACACCCAGCCCATACGGGCTTTCAAAAAAAATAATTTTTAAAAAAGTTTATACTTTAAATTTTAAAATTTTAAAGGTTTTAAATTTTTAGCCACGCCCAACCACTCCCAGCTGATAAGGGCTTTAAAAAAAATAAAAAATAAAAAATAAAAATATATATATATATATATATATATATATATAATAAAATAAATCATACACATTACAAAATAAATAAATAAATCATACACATTGCAAAATATTTAATTATGGCATCATAAAAGCATATATGATATATGATATTCATATAAATTTATAAAAAAATGAATTTTAAAAGCACTTTAAAAGCATATATGATATTTTAAAAGCACTTTTAAGTTTTACTTTTAACTTTTATTTTTTATGTTTTTTTAAAGCCCGTATGGGCTGGGTGTGGCTGGCCCACCTAAACATTAAAAAAACTTTAGAATATAAAGTTATAAAAATAAAAAATAAATGTTTTTATTTTTTTTAAAGCCCTTATCAGCTGGGAGTGGTTGGGCGTGGCTAAAAATTTAAAACCTTTAAAATTTTAAAATTTAAAGTATAAACTTTTTTAAAAATTATTTTTTTTGAAAGCCCGTATGGGCTGGGTGTGGCTAGGCCCACCTAATAATTAAAAAAAAAAAAAAAAAAAGGTTTTTTTATGTATTTTAATGCCCAAATAGCGCTGGGTTTGGTTGGCTAAACCCTACCTGGCCACAGGGTTTGGCCCAACCAAACCCTATCTGACAGGATTCGGATAGGGTTCGGCCCAACCGCACCCGGTCCCACACCTGTGCACTCGGGCGGGTGCGAATACAAGTTCGCGCACCTGGCGGGTGCGAATACGAGTTTGCTCACCCAGCCAACCGGGTGCGCGAACCCTGTTTCCTTGCTCGGATTCCTTCATATGACCACTCATTTCAAAGCTCTTCAAATATTGAACAAGATAGCACAAGAATTGTCTAAATCATACCAGCTATACAAAGATATGGCTCCTGGAAAATAAGAAATTTTCTAGAAAAAAAATTGCGCAATTTCTATAATCCATAAAAACAATCTCCACCTTGCCAAAATTGTCGCTCCGATACCACTTGTTACAAATATTTATTCTCATAAACATAAATCATCCACAATATTCAACAATATCAAATATTCATTCACAACATAATCCACAAAATGAGATAGAAATAGATAATACCCTTAAGGTAAGACAACACCTATAATACTCCTTAAGGAAGGAATAACTCCGTAAGATCTCTCAAGATGGGAGCGCCAATTAGAGAGGGCAAAGTCTTGTAGATATTCAGATAGGACAAAGTCTCATATGTGCACTAGAGATGACTTAAGATTACAAATATAAATGATTTCAACTACAATATAACTCCTCTATTTGTAGGCTAGAACAAACAATAACCCTAACCCTAATGCTCAAGGGCTGACTAACCTAATCCTAGTGCTCGAGCTAACAATAATGAAGATAGCCAACATGGCAAGGAGGAGCATTTCATGAGTATTTGAGTGGAGGTAACTGGTCTATGGAGATGCCAATTGACTAAAGAAGAGAAATAACTTCTGAACACCATCTATGATGATGACCAAAAGTGCTCCTAGAGGTAATCCATTCTGAGGAACAAAGCACCAAAAATGGGTATTTGTCTCGGCCTAAGGTGCAATAACCCATGGATCTAAGGCAACAAAACTGAAAAAAAAAAATGAGGATGTTCTCAAGGTGAGGAGGATGAGCACCAAACTCACCCAAAAGAAGCAAAGCATTCTTTCTTTTACATCCTTGTTTGATAATGTAAACAATGACAAAATAGATCCATCCATTGCTAGATTCTTTTAAGCACATGTCATCCTGTTAATGTGGCACAATATCCTTATTTTCATGTGATGGTGTGCCATAGACAAGGGTCCTAAAGGATAGAACCTTCCAACATAGCAGCATATAAAAAACTCCATACTATCCCTTCTGAACCAAGAGAAGACGAAAGTTTTAAAATCGCTTGCAAAAGTTAAAAATGAGTGAGGAAAGGAGAGATGCACCATCATTATAGATGGATTGACGCACCAAAATTAGGCCCTTGTTCAACATCAAAGTTTCTTGTCCTGCAGATCCTTATTTTTTGAAAGCCATTGATTGCATTCCAGAGGAAAAGACCACAATGTTTCACTCATATGTGTTGCCTTTTGCAATAGAAGAGGTTGACCCACTCAATATTATTCAAGTTATTACAAATGCAACTGACATATATAAAGCAACAAAAATACAAGCAAGTTTATTGGACACCATGTTGTGTTCGTGCAATGAATAATGGCTTGTAGGAAATCTCAAATTTTGATTTGGTTGCTAGGTTGAGCTTCTAAAACCTTGCAATAAAAATCTTTCTAGTTTTTTCATTATTTTTCAGACTGCATGAGGTGTGGTGCACCAAGTATTATGGTTACCAGTGACTGGCAAAGTTAAATGGCTGCACAAATGCAAGGGTATGCAAGTTGGAGGTACAGAGTAACTGGTGCAAACCACCAAAATTTGGGTACACAAGTGCAAGGGTGTGGCTGCATATTGTACATTAAAAATATAAATACATGTGGCATATCAATGCATCAAAAGTACCATACTCATGCATTAAAAGAAAAGTTAAAACCAAAATTCAATTTTTTTTTCTAACTTTTGCTTTCTATGTTTTAAGTTTACATATTTTTCATTTTCATGTGTTTTTATATTGATCTCCCATCATGGCAGCCATAGAAAGGAGGGTTTGTGTGTTAAAAGTGCTCATGATTTTCCAAACACACCCAATGCAACCCTAATGCACCTGTTACATTTAAATTAGTCATAAGGCGCATCATTGGGTATGATGCATGTATAGGGTATGGCTATATGTCTTGGGTGTAGCCACTAGATGTATGCACCCACACAACACTTGAATCCAATCCATAGTTACAAAACTCAGCGAGTTTTAAAAAAAAACTCGCCGAGTCCGCACTTGAGTCATAGTTCCTCGGTTTTTTTTAACCAACTTGGCAAGTTTTCTTTTACTCGTCGAGTTTTTTTAACTCTCACTTTTTATTGAAAAACTCGTGAAGTCCGATTAAAAAACTTGACCACGACGAGAAAATTTCAAAAAACGGCATATAATGTTTTTTCCCTAAATCAGCCTCATTTTTATTGTTTGCACTTGTAGAGAGAGCAGAGAGAAGGTGAAGACAGACCTAAAAAAACACACATTTGCATCCTAAAAACAATTTTTTCCTAGTTTTCAAGAATCTAACAGCCATCCAACAGTTACATTTGAGGTTATTTCAGCTGTCAATGCCTAAACCCTAGGGCTTTTTTCCTTTTTTTTCTTTAGTTTCTAAATACTTGATGATTGTTTCCATGTGCAGACACATTGAAATAAAATGACCAGAAAGGGATGGTGCAAAGAAGAGGGAACTTTACTGCAACTTTGTGACGAAAGAGTTTTTGGAGGCATAAATTGCCTCAAATACCACTTGGTGAGGATACCCGGCCATGATGTCAAGCTATGTAAAAGAGAGGAGCTTAAAGTTAAGAGGGAATGCAATGCCCTCCTAGCAGATAATAGTAAGAGAGCACTGAATAAAAGAACGAGTTAAGCAATAGCAGCTCCTCCTTCTCAACTTCCTCCTATAGAGGGTAGCGGCAGGCGCCGCAGTGAATTGAGTCCATCAGTGGCACACCCAATCTTCAGCACTTCTCCATCAAAATTTTATGTCAGCCATGCAAGCTTCAGGAATTGAGCACAATTAGAGTATGTTTGAGCACATTCACTCCAAGAAGCGCAATAGACTTAGACAACAGAAGTTGAATGAGCTTGTATTTGTTCATTACAACCTTCACCTCCACCACAAAAAAATTGCAAGGTCAAATTATGAAGCCATTGATTTAGATGAGATTGATCCATCATTTGAATGGGTCACAACTCACAAAGCTCAAGGAGGAGCAACAGGAGCCTCTTTTTTCAATGGATGATTTTGAAAGTATGGTGGAGGAGTTAGCAGCAAACGCAATGGAAGAGGCACGAGCACAAAGAGAGAGAACTAGAGCTTCAGCTAGGGCAAAGGACAAAGGCATTACTAGATGCTAGATAGATTAGTTGACTATTGTAGGGGGCCTATAAGGCATTTTGACACATTTTGTTCCTTTTTATATAATAATCAATAAAAAAATATTACTTGCCATTAAAATTTCTTTAATTGATGTGTGTTTCGTCACTTTCATGTCAAGTTTAAGGTTGTATCACTGACAATATTATCTTTGGATTTGTCTAATGTTAGTTAATTGTGATATGCATGGAAAAAGAAAACCAATGAAATTTTACATTTTCTTCAGTTTTTTTTTTTCCGAGTTTTTTCCTGAGTTTTTTTGCCAAGTTCAAGTTCGGATCAAAAATTGGCCTTGTCGAATCCGCGATGAGCATGAGTTTCTCTACTATGCTTGAATGAACAAACTAAAAACCATGATTTTATCCTCAAGACCATTTGAAAAAGCTGGTGTTTATCATGCAAAGAGCTAGGCCTGTTTGTGCACTTCCACTTTTCTTTTTCATGACAGTCTCCCTACTTTTCATGACAAAGATCCAATATCATAAATCTATGGACCATTACAAAAGCAAGGATGACATTAAACAGACTTTTATAATCATTTGCTAATGCACAACATGGTTTAAGGAATGTGTTCTACAACTCAATCTAACATTGATCTATTTTCATCTATTGGATTTGTAATCTACATCAACTACCTTGAGCAAAAAAGTCAAAAGCCTATCAAATGGCATGCGTTCAACCGGTTAAATTCTTCTACTTTCATGGAGGCGGCCTAAGTTTGAATCTTGTCAAGCGATACACACATAATTTCCAAGCTGTTGTAATACCACTATGTGGTCATGATGTAATACAGGAGGGGCTTGTTTCAATCTTGTATAACTAATTTTAAAAAAACAGAGTAAAAAGCTAAGATGTCTATGTTCACTTTCATCTATTTGCAAACAATGGTGTTATCCTCAATTCCAAGGATCTAAACTAAGTATTACATGCATTTGCATTCTTTTTATATTGATTTATAACATGTATAAATATTGCCCAGAAGGTCTAAACAACAAAAATCTAAGTCTAGAGTGTTTCTCTGATAAAATAAGCAAAACTACTATGTATGTATACAAAGTGTCCTAAAATAAGATCCAACCAAGATGGCTATGGTAACAATATAATCAATACAACCCACCCTATAACTTACAAAATGACTACCAATAATTCTAGATCCTAACTATCATCATCTAAAATACGAATAACTTCATTGGAAGAAATCACTTCATAAACTGCAGCATTTTATCTTTCAACTTGGACCATAGTATCTTTGTCATTAGCCAAATCAGCAGTAGAGGAAGCAGCGAGAAGAGCATTTTGAGCAGCCTTCATTCCCGAAGTACCAGAATTGCCAGCCACATGATCATTATTCGTAACATGTTTTGCAGGCATATATTGAGCAGATCCAGATTCAGAGATAGACTTTCTTTCCAGACCCAGTGGTAGACAGAACTTTGTAGGCATCACAGCTACAAGACTTAGACACACATAAAGAGACATAATTGCCTGGAACACAATTCCGAACAGCTGAATTATTAACATGCTGACTGGCAAGTTTGTGTTCAGTCTTGACAAGTTTCAAAGAATGAGCAATATATGTCATAAAATTGACTCTTGGGCCTAATGGGAGGAACTGGTACAGAACCAGATGAAGACTTCAGTTCATGTCCTAAGAGAAACTGAAAAGATGCAAAGACTTAATCTAAATTAATACCAAAGGCTGAGAATCAAATATCCATACACCAGAACCATTGTTTGCATTTAAATTAAACAAACTACTTGTAGGGAGCAATAAGACAGACTAAGTACCAGCACTTACAGCTTTTAAACTATTTCAGACAAGGGCCAAATAGAGCAAGTAAACACACTGACCTGATAGAAGACTGACTATTGTTTAAAGGCCATCTATCAGATTGAACATATATCAAGGTGTTAAAATCTAAACTACTGTGAACTCTTTGAATCCAAAATAGCCGATTCTAAATTGAGAGAAATCAAAGCTCTAGCAAGTTGATGGTTGGAACAACTTCTATCCGCCTTAAATGAAGAGATCCCATCCTTCAACCGCACATCACTATCACCAGCCACTAAGAACTAAAAATATCTTTTAAACTGTATTCACACTAGAATTCCATAACTCATGATGGTTGCTGTCAAAAGAAACAAACTAGAAAGCCTCACCAATACTAGCCATGACCAAAGTTGCATTGTTCAAAATTTCAAATGAGATTTCCCATTTCCACTGAAGCATTGACATTAAATTGACTTTAATCAAGACTAAATGGAAAATTCATTTTGAGAGCTGCTAGCATTGACATTTTACAAATTTTGAATCTCAAAATAAGCACTCTGCTACCCCTGTAGGCTGTAGCAGCATCATTGCTATTATTACTAAAAGGCGTCTCTCTTTCACAGCCAATACAATGACATCTGCCCACCCACATCCAGAAACAGGCTCTTGACTACAAGATCGCCTGTTGGAATCTCATTCCAGCCACTGGCAGTATCTTCAAATTATCTGCAGAATCTTCAGGAGAATCAGTGCCCACTGAAATGCTTCTGACGGCACACAAGTCTCCATAGAAGGAATGGGAAATTAATTAGCAAGAGCAAGACCGTATTCCAGCTCTGTTTCCAACCATCATTAACAACATTACCAATAGCAGCCTGTTCACCCTAAACACAAGTTAGGATATCTGATACTAGCATTAACATTATGCACATTCTAAACTCTTACTAGACTAGGACAAGGAGGCCTGTGGACCTCCCTCCACCTCTCCCATATTGACCTTTGTTTCTAAGGAAGCTGCAGGAAAAAAATGTCCTAAAAAGTAACTAGAACCGTAAAGACGGACACTTGCATGAAAACGGTTAATATGATAAATTCCTTGGAGAAGTCAGTAAGACCCTTTCTATATGATCATTTCTCCTATTCCGGCTGAACCAAAGACTTCAGTTGATGTAACAAGCCACAAAATAGCAAAAAATTGATTAGCTTAACAACTAGTAATGGCACTAGTCCAGATATCCTCCCATGTCATGTTCCTTCTCACATACAAGCTCCAGACATTCAAAATAGCAGAGTAAATTAATTATGCATAAAGTCGCAAAAAAAAACACACAATGGTGGGCTGTCCCTAGATATCTTATATGAAACTAGAATGTTATACCAAGGTCTAGAGGACAGTGTCTGTAGGCAGGGACTTTTGAGGAAGGGGGGTGCACTAGAAGGATTTTGGAGAGTGCCAAAGCGCATCCTGAATCTCGTCACACCTACTAGCAAGAAACTCTCATTTCTTACATTGAATAAGGCATTTATATGCCTTTCAGATGGAGGATTGAGTAGTACACTCGTGGATAAGAACAATGTAGAGCTTACAATGTATAGATTTACTTTTTTCGTCATACTAACAATTCATAGGGCAATGATTGATTGATGGACTCTCTTCAGCGAGGGCAAAGTATAAGGAAAGTAGTCAAATTCATTGTCGCATAAGGTGTGAGACAAGAATCCATATAGTGTTTCTGTCATCATAGAATTAAGAGAATAATAATTGGGCATCAAATAGAAGAGATGAGTAGCATGATTTTCGGCATACGAAGGACCAAAGTGAATCATGGGATGGTGTGGAAAACAACGGAAAATCTAAGAAGAAAGTCAACATTGCATGGTCAGCCAAGGGAAGCTGACTGGAAACCTGAAATTATGAATATTAGAATGCAAAGTCTGTTGGTAAGGACATAAACAAGGAACCTTGGAAGAGTCTGAAATTTGAGGAAGCCCATTAATTACCAAGAAGCCATGCCACTGACACAACTGAAGCATGTGTTTCTAGTAAGAAGTAACAAGATGCTTTTCATTTGCAGATGTTCTATTAAAAGCAAGATCTATGAGGTTGAGTTCAAAGAGATAAAACTTCTCTTCCATGAGATCATGAAAAGGTGTCTAGTGGGTCCCAATGCAGGCATGAAAATCACCCAAAAGATTGGTGTTATCCAAAGATGAATTTGTAGAAATTCAATGGATATAAGGTCCATGTTTCACCATCAGCATGGATGACAAAGGGTAAGGATGTTGAAGAAAGTAGCAAACTATGAAGATGTCTCGAAGAGTGGGTGGGCCTCTATGAATTTGCAGCCACATATACCTGGAGTGCATATCTAATGCAACAAATGACACCTTCTGACAAAGACAGTCTCTAATGGGGCAAGCCACACCAGCCAAGCCATAAACATCATCTGATTTTCATGTTTCATGGCTGAAAGTAGAAACCCAATAGTAACCACTAACAGGTGGGAGGGTCTGTTTCATGCATAATACCTGGAGGAAAGAAGCTGAAACAGAAGGTTCTAGACGATGATTGGTGGTCCACTATGAGGTAAGCACAGCTATTATTCCTTTTTACTGCAATAGAAACATTTGGTTGTCATGTTTTTGTACTTTTTATTTTTAAATTTTTAAATTTTTTTAAACAATATTGTAGATACATTGTCTGCCTGATGTGACCCCTTGTACAGTTGAATAGATAGATCATTGGCTAATACGGACTCTTCTATCCTTGGAAATATTTATGGGACTTTGGCAACATGATTAGTCAGATGAAGCAAGCAGTGCATAGCAGGGGACCTTGATTTGGTGTTCTATGAGGAGCTTGTCAGGACTATTGTGACATGGATATGAGATACAATGGACTCCCTACTCCATATGGGAAGCATATACTTGGAACCACAATTGGTATGTGTGAAGGCTTAGGAAAGTGCCTCCTTGTGGGGACAAAGAGGGGAAGGAAGAGTTTATGAAGGCCCTTTGGAAGCTGTTAAGCCATGCAGACTTTTCCTGACTTTGGGAGCAGTAGACTGCATTTGTGAATCTTAAGTTCTAGTCTTTTGGACATTGGAGGCCAACGGGGATAGAGCTACCATTGCCTAGAGGGACCCTAGCGGAAAGTGGACACTACATGGCAGGAGAGCACTGAAGCGATGGATGCTTGTCATTTGCCTACTTTTTCAATTTGTTAGTTCCTCTGCTGGAGAGAGAAACTCACCTACGTGGTAACATACAACTTCATCCACTTTCTGAAGATGAAGTACACAGTGCTTTATGTCTTCAGGATTGACAGACTCATGGACATTGGCAAACTCTAACAGCACATTGGGATTTTGATCTTGAGGATGATGGCATACAGATTGGTGAGGATGACGATGGGCAGGAGGGATTAGTGGGAGCCCCATTGGAGGACTCACATTTTGATTTTGAGTGACTTTGATGGTGGTTATGGTGATGTATCAAACATGGGAGCGATAAAAGATGACATGGTCGAGGAGGGAGCAGGATGAGGCCATTGTTTTTTTATTTTTGAATTGTTGAGTATTTTATTTTGATCTGATATGAGTGTCAGTCACCTCTGTGCCCTTTGCAGCACATGGAATAAAATAATGCATTTTGTGTCTCAATTCATAGATTTACGATGTGTTACTGCATTTTGAAGTTTAATTTAACATTTTATTGCATGTTCAGTAGGAAATAACTTTAATTTTATTTTTTTCACTTAATAAACTATATTTTATTTTATTTCATTATTTATTTTTTAAAGCAACTGCGCTTTATTATCCCCCAAAAAATAGTCTCTCATCTCCTGTTGTGTTGAAAATGGATCACACAGTGAGATTAGTTTTTTACAGCAAATCCCAATAACTATGAAACTACCATGATAAAACACACAATTTCTAATATGGTGTTGGAGCTATTGGCCATCCCGTTTCAGATTTATTCAATGAGACTACTTCTTGGTCACAACATATTATGAACCCTATCCACAAATCAAGGAACTATTCAGATCCCAATAACTACAGAGCTATGATGATTGGACACACAATTGCTAATATGGTGTTGGAGCTATTAGCCATACCAGTTCAGATTTATTTGATGAGGTTGTTTGTTTTGGCTTTCCTGCTTATTGGTCACAAGATATTATCTACCTCATCCACAATTCTAGTTAGTATTCAGATCTCAATGCTTACAGAACTATTATGATTGGACACACAATTGCTAAGCTTTATGCCACAGTTTTGAACATGAAACTCCCATATCAGCTGAGCAAGGCAAACTCAAAGCAACGAGGCATGCTCGTTTTAGAGCGAATTACCAACAACATTGACCATCTTTTCATTCTCTGGGCTGTTACTGAAAAGGCTCATCAACAATCTTCTAAAGTCTTTTGTTGTTTTGTGGACTTTAGAAAGGCCTTCAACACTATTTCCAAACATCCTTTTTTTCAAAGGCTACAGGACATTGGCATCTCAAAGCTCTCTATTACCACTATTAGGAGACCTTATGAGATAGTTGTTGGTTTCTTTCCAATTGCCCCAAATTTTTCAAATGAGGTTCACAACACTACTGGTCAAGCTAAGTTTTGGCACTTATCCTCTTCACCTTGAAAGAATCTTCAAAATTGTTTTTCATCTGCATTGCCCTAGATCCATGGATAACCACACTTCAGGCCGTAATAGATTTCTCTACTTAACACTTTGCTCCTCATGTGGGTTTATTCCAAAAGCACTTTTGGTTGTCATTGAGCCTCATATTCTAAAGCTAAATCACTCTTTTAATCAACTAGTATCTCTATAGATCAGCTTCCTTCTTTCAAATACTCTTTAAATTCTCCTACCCATCTTTTTTCTTAGCAATAAGGTGATTAATTTTATTTATCAGCAATATATTCAATTCACTTGGATCACCCCACCCCAACCTCTTAGTCCTTAGCCTTCTACATTGAAAATTTCATGATGATGAGGATGGCACTAATGCTTGCTCATATTATATCCAATGACCTTGGACACATGGATTCAAGATCCCTCTTAGTCATCCCAAAGTCCACTCACATTAGTTGCAGATGGAGAGAGATCAACCTATTCTCGAGAGGATAGGATATGTCACCTTTGCTCTATTTGAGAGTGGAGACTGTAGAGCACTTCATATTTAGATGTCCTGCTTATTAAGAGATTTGGGGAAGGTACTACTGCCTATTTAGAAACTCATGTAGATTGTTTGCCCTTTTTTGCTATCCTAACTAGAAATGCTTGGCTTTACACTTTTTGGACGTTATCACTCTTCAATGTCAAATACTACAGGAGAAATCGACTACAACTCAATTAATCACCACCTTTTTTGCTATCCTGACTATAAATGCTTGGTTTTATACCTTCCAGACGCTATCACTCTTGAGTTTCAAATATCAAGAGAACGACTACAACTCAATTAATCACCACCTTTCACCCTATCTTTATTGTCAAGGACTCAAGAGTAATAAACATTCTTTTGACAAATCCGTGCATCCTACAAATGTTTGAGGGTAGCCATCAAGACTTGACACCTTCTTCCTTTTAAATGTAGCAGGTCAAGACCATGGCTCTCTTGCATAGGATATCAACTATCCCTCAATTGTCTAGAAGGTGCAAACAAACACAGCTTACCAACTTCTTGCCCTCTTCTATGAGTTCCTCCATCGTGCATGCTAGGAGAGTTTCAATAAGTTGGACATTATGCCCTACCAAAATTATCCAACCAAGCCACCTTAGCCCTACCATTTAAGAGGTGGAGACTAAAGAGCACTTTCTATTCAAATGTCCTATTTATTAACAGATTTGGGGAAAGGTACTATTGCTTGTTTAGAAACCCATGTAGATCGTTTTCCCTTTTTTGCTATCCTGACTATAAATGCTTCTCTTCAGTATCAATATTATAGGAGAGATCGACTACAACTCAAATAATCACCACCTTTCACCCTATCTTTATTGTCGAGAGTAATAAGCATTCTTTTGATGCGAAAACTCTCCATAATGGTGGCGACAAATACGTGGATCCTTGCCATGTTTGAGGGTAGCCATCAAGACTTTGACGTCTTCTTCCTCTTACATGTGGCAAGGCAGGACCATGGCACTCTAGCATAGGATATCAACCATACCTCAATTGCCTAGAAGATGCAAACAAACGCAACTAGTTTACCAACTTCTTGCCCTCTACTATGAGTTCCTCTATCATGGATGCTAGGAGAGTTTCAAGAAGTTGGACATTATGCCCTCCCAAGATTATCCAACCAAGCCACCTTAGCCCAGCCCATTTCCCTTCAAGCATCAGTAGATCTTGTGTTCGCTCTTTTAGGATAGTCGATGATGATGATGGGGCTGCTTTTGTGAGATATACTAGCCAATTTATACAGGAAATAATACAGAAAATTACTCAAACCCTAGCTCACAACCAACAGAAAACTATAACAGCAAACGGCAGAAATAAATTTCTGATTTTTTATTGTTCTGAAACAGCAAATTCTCAACAGCAGAATGCAACAGTGCGGATCTAAGATCTAGCAACTGTCTAGAACAGAAAATACATCACATAAATACCAGAAATGGCCCCTAGGGCTGAATTCTTGGCTAGAAATGGCCAAGTATAATTTCTGGATGTTGCAGAAAATTTCCGAAAACCCTCAATGGCTGGATCTAGCTTTTAGAAGACCAAAAGCATCTCAAAACTGCAGAATGAGCCTCTCCAAGGCTGGGCGTCCCACCTTGAGGCAGATAGAAGGGCAAAACCCTCCTCAAAATTTCTCCCAATTCGCCACCAATGGCAGATCTGAATTTCTGTATCAACTCCTTAACAATTGAAGCACAAATACAAACCCTGGATGGATTTGTCTCTAAGGCTGAGTAGTTAGCTAGCTGGTCTAGCCTTCAATGGAGAGTTCCAAAGGGAACCCCAAATCTCTTGCAGAAATTTCCAGCAATTCTCCAAGAGCCCAGAGAATACAGCAGTATTCTCCCAATGTCAACAGTATTCTTCCCAGTCCCCCTCACAAATGAAATGCCTGTCTTTTATAAGCACAACCCTAATGAGAGATTAGATCTTAGCCATTGATCTTGATGAATGGCTGAGATTAGATCTCAACAAAACATAAGATCCCAAGGCTAGGATTAAACCTTGTCAACAAGACAACTTAAGTGATGTTGGAACCCTTATCCTTATCCTTATCCTTATCCTTAAGATATCTCACCCTTATCCTTATCCTTAAGACATCTCACCCTTATCCTCAAATTAGTCTTGGAACTTGTGATTTTCGTTTTTACACTTGCCAAGGTAATAAATACACTTGGTCTTATCTTAATACATGACTAACACATCATTAACTTTGACCATAACAAATATAGACAACAAGACATTCCAAAAACGTGTACAAGGCCCCAAGCATTTAATAATGCCTTATTTTAACCATAAACTTCTTCTAATACCACAACTAACTCCACTAACCCATATACTAACATTAAAACTTGTCAAAACATACTAACTAACCCCTTAGAGGCCCACAAACAACAACAAAACATAAATTTGAAATATTTACAAGGCTGGAAATAAATGGGGACATTACATTTTGCTTCTATTTCTACTCAACATTCCACCACTAATTAGAGTTGACACTTGGATCCTCTTGAGCTCTTATGTATTTCTTTCTTTTCCCTTGATTGTTGGTTATGTTATCTCTTCATCATTACATGCAACACGTTCTCTTCATCATTACACACAACACGTTATGGTTTACCCTTTTTCTAAGTCCACCCATTGAGGATGTGATCAGATGTTGTACAATAGTTTAACTTTAGTGAATTCACTGTAGTCTCTAGTTTAGTTTATTAACACTTTATTGGTAGCCATAGTGCTTTGTAATAACTTTTTTACATCGAGTTCCATTGACCTACTCTGATCATTCATGCACATTAATAGAATTATCATATAGTCATTCATCTTAGCTTCTCCCCAACAGCACCAATCAGTACAAAGTACAAAGAACATGGATTATACAACATCCCACATCTCAACCATCCTCTCGAGCATAATAAAAGTCTCCACTATGTTGAGGAATTCTTCCCTCGAGAAAGTCCTAACAAGTGCTAGCAAGACATAGTAGTTGGAAACTCTTTACCTAGTCAATCTTTCCAATGTCAATCATGGCATTTTCTATGTATATAAAAAACATTGGATCCAAAATTTGTGTTTATATGCATTCTAAACCATTAAGCCGATTGATTTGCAAACTTGGCCAGTGCCAATCACAAACTACACAATATCAAGAACCCACCTCCTTCATGGCTTCTCTCAAAATATGAAATTGGGAGTCTACGTTTTTGTGCTTCCTAGAGCAATCAATGGCTCAAAGAAAATATAGTCCAATTGTATGTGCGACAAACATATTGATGAAAGGTCGATGCTTAATATTAATCCACCCATCCATTGTGATATAAAAACCCATCCCCAAACATGTTTGCTCGAATACTCAATTAACAAGCTAACCTTAGAATATTGTTTTTCAAGGAGGGTGTATGTTCTTCAAGGACCTACAACAGACCAATTGTATTTGTCTTCTTCAACATGTTTTCAAAATATCAAGAGCATGCGATAAAAAATAGGATAGCATGGGCATACAAGAATGTGCCAATAAGCATAGTATACAAATGTGCCCAAATACTTAACAACTCCATGAGAATACCCTTCAGGTGAAGCAACTCTACATAAAAGTCCTTAACAAAATGAATCATTCCATAAAATCTCACAATATAAGAGTCGAACCTAATTATAATACTACAATAATTCAATATCTCACAACTCATTACAATGATATGATAGAATATGCATCTTGAATGTTATTTTATCTAAAGTAAAGTAGTTTTTAATGTCCACAAGGCCATAGGCCATATGGGACTGTGGTTATCCAAGTGTTTATCCACCCACACCGAAGTATGGTGTACAACCCTACCCCCTTTCAAATTCCAACCTTGGACCTCCTATTTGGAATGTACAACCCTAAGTACATTGGCTAAGAATAATCCCTTTACTTGTGAGTTAAAAATTGGGCACGTTATAACTAATCCAAGATTATGCACACCAAATATTAGCTCCTCTATAATCCCCAAGTAGATCATAAAAATTTGGGTCTAATTACTTAAGTATCCACTCCCCTTAGCATGCTTTACCTTTGAAGTATGTGAAGAAACCAAAAAATATATTTTTTTTTTTACTATTGTAGACAACAAGTACCAAACAAGCACCATGTACATCCATTGTCATTTTCCCTTTCATGTTGTGTATAATCCTAGCTATTATTCCTTTGATACCACATATATCCAAATTTTTTACTACTTTCATATTGCGTACCCATTACCATTGTTTATTCGATTTCATATATGATCATAGTTGTTGCTTCTTTGACATTGTGTATCCATAGATGTTGATTATTTCATTTCATGTATACCTCTAGTGTTATTCCTTTGACATCGTGCATACACTATACCCATAGCTATTTTTTCTTTTATGCTCCATGTCATGACTCACGATTGTGACCTTTCATGGTGATGTGGATGTCAATATGCTGCAACCCTTACAAATTGAGCCTCTCATTCCATCTAATTTTATTTTCAACCTTATGTTACCTTGGCTTTTGAATGGATGAAAGGGTTTCAGACTCTTTCATGATCGCCCAACACCTTTTCATGCTCTTCCTCATGGTCCTCCTTAAACTCTTCTTCAAATTCTCCCATATAAAGTTCTTTAAATTATTCATCCTATGAGTCACAAACAACTTTGTCCCTTATCTTGATTGATTCCTTGTGTTCTGTAATACTCTAGAGAAATTGACCATTTTTCCTATCATGAACTTTCTATGAACTATTTTATGTTCTCTGAAAATATTAGATAGTAGGCCTCAACCCAGCTTTTGTAAATATGCAAACTTCTTTTGGGAATGCGTTCACCATGAAACTTTTGCTCTCAAAATGAATTGAAGGCCCATTAAAACTTTGTTTCTCCCCGTTAGATTTTTCTAAGAAATTGATGTGGGAACCATATCATATGCTTCAATGCACTTTTTCTATGAAATGTGTTTATCCCACATGCAAAGAGAAAAGGGACCTAACAAAGTAGAAATAGACCATACGGAGGTTTGGGTGTTAGAGTTTGTTACGTAAGATTATGTTTGGAGTCATTTTTGGCAGTCTGAAGACTGATTTCTTGGCCAGCATCAGCATGCAAACTGCTCTTGGAGTTGGCCCAAGTTGAAGCCCATACTTCATCAAGAAAGTTATCTTCATGCCTATGTTCTCCCTTATAGGTTTCTAACAATATTATATAGTTCTGCTTTAATCTTTGCAAATCTGTGCCCGCAATATTCTGTTAGAGTTTTAGGTATATTTAGTCAATCACCTTCTATGACAAATCCGGGTGCGTTTCACATAGATCTCCTTGTATAGATCACCATGTAAGAAGGAACTCTTAACATCCATCTAATGTACTTTCCATTAAAATTCGAGGACTAATGATACAATTGTTTCATAGTGTTCATCTTGGCCACTAATGCAAGTCTCAATGTAGTTGCTTCCTTCTTGCAGAGAGAACCTTTTGGCAACAAAACTAGATTTGTATCTGTCAACCTCTATTTCTGAAGTGCTATTGACCTTGGTGGGAACTCTATTCAAAAAGCAGTTTACATGGAAAGTTGCCTCCCCAAAATTTATCATCCAATCCTTGTGCCTAAAGCATACACATAGCCATTTCCACAAGTGTCTTATTTTTCCTTTTTGTAACACCATTCTATTTTATCCTTGCCATACCACTCCATTGTTCTTTAGAAAATATTTGAAAGTTTTAGCAATGTACTTCCTTCAGTTGTCAACGTAAAGGCATTGGATAAACAAACACTTTGATCCTCAACTAAAGCCTTGATTCAAAACAAAATTCAAATGTCCTGTCCTTGCTTTGATAACATAAACTCATGTTCTTCTTGACAAATCATTGATAAAGGTCAAGGCACACTTGTTATCTAAGAAAGAGGGAATATTTGTTGTATAAATATCGTTTTGAATGAGTTCCAATTGCTTTCTTTCCCTCCATGAAAAAGTTGACGTCTTCCACTATTTATGGCCTTCTCATTAGGTTCATGATTTTATAATTCAAATGTCCAAATCACCCATGCCATATTTTGCTCATATAAACAAATCCCCACTAAAAGTGCAAAGGTTATTTTTCTTTTCTTCACACCCTACAAATTTCTACAACTTGTCCCTTAGATCAAGTGTACCGAAAAACACAACAGCATGTTCCACATATCCTTGATCATGAAAATGTTATGCAAAGATTCCACCTTTCTGCCAAATTAAGTGACTTGAGATACAGATCACAAGACTACAGTAACATGATAGACGTCCCTAACAACCCCTTTCTCATATTTGGCATCACTAGAACCACTGATATCTATGACAGTATTATCCACCATACAAATCCTATCCTCTTTGGCTTTGTCAAATTAATAGAATGCTGTCCCACATTTAGCTATACAATATGGGCATCCAAAATCAACAATCCACTCCTTTCTAGATACACCCAACATTACAAATGACTCAATACCCAAGATCATAAGAGTACCAAGTGATTGATGTAGGGATGAGTGCATCCTAAGATAGGACAAGTTCACGATCGATGGGTTGCCAAACAATCACATGAATCACCACAATGACCCATAAAAACAAACCCTAAACGGCTCCAAAAGGAATTATGATCCACTCTATCCAATTCTCCTAAAGGGCCCCAAAAGTCAGGTTCACCACTAAAAAAATTTAAACTGAATGTAGACCACACAAAGGTAAAAAACCAATGTAACTTGAAACTAGTCAACTTGATATCATTGAAAAACAAAAAATCATTAGGATCATTACAATTACTAAGCATTCTAACAATTTGTGTTTATCAAGATCTTCAACCCCTCTAACATTCCAGCTTAGTAACTCCATTTATCAGGAAAAGGTTTAGGCCTATACAAGTGGTCTACATGGCCAAGAATGTTACTAAATTTACCTACTGGTTCACATTTATTACTTTTGTCATTGATAGAGATATAGATTACTTAGGTTGTCCTTTGGAATAAAGGCTGTAGGAAGCAATGTTGTGCTCTTCTTTATTGAAACATCCACAACAATTTCATGATAGTTACTTAAGATGTCTATTACCAAAAATGCATAACTATACTTTTTAGTTTTTATTAATATGTTAGAATTGGAGATATTGAACCCAGCTTTGAGCCAAGGTATGATAATAAGCATGACTTAGCAATTGTGCTCTAAGGCTCACTAGCTCAAAAATAAATAAATAAATAAATATTATTATTATTATTATTACAAGGATCAGATCATGGGTTCAGAAATGTATGAATTGCATCATCTAGGCACACAAATAATCCTTCTATATTTAGTTTTTAGAAATTGTTTCATGTATTTGATGAGTTGGATATCCATGATTTTGATTAGAAATTTATTTTTAATGCTGCAGTGTTGGAAGAAATGAAAATTATAAGCAAGCAATGATATGAATGCTATTCTTGAGCCATTTAGGAGAACAATAACGGCAAGAGGGTGACTCACTAACTTGCATGGGCTTTGTAGACATAAGTGGATAATCTATAATACCGAATGCAGTCAGGAGGATGTAAACCATTTGTGGATAAGCATAAGGAGCCAAGAGATAAAGTTGGGCCTAACCCTTGAGAAAATACTTTCAGTCCGCTTTTTATGCAGGTGCCCATACGATTCCTCTGGCACAACATAGAAAGCATTGTCCAATAGAAAAAAGCACTCTATATAAGCGAATGCAACCATATAGTGCGTATAAATTATAATATATCTTACCATCAGCTTGCTGTCTGTGTAAAGAAAAATCAGTTCAATGCATGCCTGGATGGCTATAAGAAATACATGAGTTGCATGTTTCATAAATTAAATGTCCATTAATCTATTATGGCAGTATTTAAGGTGCACCTCTCTTTACGAATAAAAAAAGAGGTCACACTATACAATAACACAATAATTATTGTAACTTACAATCTTTCCGTAAGATTCCATGCCCTTCTCCCTGTCAGTGAACACCTGAGACCTTCAGGAGCCAATGTTCATCTCTTTCTTAAAGGCATTCAAAGAGGCTAACATTCTTTATACTAAGTACTTCCATCGTTGAAGTTTTGCTAGTCTCTCAATGCAGTTTCTCTGTCCTTATCGGGATCCCATGTGTCCTGGCTAGTGGTGACCTTTCGAAAAACAGTGATCACACTAAATGGGAATATTATCATTTGCTATTAGCAACTTAGGCCGAGGACTTACAGTACAACTGGAACCAAAGAAGGTTCTATTTTCACTTGATGGACTTGGTATATGCAGACTATCTTGAAAAAGAGATTCAAAATAACGCAAGTTAAAAGAACATTCCTAGAGGCTTCAAAATTTAATATTTGCAAGCAATGGTGTTATACCCCATTGCTAAGAGTGTCATATAGATACTGAAATTGTTTTCATATAGTACAGCACAATTAGAGATGTAGATTGCAAAGGTTGTCTTGCAGTAATACTACATACACGAGATAGCAATATGTACTGTAATTCACTGCAGAAACACTCTCAGGTTATAACATTTTATGTAAGGAAGTCTCCTCTGGCCGTAACTACTTTCCTATGGATATACCAATACGCAAACATTAGAACACAGTGCGCACTGCACGGATCCAAACATGTGACATTCCCATTCGCCAAAAACAAAGACAGCATTACACAACGAAAACCCCTTGGCCAAAAAATAAAGCATCCATTAACATTAATGGATCCAATTGATAAATTTAAAGAGGGAAATTAATACGTTATACCCGGTTTCCACCTGCGGTCGCGAAAATGTTGAAGTAATCAGAATCGATAAAGTTGAAAGCAATGGCATAAAGAGGGCGTTTGCCCTCCTGAAGCCTGTTCGTCACTTTGTACTCCTTCTTCTTCTTCGTAGAAGCTAATTGCCCTGGAACGGGCTCTGTACCCAACCCCGTCCTTGCCATTTCTAACCAAGACCTGAAAACTTCGGACAAAATTCTATATCCAGCTAAGAAGCCGATAAATCCTTGTTTCGAGTGCTTTAAACCCAGTGTTTCTGGCTTATAGCTCAGTTACTCAAGCCCATAAAATATCTTCTTCTTTCTGTTTTGGAATAAGCATGACCCCAAAACTCCTCGTGCCGGCAGTATCTTCATATAGTTTCCTTTCTATTTTTGAGCAGTATCTTAGTGCCCGGCAGTGTCTTACTATGGTTTCTTGATTGCGAGTCCTCCTGTTCCTAATCCCAGGAACTCAAACTACGGCTAGTCATATTGTTATATACCTAAAAATGGATTAGGTCAAATCAATACAAGGTTTTTAATGTTTAAAGGTCAAAAATGGTTTGCTGGATAAAACATTTATAAACAGCTATAGTTATAAGGTTTTTTTTTTTTTTTAATTGGTTATCGAGCTCGCGCACGCACACCACTGTATTAATTCTATAATTTAATTAAATAATGTTTTTTAATATTTATTTTTTATTATTTTATTTTAATGGTTTACGGGATAAAACATTTATAAACCTATAAAGTTAACAGCTATAGTTATAAAGTTTTTTTTTTAAATTGGTTATCGTGCTCGCACACCACTCTATTAATTCTATAATTTAATTAAATAAAATTTTTTAATATTTATTTTTTATTATTATTTATTATTTTATTTTATTTATCTTTTATTATATTTTTTTATTTAAATAATTCATGCACGGACACTTAATAGAAAAGTACTTAGCTAAAATGTATATCTAGCATTTTAAAATAAATTTGTTCTTTGTTTAAACAATTTTATAAAATATTTTTGTCCAATTATTTTATAAAATCTTTTTATGTTCCAAAGTTAAGTATTTTTTTTCCGTATATATTTTTTCTTTTATATAACATTTAAATGATTTATTTTTATTTTCGTTTATATAGGAGAGTTGACCACACTATTATATTTTTAGTAATTGATAAATGTTGGGTTTGAATCATAGGACCGCTTCCACCAAACCTATTCTGCTTCGTTATTATTGACCCAATGTGAAGGAAACCATCGATCACTCATACCATCATTGTTGGTCTGGCGCTCACTCAAAGGATTCAAATCAGACTACTACCTTTGCAAACAGGTTGCCCCGAGATTTAAACCTAGGTGTCTTCTTGGTAAGTGCCTAACCAGACAAGCACTTACCAAAGCACTTACCAATCCACCTAGCCCTTGTACCATCATCGTCGGTCTAGCGCTCACTCAAAGGATTCAAATCAGACTACTACCTTTGCAAACAGGTTGCCCCGAGATTTAAACCTGGGTGTCTTCTTGGTAAGTGCCTAACCAGACAAGCACTTACCAAAGCACTTACCAATCTACCTAGCCCTCGGGGACTAAATATTTAGGTTAGTGCGAGAAATCCTTGTGACCAGGGGACTAAATATTTAGGTTAGTGTGAGAAACCCTTATGACCAACGCACAGGGTTGAGCAGTCTCCTCCCAACCATGACCCCTCATAAAAGTCGAGAGCTATGCTTGTCAATAGGGAATTTAACACACAGCCTTTGTGTCCCCCTTTACGTCAGGTTCAAACCGTGGACCTTATCTTCAACAGGGCCAGGCTCGCCTTCTCCACTTGCGCTACAAAGACGGACAAACCTTATGTTAAGGAAAATTGTTCCCCGTATCCCCTGGGGCAAGGATTTTTCGTTCCACGAGGCATGTCCCATCCGGGTATACCCTTAGGTTAGTTGGGTTTTTTTTTGTATCCGACGCAAGCCGTCAGGCTTGCACCCCAAACCTCCTTTTGAGGATTAAAAGAATTTGCCAGTAAGGTACTTAGTGCGGATTAAACCTTTTTGAAGGAAAACTATTACTCGTATCCCTTGGGGGCCAGGAATTTCCATTCCACAAGGCCTATCCCATCCGGGTATACCCCCTCGGGCTAGTCGGGGGTTTTTGTATCCAGTGCAGGTCCTCTAGGCTTGAACGTCAAACCTCCTTCAAATGATTGAGGGAACTTACCAATAAGATATCTAGTGGTGCGGATAAACCTTATGTTAAGGAAAATCGTTCCCCGTATCCCCTGGGGACAACACTCAAGGTTATATTACCTTCAATCCCCAATGTTTTCATAGTTAAAAGGGAGAATGACATGCTTCCAATTAAAAATTTTTGTTTAAATTTTATTCTTTGAAACTCAAATAATATTTTCAAGTAGAAAACTGATATGGTAAATGAATTTAATTGTACATTAATCTTCAAAGGACTTAAATAAGCCCAAATTACAAACCGTAATACGAAGATTATGTGATGAGGCTTACTCTAGAAAATAAGTGATAAGGAGCAAACCGTTTATTCTTCGAGAGACAAGACACCTGGAACAAGACAAAAATAAACATGAGCAAGAACAATGGCTCACGTGTACAAGGCGATTAACAAACTCAAGACTAAGTCCTAATGCATAAACCTAGGAAACCTAAGTTTTAATAAAAATAAAAATTAAGATCATTCGTCCCAACAAAAGAAGCATTGGACTCCAATGCTTTTAACAAAGAGGGAAAATCCTGGAACATTTGGTGAGCAGAGATCTAGCGAGCCTGATGTGGAAATTGGCCATGACGGGCCACAAGATATGAAGTAGAAGAACCTTGGCAAGTCTGACGAGTCTTCATATCAAAGAGTGTATCGGCGTCGATCAAAATTTGTACATCAGGAACTACATCAACAGGATGATTGATGGTTGGAGAAGATTCTAAGGTAAAATCATAGTATGGTTTCAGGAGATCCACATTAACAACGTCATGAATGCCAAGATGTGCCGAAAGATCAAGGCGAAAGGCATTCTCAAAAATTTGTTAAACAATGGTGTAAGGCCCATAACGAAGAGGTTTGATTTTGCTATGTGCCTTATCCGTAAATCATTGTTTATCCAGATGAAACCATACTTTGTCACCAACCTAAAAATGATGAGGAGTGCGATGCTTGCCCATCTATTATTTCTGCTTTTGTTGAGTCTTCTAAAGAGTATGTACCACTTTGGAATGAAGGCTTTACAAATGCTGAATAAAAGAGTTGGCCTCGTCTTGCTTCTTTTGAATGTGCAAAGTAGCTGGTGAGGGTAAAGACAAAGGCAACTCATATGGAGCCAATGGTTGGAATCTGAAACAGACCTCAAATGGAGAGTGCCTGGTGGAACTGTGAATGGCTCTGTTGTAGGCATGATCGATATGAAAGAGGCTCAAATCCCACTTGGTAGGAGTGGAATAATGGTAGATCCTCAAAGTCTGTATAAGAGTATGATTAACTACCTCTATCTGCCCATTAGACTGAGGGTGATAAGTAGTAGAGAAGTTAAGGGATACTCCCAAGATCTTCCAAAGAGATCTCCAAAAGTGACCCACAAAGCGCGAGTCACAATCAGAGACAATGTTGGTTGGAAGACCAAATGAGCGCCATACAATCTCAAAGAAGAGCTGAGCCAAATCCTGTGCAGAACTCGTCTTGCAACATGGAATGAATTTGGCCATCTTACTAAATCTATCAACAATCACAAAGATACAATCGTGTTGTCTAACTGTCATTGGAAAACCGCTCAATAGGTCCATGGAAATGCTCTTCCAAGGATGAGAAGGAATGGGTAAAGGCATGCTCAAACCCATTTTCCTGTTAGCGTATTTGGAACTGTTACATACAGTACATTGTTGCAAGAATTGAAGAACATCTTGCTGCATGTGAGGCTAGAATAAGAACAGTTGAAGGTGATGAAGCATTTTCTACTTGCCAAAATATCCTCCATAAAGTGTAGAAGGAGCCTCTTTCAAGAGAGGCTCCCTGTGCTCACGAGGGACAAAAATTTTATCCATTTTATACAACATGCCATCCTTGATGTGAAAGTCTTTAAGAGCTCTCAAATTAGAAGATGAAGGATGTGACAGTTGCTAAAAAGCTTTACCAAAATTTGGATCCAAAGGATACTATGTGGGCCAAGTTTGGAAGTCAATATGGGATGTTGTCACAACAGTTAAAGCAAGGGTTGATGGAGGATGACTCAAACAGTCAGCTACAACATTATTCTGTCATTTCTTGTACTTGATTACCAAATGAAATTGCTGCAAGTATGATGCCTATTTCATGTGTCTAGCCTCTTCAACTTTTGTTTGAGATTGGAGAAACTTAAGTGACATATGATATGTGTGGACTATTATTTATTTTCCTAGAAGATAGTGCCTTCAATACTTGATGGTCTAAACCAAAGCATATAACTCTTTATCATAGGTAGAATAGTTTTTCTTGGCCTTAGAAAATATTTCGGAATGATAGGCCATTGGATGGCCATTCTACTTGAGCATGGCTCCAAGTGCAAACTGTGAAGCATCCATCTCAATCTCAAATGGTTGAGCAAGATCTGGAAAAACAAGAACAAGTGCAATACACAATTTGTGTTTCAATGTGTCAAAGGCCTTTTATTGATCCTTTATTAACTAAAATTAAAGTTTTATCTTTGTCAAGTGATACAAAGAAGTGACAATAGTGGAATATCCTGCTATGAACATGCGATAGAAATTGGAAAGTCCAAGAAAACTCCTTAACTCTATGATAGTAGTAGGAGTTGGCCATTCGAGAATGACTTCAATTTTAGTAGGATCCACTTGAACGCCTTCTCACTGATAACAAAACCAACATAGGCAATGGAAGTTTACCCAAAAGAACACTTAGGATGATTGACATACAATTGGTTCTTTTGAAGAATTTGAAGAACATATTCTACGTGTTCTAAATGACTTCTCCATGTAGGAGAGAATACAAGAATATCATCAAGATAGATGATTACAAATTTATCCAAACAATATTTGAATACTTCATTCATTAGTCGCATGAATGTAGCAGGAGCATTCGTGAGACAAGCCACTCAAAGAGCCCCATTTTCGTCTTGAATGTTGTTTTCCAAGTGTCCTTAGAGTGAATCCTGACTTGATGATAGCCACTTTTGAGATTGATCTTGGAGAAATATTTAGCTCCTTGAATCTAATCCAAGAGATCGTCAATTCGTGGAAGTGGATATCTATTTTTTATTATGATTTTGTTAAGTACCCTAAAATCAATGCATAATCTCCATGTACCATCTTTCTTCAACACAAGAAAGATAGGTGAAGCACAAGGAGAAGTGCTTAGTTTTATGAAACCTTTAACCAACAAATCATTAATTTATCTTTTAATTTCGTCCATTTGCACTATTGATTGTCTACACATTGAAGTATTTGGAAGAGGGGTAGCAGGAACAATCTCAATGTTATGATTAATCTGTATTTCAAGTGGAAGGCTTGAAGGTTCTTTGAAAATACTAGAATATAATTGAAGTAATGAATTAACTGAAGAATGCCTGTTATGTAAATGCTTAGGTGTTTGATTCTCTTCTTTGGTTGGTCTGATGAAGATGAGTGCTAGTTCCTTTGCTTGGTTAACGGTTTTTCGGGCTTGTTTGCAACTTAACATCAGATTTTGTGGTGTTTTTTATGTACTTCTAATTATGTAAGTCTTATTATCTTTGTTCAAATTGTATGTGTTGTTATACCCATCATGTATAGACCTCCTATCATATTGATAGGGTCTTCCAAGCAACAAGCCACAACAATCCATTGGAGTTACATCGCACACAACTGTGTCCACAAAAGTAGGATTGAAAGTAAAATTCATCGTGCATGTATGTGTGATGTCGGTTGAAATTCCATTATCCTTCCACCCCAAAGAATACGGATGAGGATGGGGATTTATCGACATCTTCAATTTATCAACAATGGACCTCGCAATTAGATTTTTCTACGAGCCGTTGTCGATTATACAATCAACCATGAAGGTGTCTCTTAGGTGGACCGTGGTCACAAACAAGTTCTCATGATCACCTCGATAAGTATTCATAAGGGTCACTTTTTTCAACCCTACTAATTCTTTATATGCCTTTCATTCCCCTATAGCCTCAATAGGACCCTCTTGGGGTTCCTCATTGGAAGGCTTTACAACTAGGGTTTTCTTCTTCTTCAAATTTTGCAATTTCCAACATTGATTCTTTTGATGACCTTTATTTTTACAAAAGCTACATTCCATAGGAGTTTTAGAAGAAGCTTTTTGAGAATAAGAAGAAGAAGAGGAAGATGGAGAAGGAGTAGAAGAAGAGGAAGAAGACTTAGGTGCCTTGGATTGGTAATGAGAAGCCTTCGGATTTCCTCCCGACGATGAAGAGCGAGACCCTTGTGTTGACTCTCGCAACTCCTCCTCTGCAAGAACGACTTGATTGAAAGCCATGTAAATGCTCACAATGATTTTGCATTTCAATTTTCGAAAAAGGGGTTCTTGCAACCCACTTTTGAATTTGGTCACAAGTTGGATGGCAGAATCTTGCATTGAATTCAAAATTCTCAATTTGTTAAATTGCAACACATAATCATGAACACTCATATTAGAAGTTTGATGAAGATGAAGCCATCTTATCTCAAGGTCTTCAGCATAGTTTGAAGGGTAAAACTACTTTTCAAAACACATTGTAATTCATCCCATGAGTCAATAGGATTTTGTGTTTGTTGGTGATCAGTGACGAGAATCTTAGCAATGCCAAACAATTTGAGCTTTGCAAAAGCAACTTGTTGATCCTTTGCCAATTTTGTGTAATCGAACCAACTGCTCATGTCAAGAATCCAGCTGTTAAGCACCTCAAGATTTTGGGAGCCATCATAAAGTGGAACATCACATTGCGGCTGAATATCTTGTGACGTGACCTTTTCGGCCAACACACTCACAAGTTGTGTGAGTTGGGTCATTTTGTCGGTCAATTCGGCAACCATTGGACCCTGAGTATGTGCTAGCAAGAAAGGTTTTTTTTTTTTTTTGTTGCAAAAAGCAATTTTACAAAATGGTATATAAGGCAAGAACAATATTGCACTATTCAACAATATGTTGTTCAAAATTGCAAACAAAATTTTGATTTAATTTTATGGCAAAATTAATGCAATCTTACCAAAAAGCGGTGCATCAGGTAGAAATGGTCAATGGTTGAGGTTGATGAAATTTTGAGCGCGATGCTCGTGCAAGCAAACTGCCTCATAAAAGTTTCGGTGTGCCGATAATAAGCACTAACAAATCTTGGTTGGTGAATCAGGCAATTGCTATATTGGATGCACCGTTATCCACATCTATGTCGAAGCTTAATGTAGTGATGCGAAGCTCCCTAAAGGCATTCTATTTCAAACCATGGATGGTAGAAAATGTGAATACCCCCCCCCACACACGATGTCGTGATTATCGTAAGCTACAAGCGATCAGGGTGTGCATAATTGTGAACGTGTGCAGGTGGACAAAAGGAACGATGAGTAGATTCATCGGTTTTCACACAATCGACTACGCTTGCCTATCATTAGCGCAAAAGGAATTAATTTGTATTCTTGTAGAGCTATGACAGAAAATATGTTGTTTGGCCACGAAAGCGAAATGCTTGTCGAAGAACATTCAAAGTGGCCAGAAGTTCCAGATCATGGTAAAAAACACCAATCGCCAAGCGCAGGAAATGCAAACACAAGGGATTGCTAACATTCAGTGCAAAATTTATGTGATATTCCATCTGATAGTCACAACAAATAGTATAGATCAGACCAAGGAATATCGAATCTCGGTGGTAGAGTGCGTGTAATGTCATTGTCAGTCGATGTAGACAGTTAGATTTTTGCAGAACCAAACGTATTGTCACGTCCCATTTGTACCATCACAAAGGAGAAGATCGAGGTCATAGTGAAAACGTGTATCCATGATCACGAATAAGGGTAAATTAGAAGTAAATTACATAGCACAAAACCCAGTGTCGGTAGATCATAGCCTGGTGTCTATAGATCGTGGAATTCCAACTAGAGGGTGCGATGGAAACTGTCAAGTTCAATAAGCCACAAATAGAACAACTTCGATCTACGTGTCAAAGTGATCTAGGAGCATCAAATCGTGGTAGATGCAACTAACGATAGGTGCATAAAAAATTTCCATATTATGCGGTAGACAGGGCCACGTCAGATAGGTGCAGAAATAAAATTCTGCAGTAGTTAGAGTCACGTCAGCAAGGGCCAGTGGTAATTGGTGGCCCAGAAAATACTTGGCCAATGATCGATGAAACAACTATTGGGGCACGAGCTCCACAAGGTATGCACAATTACTGAAAAAAATATATTTCCAAGATGAAATATAGCCAATCAAGTGCTTCAAATGTTATCAAAATATTGGACAACAATTTGGTGGCAAAAACAAAATTGTCACCACCAAAACTTGCCACAAATTGTCAAAAATTATCGACATGAATTATGCAACAATTTACTACAAAAATTATTTTTTAGAACAACAATTACACAATAATTTTTCAACAAAAATTTGAAGAGCTTCAAATAGGATAATGTTGATTGGAAAACCAAATCAATCAGCACGAGGTCGACAGTAACCCAAAGCCTCCACAAATTCCCACTTTGATACCAAACTGATATGGTAAACAAAGCTAAGTATACATTAATATTCAAAGGAATTAAAATAAGCCCAAATTACAAACCATAATATGAAGATTACGTGATGAGGCTTACTCCATAAAATAAGTGATAAGGAGCAAACTGTTTATTCTTTGAGAGACAAGACACCTGGACCAAGACAAAAACAAACATGAGCGAGAACAATGGCTCACGTGTACAAGGTGATTAACAAACCCTAAGACTAAGTCCTAATGCATAAACCTAGGAAACCTAAGGTTTAATAAAAATAAAAATTAAGCCTCATAAAAAACAAAGATGAGAAATGGAGAAATAAGAAATAATATCAAGTAAAAAAACTATAGCTCTACTCTCAACCTATTACAACCCCCTTCTTGGGATTGAAAAAACTTAGTTTTTTGTAGATATTTAAATTACTTCATAAGAGCAATACACCTAATTAAAACTTCAATCTTCATAAATTATGATATGTCATTCAAGTTTCACATGATTGGGAAGAACTAGGGTAACATTAGGACAATTTTTTCTAGAAAAAATATTTCATCTCTTAGAGCCATATGTTTGCGAAGGGTTGTTCGATTTAGATGGTTCTTGGACCAATTTGTGCAAATTTTGAAGAGCTTTAAAATGAGTGGTTGTATGAAGGAATTTATGTTGGTCAAATGAACTTTGAACTCATTAATCAAGTATGGATTTATACAAAGGGGTAGGCCCAAATGAGCTTGTAACAATATGATGCTAAATCCTACCAACAACTAACAATAGCAAACAAAATATTATTTGTAGTTACTAACAAATAATATTCTAGGCTAACAATAGATTGCACGTTAGCTTAGCTTCTAGAGTAACAACTAGGATAATAATAATAAAATAATGTGATAACTATAGCCTAGCCTAACATCCCCCCTTATTACATTATTTGATGTACATAGAGAATTGTAAAACAATTCAAATTTGATACGTGCAAGTGCCTTAGTGAAAATATTTGTAATTTGTTCATCGGTGGGAATGTACTAGAGCTGAATCTTTTGCTTTGGAACTTTATCTTGAATAAAGTGACATTGAGTGTCAATATGCTTTTTTCATTCATGGAATACTGAATTATTGATGAGTTTTAATACACCTTGGTTATCGCAATTTAGGTGTATTGAAAGATTTTTTGGAAGACATATACTTGAAAGAATGTGATGTAATCATATCACTTCACACATTGCTCCTCGTGATGCATGATATTTTGCCTCTATAAATTAAAGTGCAACAACTTGTTGCTTCTTATTGTGCCAAGAGACAAGACCAACTCCAAGATGAAATATGTATCCTGACGTTGATTTTCTATCATCTATAGATCCAACATAATCTAAGTCCATGTATCCTTGCAAGAACTTATCATTCTTCTTATAATCCAGGCCATATTATGTTGTACCATGGATATAGTGTAGAACTTGCTTCACTACCTTCCAATGACTGACCTTAGGTTCCTGCATGAACCTCGAAAGATAGCTTACAATAAAGCTGATATCCAACCTAGTATTCGTCATATATGAGAATCCCAATCAACTGTCAATGGAGAGTTCCATCTACCTGAGGAGATTTTTTTGTATCGAGATAGTTGTAACTCTGTTTCCATTAGAGTTACCTTGGACTTACAATCTGTCATTTTATATTTTTCAATTTATGCCTTGGCATACTTCGTTTGTGTAATCCTAATGTGGTTCTTTTTCTGCAAAACTTCCAAGCCAAGATAATAACGGAGAAGTCCTAGATTTGTCATTTCAAATAACTTTTTCAAGTCACCCTTCACTACTTTAATCATCTCTTTTGAACTACTAGTGATGATCAGATTGTCTACATAGAGCATAAGGATCACTATTTTAGAACCAACTTTCTTGAAATAGAGATTGGAATTTGAGGGACTTCTCTTGAAACCATGTTGCAAGAGGTGATTATCAATTTTAATGTACCAATATCTTGGATCTTATTTCAACCCATACAAGGAATTGATCAATTTGTAAACTTTTTGCTCTTTTCCTTGTACAACAAATCCTTCAGGTTGAGTCATGTACACTTCTTTTAAATCACCATTTAAGAAGGTACTCTTCACATCCATCCGATGAAGCTTCTATATGAACTAAGCTTCCATTGCATAAAGTACACGAATTGTTGTTATTTTTGTAGTTAGTGTGAATGTCTCTTCATAATCTATGCCTTATTTTTAAGCATAGCCCTTTACAACAAGGCGGGCTTTATGCTTGTAAATAGTTCCATCTACCTTATACTTGACTTTGTATACCCATTTGTAGCTAATGGGTTTCTTACCAGTATGTAGATCAACTAGCTCCCATGTTTTATTCTTCATAAGAGACTTATTTTCTACATCCATAAATGCCTTCCATTGAGGCACACTAAGGGCTTCTTGCACTAAAACAGGTTCATGCTCCACAATCGTAGTCATAAAATTATAGTCTTCCTCTTCACTTCTATCTTCTTCTTCATTATCTTTATTATCTTCTTCATCTTCGACTTCTTCTCTTTCTTGATGAGACATACTTTGAGTACGTGGCCGATCTGAAGTCAGATCAGGTGGTGCATCCAATTTTGCATCTCTTATAGTGCTAGTATACCATTTTGGAATTTTCTCTTATTTTAGGGGATTCCTTGCCTTAGGCAAGTATATTGCAAGAGATGTGTCTTTACTAGTTTCTGGTGTATCCAACTTAGGAGCTTCATCGAATACCACATCTCAACTTATATGAATTTTCTTGGTTATAGGATCAATCAATTGATACCCCTTGGATTCTTCATCATAACCAAGAAAAATGCATTGCAGAGTTTTCTCATCTAGCTTGCTTCTTTTCTTCTTTGGAATGTGCATGAAGGCTTTACATCCAAATATCCTTAGATGAGAAATGGAGGGCTTTCTTCCACTCCATGCTTCTTGTGGTGTGACTCCTTGAAGAGCTTTTGTTGGTGCTCGATTCAGGAGATACACAGTTGTAGTGATAAATTCTACCCAATATTGTTGCCCAAGATGTGCACCTGTGAGCATACATCAAACCATCTCCATGATGGAATGATTCCTCCTTTCAACAACTCCATTTTGCTGAGTATAGGTTGTAGTAAGCTGTATTTTTATCCCATGTTTAGTGAGATATAGGAGATATATTGAAAACTCATTGGAGGTGAATTCCCCCCTCGATTTGAGTGAGGGCCTTGATTGAACATCCTGATTCTTTCTCAACATGCTTTTGAAATTGCTGAAAATACAGGAATGCATCTGACTTCAGTTGTAGAAAGAAAACCCACATCTTTCGAGAGTAATCATCAACAAACAACTAAAAGTACTTCTTTCCACCACAACTGTTTGGCATGGGTCCACACAGATCGGTGTGTATCAACTCCAATGGTCTTTTGGCTCGTGAAGAGCTCAATTCAAATGGAACTTGATGTTGCTTCCTTGCTAAGCAATCCGAGCATACATGCAAAGTATGTGAAAGGTTGGGCAGACCTAACACCATATCATGCTTACTCAATTTGAGTAGATAGCCTGAACTTAGATGCCCATACTATTTGTGCCATAATGAAGTAGCTTCTTTTGAGTTGGCAGCCATGGCAACATGAGGGGTATAAAGTGCATCTAATACAAACAATCCATGTTTGTAGGAAGTTGTTGCGATATGTTTACCCTTCTTGGTAATGAAGCAACGCTTTTGTCCATTAACAACTTTAAAGTCAACCACCATATTTTTGTCCAAGATTTGAGGCACGGACAACAAGTTGTTGGCCAATCCTAGCACATATAGGACCTTCTCAATTTGGCATTGTCCATTGGGAAGAGTTACTGAAACATTTCCTTCTCCTTGGACTTTATAGGTCTTATCATCGATAATTGTTATTGGTTTACCTTCTTTAGCCTCAAATGTGTCAAACCACCTTTTATCACCAATCATGTGTTTTCTAGCACTAGAATCAATATACCAAACATTATCTTTTTATTTGGGATTAGCTTGAGTCATGAGCACCTTGTGCACTCTCTCAAAATCTAAATCTGATTCTTCAATAGCAACATTTCCCTTTTGTTGTCTATTTCTTCTTCGTGGTTTGTTTTGGCCCTTTTTCTGTTGTGGTTGCTTATTCTTGTCACTTTTTTTGAACCAACACTTGTTGGTGTCATGATTATCCATCTCACAAATATGGTAGTACCTCTTCTATTTTTGAGGTGTCTTTTGTGAGGAAGTGGTGTTTGAACCCTTCGAGGAAGATCCCTTCTAAAAGTAGCCTTTTTGCTTAGCTCCAAATTTCTTAGAAAAAAGTGCATTGTTGGACACTTCATCTCTTTGGTTGTTATTTGCTTCTTGTTGTTGGAGAAAATTAACTAACTCTTCAAAAGAGACTTATCTATTAGACACTTGAAGGGAAGTGACCATCATTCTAAAAGAATCTGGTAAAGCTCTCAAAATGATTGAGGTTAAGAGCTTATCTTCTACTTTCTCACCCATTGCATGCATCTTGGCTCTCAGATCAACAACTTTGCAAAGAAACACCTCTACACTTTCTCCATTCTTCATGTTGAGAGTGTGAAGTTGGGATTGAAGGTTAAGGATCATGGCTTGATTCCTTCCTTCATATATTATCGTCAATGCATCCCATGCATATTTTGCATGCTCCTTTTCACAAATGTGCAGTTGAACTTCATCAACAATGGCAAGAATTATGATCATCAGTGCTCTAGCATCGACATCATCATATGCTTCTTGTTTATCATCTACTGTAGTTGGGCATGTGACTTTTCTAGTCACGATGTCCCACATCTTTTCAACCTGCAATATTGCTCTCATCTTTGTTTTCCATGGAGAAAAATTTGGACCTTTGAGTAGTTGTGAATCTAACAAGTATGCTTTTGCAATGGCCATTGTGAGGGTTCCTTATAACACCAAATGGTCCCCCTTTCTTTATACTGCTAGACCAATAGACCTGATATTTTGTATATACCTACTTTTCCTATAATACCCATTGGTACGTGGAATAAGCTCGTCCCCTCAATATATGTGATCGTATGCAAGGAGGACTCGAAGGTATTGTATATAGATCGATCCGTGGCACATAAGCAGTATTGAAAGGGATTCACTCTATCTTTGACACCTACTTAAAAAGCCTTTCACATACGTAGGGCACCAAGTCCCTTAAATACTTGGAAGAACTTAATTTTAGGATTTACGTCGAGCGATAGTAGTGAATGGGGTAATAATGGAGTGAATATCAAAAATTGGCTTTCCTTATTTCTCCCCGACGATTTATAGGGAACAATAGCCAGATGTCATTGTTGCAGCTATATTAGGCGGTAGATACAGTAGCCCAAAGCATGACAACATCACCTGTAAGTGTGGGCTAAAGGTACCGTTTTTACCGAACGCTGCCTTGCGCAATAAATTGCACAAAAAATAGGTATAAATTTGGGGTCTTTTGTTGCCACAAGATATATAGATTTCAATGCATAAAACAAAAAATTAAATGCATTCATACATCCATTTTGCCCACAAATTTATAATTTTTGAAGGTGTCGGATTCCACCGAAAATGCACCTTTTACAATGCCAAATTTTTCAAAAATAGTTTTGCAATAGAGTTTGATTTGCAAAAAATGATATTCACACTTGCTTTTGCTTTGCCCTTGTTTTGAGTTTGATTTGCAAAAATCCAATAATTTTGTGTTGCCTCCCTTTGTTTTGGTTTGCAAAATAACAAGGTTTTGTGCAAAGTTTGTAGCCCTCTTTTGAATTTTGTTTCGCCTCAATTTTTGCAAAAAATCATGTCAATGTTGTTTTGATTTGTATGATTTTTGTTTTAAAAAAAAATGCCTTTTGCGACCCCTTTGAATTTTTATTCTGTAGCCCCCTCCTTTGTTTTTGGTTTGATGGTAAAAACAAATAGTTGCCATTTCTTAAAAATTTTGTATTTAATTTTTTTTTGGGGGGAAATTTTTTTATATTCAGAATATAAAACAATACATTCCACAAGGATTTCTAAGTGATCCAAGCCAACACATCATACGAAATACAATAAATCCACCAAGGAAATCCATGGATCATTCTGACAACAACTTTGACAGGACACAACCCATGGCAATCAAGTTCCTCCACCTTTGAAATTATATTTCCTGGTTTCTCCTAATTTTGTATTTAGTTTTAATTAAATTAATGAAATAAAATAATTAATTTGTTAATTTTAAGTAATTAATTAATTAACAAATTTAACTAATTAACTATTTAATTTAGAAAATAAACAAAAAAATGATTAAATTTATTATTTTAAATAAAAAATAATGCAAAAAAAATGCTTTAATAAAAAGAAAGTTTTTTGTTTTTTAGTACTAGGGGCGGAGGTCCATCTCCTCCAAGTGCACGTATTCCAATGTAGTCCAGTGACATGTATTCCCAACAAATTTTTCTACCCAGTCAACCCTAGTCAACAAGCATATGAAAAACAATTGTCTACCACTTGGCTACCTTCAACTGGCAATGGCTCCCACGTGGAAGATATGTGACCACCTACGGGTGGTAAAATATTATTATGTATTCCTATGCATATAAATTGTGCTTTATGCCTGAGCACAATGCATGTGGGATTAAACCCATGAATATATTTTTTTATTTGTGGAAAACATCCCAAAAGGGATACCACTTTCGGGTAAGACCCAAGGAGGCAGGGGTATCCATTCCACCAAAAACACCTAGGACTCGGACCTGGCCTACCACCTTTGACATACTCAAGGAGCAAACAAACACACAAAACCAAATTAAAAATAAGTAAATAACAACAAAAATAATAAAATAAAATAAAAACATGCTCCTTTAGTGTGTCAAAAACAAAAGCACAAGCAAACACACACACAATAAGATAAAAGAAACCATAACACGAACCACATAGAAAAACACAAGAACCACATAACAAAACACAAACAAGACAAAAACAATAGAACACTACAAAGACATAACCCAAAAAAAAACATGAAAAATAAACACAACCAAAACCTAAAATATTAAAAAAATAAAATAAAAATAAAAATAAAAATAAAAAACAACCAACAATAGACAATAAACAAAAACAAAAAACATAGAAAACACTCATACAAAAAAACACGAATTAACACAAACAAAGAGAAACACAAGAACAAGAACGACAAAAACACAAGAACAATAACAAGAAACATAAAAAAAAAAACACAAAACAACAAAAACACAAGAACAATAACAAGAAACATAAAAAAAAGCACAAGAACAACAAAAAATAACACAAAGAACACAAAAACAAAACAAAACAAAAGAACACACACACCTAAAAAAACTAAACAAAAAAAGAAAAAAGAAAAAAAAAATTGAACATAACAATGACCTATCTAGACTAGAAGACTGTTAAGGCAAGAAACAACAGAGAAAATAAAAGAAAGAATAGATTGAGCTAGGGAACTAAAAAAACCTGAAAGAACCAAAGAGAAGCAAAAAAAAAAAAAACTAGGTACCTTCAGAACTGGAGCCATCCAAAGAAATGATAAAAAGAAGAGCTTCCCTAATTTGCAAATCCCACCATCTAGGAGGGTGGCCATAACAAGTAAGATCACCTTTGTCCAAAGCCCAATTAGCTAAAGCATCAACACTCTTGTTTTGATCTCTAACCACATGATTGTAATCAACTTTCAAAAATCCCATCTGGATTAATTGATCCTCTCAATAATTCTTTTTATTCTCCAATCAACCTTATGATTCTTAGAAGGAGTCTTCAAAATATTAATCATAAGTTGAGATTCAGACTCAACTAACACCTTTTCCCATCCAACCTTAGTAGCCTCCTGAAGGCCTTTGAGGATACCATACCCCTCAGCAAGGTTATTGGAAAGAATACCCAAATTCTTAGCAAAAGTAAAAACCAAGGAGCCATCTGAAAGTCTACCAATTCCTCCCACATTGGATTTTCCAGGGTTGAACTCTAGAGGCTCCATCAGTATTGAATTTTCCAAAATCCTTACTAATACTCACATTCAATCTTACTAATACTCACATTCTCTTTAAGTTGGTTGCCCTTAGAAGATTTAATCTTCAATCTTTGCATCACTTGATCCCATCTTTGGTGGGATTTTTGGGGATGATTACGGAGTTGATGGACTGATTCAACTAAATTGGCTATGGTATTTTGCCAAATATAGTGAATATCCTTCCTATCTTGATTAAAAATTTGGTTGTTCCTATCATTCCAAATATTCCAAAGAAGAATGGTAGAACCCATCCAAACTAATCGCCTAATAAAATGATCAACACCCTCTTGATTAGGCCAATCCCTCCAAAGTTGTTCAAAAGTAAAAAAATTGGACCACTGTAAGTCAAGTAAAATGGCCATTCTCCTCCATAGCTCAGAGGCTAAAGTACACTCAATAAAAATATGGTTGAGAGTTTCTACATTCTCTTCACACATTTCACATCTAAAAGGGCCATGAAAACCATGTTTCATAAGTTGCTCACTAGTAAGCATCCTATGATGCAATAAAATCCAATTAAAGAACCTCACCTTAGGCCAGAGATTTTGAGCCCACAATTGAGAAAATATGTCAGAAGAATAGTTGGGATTATTATGGCATACGGTCAAATAACCTTGAGCAACTGAATACTCACCCTTAGTAGTGTTATTCCATCCAAAACAATCTTTTTCATGGGACCAAGAGAGAGATCTCATATGAAGGATGCCTTGGATATCTTGTCTTTGCCTTTCTGGGATTTGAATAGGCCAGTCCTCAATAGGGATCCAATATCTACCAACCTTTGAATTACCAGTATGGTACCGATAGTAATTAGCCACCTTTATCTAGTTAGCTCGGTGAAGCTCCTCCATCCAAGGCCTCCAATCGAGAAATTGAGTTATCAAAGGCTTGTGACCATCCCAAGAATCTATCCAAAAATTTTACTCCTTTCACCCAGATAAACTTTGCACGCCTAGATCCAACCGTGAGATGCCACTTGACGTTGTTCAAGAGGTTATTTTCTTTGTAGGCTGCAATTGGATAGGAGTAAAACCTTTAGAGAAAGGTTTGATTTTTTAAAACTTATTTTCATCTGCTTGTGTCGATCGCCTACATGTGATGATTTTTTTTCTCCTATGATTTCAAACTCCTCTGCAATAGGGTTGATCCACTTGTGCATGGATTTCTAGTTGCATAGCGACGATGTAGCTACCCTACGCATGGGATCAAGCAAAATAAAATTTTAATTAATTAATCGCTTACAATATTTTATATTCTCCGTGTGTGATCTATCTTAGCTAGCTATCTACTTCAGTCTACGTGGAATAGCTCATTAGAGGATGGGGTAATTTTAGCTGACCAAAAATAAGGGCGATTCAATTACGAAAAAGGGTTGTTAGATCTATTGATGCGTAGATTTGTTATCAGGTCTATCAAGGTTGGGGTTGAGTTTGTTCGCACTGAGTCACTACACATAGTTGTGCAGCTTGGTTGCACGGGGCTTCATGGGTTGCAAAACCTAACTAGGGTTGTGTAGTTGTAGTGGTGGGTGGTAGCCCTCACTGTAGTTGCACTACAGTTGCGCAGTGTACAACGAGGTTGACCTCTCCTGGTTGATCGGGGCAATAAGGGCTTTGTCTTCTCTAATTTTTTTCAATTCAAACTGCACACAGGAGACTTGGAACAACTGCAAAAACATTTTTTTTTGCAGACCTTCAATCACAATATCTTTGCAAATAAAAGACAAATAATATACCTCTTTTTCCAAGTTGCAGGCTCGCCAAGATGAGCTCACAATCACCTGTTGACATGAGCAATTTCAATGTAGAGAGCCATAAGGATTTGCTTTGATACCAATGTTGGTCAAATGAACATTGAATTCATTAATCAAGTATGGATTTATACAATGGAACAAACTCAGATTATCTTGTAATAATATGATGCTAAATTCTACCAACAGCTAACAATAGCGAACAAAATATTATTTGCAATTACTAACAAATGATATTCTAGGCTAACAATAGAATACATGTTAGCTTAGCTTCTAGAATAACAACTAGGCTAAAAATTATAAAATAGTGTGATAACTATAGCCTAGCCTAACAATTCGAGCGATATCAAGGGAGATATGACCCTGTGAAGTTAGCCATCTAGAAGAAGGACAGTGAGAATTTTTTAAAATTGTATAGAATAAAATTACATATATCTTTATCATTCAAGGTAAGCACATCAGTTATAGTTTAATTTATTTTTGAAGAAAATATACAAAATTATTTGTTGATAGTAAGAAATAGAGGAGATTTGAAAATTTTGAAAAACTGGAAAAACCCTAGTTTTTTCCAAAACCTTAGTTGCTTTTTAAATATTTTTGGGTTGAGATCATGGAGTTATTAATTTTCATTGGAAATGATGACATTGATGCTTGAGAATGGTGGATGAAGTTTAGATATCTATATTTTAGTGATCATTTTTTGCCATGCCAACTTATCAAAATTTTAAGAGAGGAAGCTTATGATTGATGGACAAGTTTTGCTAAGGAAAGGAATTATAGTTATATTTTCGATGGAATGGAGCATGTATTCTTAAGTCAGTGGAACCCATATAAAAATATAGCTAGTTTGAAAGTCACCATGAAAGGATATAAAGAAAATATAAAAAGGCTTTAGAGGAAATTGAAAGAAATGAATAAATAGGATATAATAGAAGGAAAAAATATAGATGACAATGTGCAAGTTCATGGTTGCATTCAAAAGGAAACACTTAAGAAACAAATATCCAAGGAGAAGTAAGAAACAATTATGGTAAGGGAACAAGTTGAAGAACCAACAAAAGACTCAAAAGTTGAATTTATAGTAGTAGCAACAATAGAGTCCATGGAAGAAGCAATAACAAAGTCTAAGGAAGCCATGTTAGAAGTGCATAAGGACACACCAAAATAATGACATAAGAGAGAAGATTGTTAAGAAGAATACAAAAAAACAAATTACTAAAGAAACAAAGGAAATAGAATGTGAGATTAAGGTTGTAGCATATTGGCACCCACACCACCCTAAGCAATAACAATATTAGAGGTATGGCTTAAGGCATCAATACTATAGATCTACATGAAGTCAGAAAGGCATCAAGTATGGCAGTGTTTGGCCAAAAAAGTATAATGATTCTAGATTTCAATGGGATTCAACAATATCAAGGAACCACATGACCGACTATTTGAAATATCAGAGTAAAGCAACAAAAGCATGGAGCCAACAAAATAATTATGGATATTCAAGTGATACAATGGTAGCTTGGAATCATTAAAGACCACCATTAATCAATATTTCACTTGGGTGGATGGATGAACAAGACTGGAAAATGTCAAGAAGGATGCTGAATATTTGTGTTTCCAAAGAAATTTGAAGAAGACCCCAAAAAATGAATATAAAAAATTAGGATTTTTATAAACAAACATGTAGGTATCTAGCTATAACATCTCAATTGAGATGAAAATTGAATATTTTTATAAACTCTCAAGCTCTAAATAAGAGAGTTGTGATTTGTCAAGGGTGGAGGACCTGAGTACAACCCATTTTTCTCAAGCAAACTAAAAACACCTGATTAAAACTAGGAAACAATACAATTACTAACAATCTAGATCACATCATACTCATAAATGCATCTAACTCATATGTCTAACAATATTCTTGATGCTAATCATCACATTCCTTTCATTTAATTATTATGGATTGACTACAATATACTAAAATAAAGTGATTATACAAATCTTTAGTTGAACCAAGTTTATAAATTTTAAAAGTATTCATCTATGCCATGATGAGAACATGATTTCTAATATAACACTTAAGGCTAGTGATGTATTTGTACAAGATTGAATTGATCCACTCTTAAAATTATATTTTTTTGGTTTTATAAGTTCAAACTTAACCATTCGATTAAGCATCATACTTTGAACTTACCTACACATAATTTTATACAAAGATTTCATTCCTTATACAATTTTTGTTAGCATGGATAATGATCAAAACTTGTCAAAGAATTTACCACCTCTTTTAACATCCATAAAGAGAAACATCTATTTCTCAATTATGAGCTTTTGTAATAGCCCTCATTGGCAAAACTTATGCTTGACATTTAAATTATGTATTGTGGAGTCATTATCTAATACATAGTTTCATTTCATGATATAAAAGTGCATTTAATGATTGATTATGTCACTTTAGAATATGGTACTACTGATGGATTCTATGGTTGCAAGACTAGGTACTCTCATTGGTGGATTGATATGGGACAACCACCAGAGTCGAGAGAAATTTGGAAAATGATGGTTGATGACTTGTTCATCGACAACTCAAGGGATAACAAAATACCCTTCATATATATGCTTTGCATTTTTTATTGTTGTATGGTCACACCATTGGACCGAGAAGTTGTGTGTGCAATAAGTCTCCTAAATAGGTTGGTGATATCGAATGGCTATCTTAAAAGAGCCACCTACTTAAGGATAAAATAATGGTGTGCAAAATTGTCTGCTTGGAAAGACTTTGTATTGCTCATGTTTGTGAAGCATAGATTTATTTAATTATACCTTTAAAGTATTATATGGTTGATATTATCAATAACTATTATTTTTTTATCAGTTAAATTAAATTAAAAATGAGTTTTTATCAAGGATCCCAAAACCTGATTACAACAAGTCAAAAGACTATGAAAAATCCATGAAAGGCCAAAGGAAAGGACACAAAAATCCAAAGAAAAAACATAATGAATGTCTTTCACTATAGGATTAAGGACAACCTTTCAGGATAGGCTAAAGGATAGCCTTAAAGGACATAAAATATATTTTTTAATATTTTTATTTTTAAATTTACATTAAAGTCTGGGACAATGCCATCCCGCCCAGAACAACCAAAAAAATATGTGCAAAAGGACCACCCAAATAGCACGTGCAAAGAGAATTTGAAAAAGGGTAAACCCGCAAAGAAAGATTTGAAACTGGGCTGACCCGCCCATTACAAAAATTTAAGAATTCAAATTTGAAATTAAAGCGAGAAACACAAAAAATTCCTGCCTGAGGATGCAACAGAAGGATGCAACAACAAGGAATGCCATCCTGAATAGACTTGTAAGAAGAATAGCAACCAGGGGACTCCAGAGGCTATGAAATCCTATTGCAGTAGGGAGAACTACTCAAAAGCTAAGGGAGACAGAGGAAACAACAATGCAGAAACATGAGCTAAGGAAAAATGTGGGGAGACCCTAGAAAACCTCAACAAAGGAGCTATGAAGCATGAGATGCCACTAAAAAGCACAGGGTCCTACCAAAGGCCAGGAGAAAAAGCAACAAGAACTCCACAACCACCTCCAATGCCACCAACGAGCATATTTAGGGATCAATAAGAGGATGACCTGTAGGAATGCAACAAAAATCAGCACAAAGTCCCCCTCAAGCCACAAAAAACTAAAAATCCACCATCAGACCTGCAATTGGAAATCCAAAGAGCAACACCATAGGAATAAGTACGAGGTCTCGACCAAGCCAAAAGATACTGTGAACAGTTTCTCATGAAGCAAAAAAATCCCAGTCACAACGCACTACACCATAAGAACCTCTTATCCTTAGCACCAAATAGAACCTTGCAAGAAAAAAGGAAAAGGGTTCTAAAAGAAAATAAAAAAATCCAAGGGAGAACCCAAGAAAAACCAGGGATATCCTAGAAAAACCCAAGGACGTCCTAGTTCATAGGAACCCAAAGGAGAACTCAATAGAAGGTATGGAAAGGGGCAGAAAAAAGAAACAGGGACCTCCCAGCCCAAGGAGATCATTTGTAGCACTAGCCAACCAAAAAGGAGGGCATACGGAATGGAACTGGGACAAAACCTAGGGATGTCCTAGAAAACCTAGGGATATCCCAGATCATAGACACCAGAAATAACACTACCAGACAGTAAGGAAAGTGGTAGACAAATGGAAAAATGATCCCCCACCCCAAGGAGATCGTGTGCAATACCTACTAGCCAAGGAGGAAGGGCAAAGGAAGTGCCAGGGATCCAGGATAGGACCAGGGATCTAGGACAGGGCCAAGGATGAGCTACAGGGAAGTGGTGCAGGACTTCCCATAAGTCCCCTGTAGAGGCCCCTATTAATACCTATTATTAATATCAAAGTTGATAACTAATATTAGCATTTGGTATTAATAAAAAGTCAATTAAATTTAATTTACCTGTGGATAAAGGTAATAGTATTAAAGAGGGATTTAGATTATTTTTTTATTTTAGCAAAGCTTCAATGAAAATCAATAAATTAATTAACTTAATTATTGCAAAGGTTTGCAAAATATAAGAATCATTATGGATAATGTTAGTGGGTAATTAATTAAAAACCATAATGCATAGTAATCAAAGCACGTAGAAGAACATTGGCGTTCGATTGTGTGTAATGCCAAGAAGAGAGTGATGTCTAAAAATGTGATGGGTAACCACCAATTTGGAGACTTTTTAGTGCCTCTCATGTCTTTGAAGATAAGGCAATAAGGGAGGAGAGACCCCTACTCTAATGGTTGTTAGCAGTGGAGGAGAAGTGGAGGTCGAGAAGGATGAAGAGCAAGTTGCGCTAGTGAACACCAAGCCTGTAAGAGGAAACAATGAGTAAACTTGGTTATCCCTTGCTTGGTAATCGTCATTAGTATTATCTTTCTTATGATTAATTCTAGGAAATACTACTTGGCTCTTCCTTTGTGAATGTGCTTTGCATTTAGGTTGTGCTTTATTTTATGCTTTTGAGGCTACTCATTGGGGTCTCAAGTTTGGTGCTAAAGCTATCAATATTTTAGACTCTAAACGTATAATTTTGTTGTATTGTTTTGTAACAGTTTTGCTACCCTTTGTAAAATCCCCACTATAATATTAGATTTATTTATATTTCATAGTGCCCCTTGGACCTATTGAATGGTAAAAGGTTTAGGATTTTATTCCAAGGTAAGCTTTGATGCATTTAGATATGTATGTTTTGCTCGAGTAGTTGATTTCCAAGTCTTAGGGTTAAATCATCTTTGTGTGTGTGCAGTGTATGGAGTCCTCGTTTGTGTTGTGGCTCTAGTTAGATGTTTATGCATGCAAATGTGGATCGAAGAGCTCAACGAAGTTATATGCATAACCAACTCCATAGAGTTCTTGGTTGACATTGTGGTTGCGTTAAGCCTAAGCATTGCATGTTTTATGCTAATGTTGATTTTGGTAGCCGAATGGTAACTCACAATATATTAAAGCTTTAGAAATATTTATTTTTTCCTTAACCTTAGTCTTGATTCATGGACAATTTTATAACTCTTATTTTAATTGTAATTGGTTTCATAGTGAATAGTTATTTTATATTTTGGGAGGAAATAGGAAAGTCAAACATGATTTTCTTATATGTTGATTTGCATTCTTTAATAGAAGAAAGTTAGGCACATTTTATTTAGTTACTATGTTTATTATAGAGAGATGCTAGCATGCTTAATTAAGTTTTCTTGGAGTAGTAAAAGATAGGTATTCTATGCTATTTGGTGATGAAATAAGAAGATAAATACCTTTGGTTTAAAATTGTTACCTTGTTGATTAGTCTTTAATGATTAAGAAATATTATAAATATTTTATTGTAATATTGAATTCTTCTTTGATTATCAAGGAAAAGAAAAATATCTTATTACTGGATTAAAAAGAGCTTTGGCTTGTGGGTAAAGATTTATAAAGATTTTTTGAGGCTTGTGTAGATAGGAGAACTTTTATAAAGAGAATTATTGGATTCTCTTATTGTTGCTTGGATTGCATTTTGCATGGATGGTTTCATAGAGCTTTGACTTATGGGTAAAGATTTATAAAGGATTTCTTAGGCTTGTGTAGATAGGAGAACCTTTCTAGAGAGAAGTATGGGATTATCTCATTGTTGCTTGGATTGTATTTTGCATGGATGGTTGCATATACATAGAGCATATTAAGTTGCATTGCATTAAGAGTTGTCCTGATCCCTAAGATCTCTTTAAAGCTCGTTGGATTTCCTTCATGAAGAGGATCGTGAAGAGAAGATGGTGCAAAGGACTTTTGGGCATACTTGTCCTAATGTATTTAGAAAAGAAAAAAAAGTTGCTATGTAAACGAGAGTAATGCTATGTAACCAATTGTTTAATTACTTTATCATGAATTATTAAAGGCTTGAAAATCTTTACATGTTGTATGATTTGCATAACTTGAAAAGAATGGATTCTTAAGCTAGTTTTGATCCATTCGGATGAAGCTTTCATTATAGAAATAAAGGAGAATTGTATGTTAGCATAAATTTATTTATGGATACTTATACTTTTATGGATGATTATGCTGACCTCTTTTGTTAGTATTATGTTCAAAATTCATGCATGTTTTATTTTAAGCAAGATGATCTTTTATGCAACTTGTAGTAAAATGTGTAGTTAGCTTTTGATTATAACTAAACATGTTTATATTATGGTACATTATGTAATTTATAGATATGATAATATTGCTTAAATAAATATGGGAAGAGAATTCATAGGGTGGTGTTCTAGATACCTGTTGGGTATCCTTGAGTTAAAGATCTAACCCAAACTTGGGAGGAGTTGCAAGTATGCAATAACCAGTTAGAGGTGAGTCCTAGAAGGAGTTATGGGAATGCAATAGATAGTAACTCACAAATCTAGATCTAATATTGATGCTCTAATACCATTTGTAATGAAACAACCTCAAGAAGTATAGTAATGGTAGTAGTAATTCAATATTGTGCAATAATCAACATCCATTTATAACAATAAATTCATATCTAATGTCAACAAATCAAATATACAAGTAACCATATTCTAGATTCAAATCAATAAAATCTTTATCCAATTAAGGAGGGTGAAGTATCTTAGCCACTTGGAGAGGGTGAAGTCTCATATGCACAACTGAGGCAACTAAGATTCAAATATTAAAGATTATTCTAAATATAGCATAGATCTTCCTATTTATAGACTAAATCAACATTAACCCTAACCCTAATGCTAAAAAAAATAAAGATAGTCGATGTGGCTATATTGGATCCATTATAAATAATACCTTTCTCCAACATATATAAACCAAATTCTCTATTTTGGACTTTTGGGTTTGGTAATAGTGATGAGGATGAGCACTGGGTAGCTAACTTCCTAAAACAAGGTGGATGGCATGATCACGAGTCTACTTAGGTGGAAGAACCATAGGTTCATCAAATACTATTACATATTTATCAACAATAGACTCTGTGTCAAAAGGAAAATTCAGAGATACTTGTTTGGTATCCTTGACTTCCATGCAAAAAATGTGAGCAAAGCAACCTTTGTTGTCTTCTTCAATATTTGTTCCATCTGATGGGAGCTAATGACCTTGAAAGTCAAACATTGTATACCCTAGAAACAAATGACCCGACCATTTTCTATCCATTATAAATACAACCACTATAGTTTTAAAGTAACATCCCATAATTGAGGGAACCATTAAGCACCTAGGATCGCATATGCACTTCCCAAATCCATATTATAAAGGTTACCAACTCAAGTGTATGAACCCATTTGGATGTGGATATTAGAAATATGACCAATACATTAAGCATTATCTCCATCAACAATCAACACATGGAATTTGTCCTTGTTTAAATTATTTTTATATAACCCTAGGGATTTGGTTGTCTTAAATATCAATAGAATTGTGAAAGCTACCCATATCAACAAATATGTTAAGCCATCATCTTCTGATGAAGCTCTAAATCTTGATAGTGTGATGAGCTTGTAGTACCATGAGGACAAATGTTGATAGGGCCATAGTATCTATATCTTGATCAAGATCATTATTTTCTATCAATGGGCCCTATTGTCGTAAGGAAAAAAATTCCTCCTCTAAGACTAATTCCTCTTTCGCCTCCATTTGGATATTGCACTACTAATATTTCTAATCCTAAGGATGGCATGATTGAAATTTGTTATAGAACCCTTATGGGTATTCATCATCACAATTATTGAAGTAAGGTTGATGAGGATTGAAATCATGCCATTGTTGGAATTGAGGCAACTAGAGTTTCTTTTCAGCTAGACAAGCCAAATTCATAACATCATGGAGAATATACAAATCATGCATATCTACTTCCTTCCTACTGTTATGCTTGAGGCTATGACAAATTGTTAAAATTACCATGTTTAGATCCAAATATATGTATTTGAGGAGGTTATAAACTTGGTAAACACCCCTCCATCTACGTTGGTTTGTTTTGTCTACATTAACCTGACTACGTAAGAGTTAGGAGGGACCCTTATCAAACTTGATCAAGTACATATTCTTGAACTTTGTTATGAATTATGACAACCAAAATATCTCAATTATTGAAGAAACCATTGATTGACATGGGTATCGAGCTTAGAAGCAGTTAGAGTGACCCTATCATTTTTAAGAACATAGTATAGGCATATGAGGTAATCCATCTTGGATATCCAACCAAGTATGATTATCCTCTAATATTAAGATATTGTTTTAGGAAATCAAACATCATGAGGCCAATAGAGCAAAAACGCAACATCATCTACAATGGAATCAATATTAGTAGCAAACTCTAAATAATCTCACCTATACTTGGATGAGCTCCCATGGTGGATTGGGTATGCCTATGGGAAGTATAACAACAACCAAGATCTTGCATGAAAGGTGTTTAATAGAAGAATCTTGGACTCTACCCCAAGGTTGTACATGGATAGTGCCTTTGATCTTGATGATTGTTGGGCAAAAAATTAGTTTTCTATGGTATAAATCATTACCTCCATTTAATTATCAACCCGGGACAACTCGTAAACTTGTGAGTAACCCTGCACAGTATATGCCTGTAATCTCCCTTTAGTCAGATGAGTCCCTTAGATTTTATGGTTTGGAGGGTATTGTTGTTTCGTTGGAGTTCTCGTTTATCTTCCAAACTATAAATCTAATTTGCATTATCAAAGATATAACTGAAATGCTTTGAAATAAAAACTACACACTTGTTGGAAATTTACAAAAAAATAGGGGAAATTGAAGCATTAAACTAAACTACAAAAAATAGGAAAATAAATTAAAATGAAAAAACACATGGAAAATAAGGGAGGAATAATGTTGAGAGTGGGCCCAAGATTCTAGTAGATTCCACCCGCATTAAGACATTCACCGAATGCTAGTTGAGTTTAATTAAAAGACTCAAATATATTGTATTTAAATTTACAGTGGAAAAATACAGAGAAAATCCAAGATCTATTTTTTGAGGGTGGCCTGCATATTTATAAGATATGCGGCCATGCCCTGTTACATTCTAAAAGAAAATCGCTTTTCGATTTTGTTGTTACAATAATACGTAGGAATAAAGGAGATAAAGCGAAATATTAAACTCAAAATATATTCAACGTATTTTATATAAAAAAAAAATACATTTGATATTTTTCTCTACTCGATTACATTGATTTTTATGTGATTGTTGAATAATAGATGATATATTGTCATTGACATTGTCCTTGGTTTGCATTCATTGATGAAATCATGTCTACATCCATCGCTAAAATCACCATTCTATTATGTCGATAACAGGGGTTGCGCTATAATTATGCGTCAATGAGAATCAAACACCTTATCTGTAGAAGACGAGAATCAAGTGCTAAACGGGAGTCAGGAACCTGAGTAGGAATCAGGCACCTAACAGGAATCAGACACCCGATAGTCAAGCATCAAATGGGAATCGGGCGCTCGACAATCAAGCGCCAAATGGGAATTGGGTGCCTAAACGGGAGTCGGGTGCCTGACTTAGCACTTCATCACCGTTTTGTTGAAGATATTGTTACCATCACAATAGAAAGTTCCAAGTTCGAATGGGACCTCGATTTAGTTATGGTACAATACTATAAAATCCACTGAATCTACACATAATTCACTAAAAAATAAATATTAGGAAATATACATAATCTAATGTTAATACATATAAAATTTGCATAAAACATCTATTTATATTAAAATAAATGTTGTAATATATATGAAAAGTTTGTACAAAAATGAGTGTTTTCAAGGCTCATCATCCCCCCATGCTTAAGGGTTGGCACATCCCTGTGCCACTTTAAACTAATAATTACCAGTTTCATTTATAACTTTCCAATAGGCCCTAATTTTCTCCTTCCTTTTATTGGTTGCGGCCTTGGATTTTTACTTATCTCTAGGTTTTCGCCCTTTTAGTATTTTGGGGGTGGCTACCTCCTATTCCTACTTTTTTCAGATGCTTGCTATGCCGAGTTGGCTAACTAGGTCCTGATATTTCACCTGGCTATTCCTTTGTCCAAACCTTCCTCCCTACCACATTCCTCAAGTAGTAGCTAATAAAAGTGGAGGCATCCTTTTAGAATGCTGGCTTAGCCTACTTCCAGTATAGACGGTGAGGGGCTAAATGTTCTCCTACTGGTACTAAAAATTCATCACCAAACGAAATGTTGGATTTCTCAACAACCTTGGCCTTGGGAAAACTGGCCACTGTTGGCTCAAGTTCAACATAATATTTAGACTTTGCTTCTTCCACCAAGGGAGATTTGCTTGTTGATGCCTGAGTTGCAAGTGGTACAAGACCTAGTAGTCCCATATTCATAAAATATGTCTTCATCTATGAAGGTTGATCACCTATTGAACCATACAAATTCTAGAACTACGTTGGTCGGGAAAATTCAATTTTCTTACGAGGGGCTTCAGATGTCTTTTTGACATATTTTCTAGTTTCCTCAGCCACTCTCTTAGAGGTTTTACTATACTCCTTCTTATCTGCCTTGATATCTACCTTGAATTGTTTGAACTTCTATTTATGCTTATCAAACAACTTTAAAGTCTTTGTCCATTCTTCATCAAAATTCATACCTGATTCTTTTAATTGTGCAGTCTTTGCTTTGGTTTTGGGTCTTCATTGAGGTCTCCTTACAAACTTTCTCTTCCTTCTCAACTTCTTGGGTTGTCTTGCAAGATCTGTGGGTATATCTGAAACAGGAGGATTTTCCTCTTCTGCTATTTTTGCTACTTTTTTTGTTTGATATTTAGAGGTTGGAGACTTTTGACTCTCCTATGCCTACTCTGTAGGCATTTTCTCAGGTGACCCTTCAGTCACATTTTGTGTAGTAGGCGATTCCTTTGTCGAAGTTCCATTTTCTGCCTTAAGCTACTCAGTCTCAGTCCCTGCATCTCCTTCTGGTTCTTGACCTACAAAGAGTAAAATCCTATGATTTTGCAACCTCCTGACCCTTCTCTACAACCTTATTTAAAATATGAGGCTCTTCAGCCTCAATTTCATCTTCCTATCTTGTGTCTTCCTCTACAGAATTTGTTGAAAGTTGACAGTCTTTAACCTCAATTTCATCCTCCTAATTTATGTTTGTATCTGCAAAGGAAGAAGATATTTGGGAATGTCCCATATCAACTTCAGGATCTTGATCTTACCCCTATTTTGTAGAGTGAGCTAGTGAATGGTGATGTTCAACCTCCATTGCTTCATTTGTTTCCTGTTCTACTTTTGCATGGGATTTTTGGGAGGATTCTTCAATTGTACTTTCTATAATAATTGTAGGGGTACTTTCTCGAGAACTAGGGCTCCCTTGTGTAGACATATATCTAGAAGAAGCCACTGATTGGTCCCATACCTAAGATTCATTGTTGGAATTCCTCGTGTATGATTGAAAATGGTCAAAGGAGGCTATTTTATCCTTAGAATCTAGAGAGGTAGTGGGCACTTCCATAGCCTAGTTAGTTTGTACTTTTGCATCTATCCTGGCTGGTTGTTCAACCTCAATTTTTTGGGTTTATGACTACAACTTTAATATCATCTTCTACAACTGATGAATGATCTGATACAAATCCTATAATTTTACTACAACTGCTTTTCTAAACTCTTGAAAAAGAGTTTGCTCCTCCTTATACTTGGCCTTTCAAGTATAGGCCTATTCTTTTAATATCTACAGTTGCTGCTGCAGATTCTCCATCTACATTTCCTGTTGATGAGTATGCCTAGTAGATAAATCTCATAAAATCTAGACCATGAAATCATTCTTATTCAACTCGTCAATTGCTGCATCATCATTCAATGAGCTATAAACCACCATGGACGCCTTCATCCTCCTGCTCATGATTCCAGTGGAAATTGACATGTAATTAGGGCTTGGTGGACCATGCCCTACCTCATCATCAAATTAAGGGTAAATAGGGGATGAAGCCTGTCCCGTGTCCTCATCAAATTGAGAAAAAATAGGGGATGAGGCTTGCCCTACGTCCCATATATTTTTCTCAGGCTAGGACGCAGGTGCCATCTCTATTTTCTCTACCATCTTATCAACATATCGATAAGTTTGTTCTGGTGCCACCACTTCTTCCTCTACCTCAAGAACTACATTATTTCCTTTAGCTTCCTCAATCGTTACATCCTTGTATGAATCAACATGTTGCACCAAGGTCAAAATTAGGCCATGGTGAGCCAAGGCAAATGTTGTGCCTACCTGGTACCAGTGGACCTCATCCTTGAGTGCAAATGCAAGATAATGGGGGACATTGATCTTGTACCCATGCAGTAAATGGTTGAGGAAACAAAAATGGTTAGAGTTCAGTTTGGAAAGCCTACCCGTACAAGTGAAGAATTGGATAATCTGCTCGAAGATCGACCTTTAGAGCTCGAGGATGTACTACTTCAGCAAACCAGATGCATTAGGTATTGCGTTGGGTGCCTAAAGAATCATTACACGTAGAGTTCAAGGTTGTCCTCCTTATATGTGTGTTCTTCTATTTAGGGAAGGCTTATTACCCCGATAATGTACTCTTCAGTGACTAGAATTTCCAATCCTTGCATGTGAACAACTTCATCCCTCATAGATATCACAAATTCCTTAGCTACTTATGAATCATGGTTTTGGCTGACCAGATGATAATATTCCATCCATTCGACAGAGTTGAATTGCATCTGTACATCCTAATTAATGCCTTAGAAATCTATAGGCTCACTCTTTTTTAATATATGGTTGGTTGATTTTCCCCCATGGCAAAGTTTAAATTTTTCTTGACTTTGAGTTTTACTTGCAACAATTTCTCACACCCTAGTTTTTTTGCGGCACTCTATTATTTTCTTGCACAATTTTTTTCCAATGCATGGTTTTAAATCACTTGAATCCATGAACGTAGGTGTTTGATTATCGTAATTAGAAATAATTATGGTTATCTATGCAAAATCTCATTCAATAATGTGTTGGATTTGCGTAGATGATGACCATGAGTGTTTTCTCTAATCAAAGCAATGACACGTGGAAAAATGCCAAGTTGATGGCTGGTATTTAAAGGGAATTGTACCAACACTATTTTATAGAAACATATACCTATGAAAATAATATATATATATATATATATATAATAAAAAATTAAGCATATAACCACATTAAATTTTGTGCATGGATAATGTGCAGACACTCATGGTGCACTAGCATTGGTTGCTTCATGGTGACTAGATGTATCAGAACAAATAATGATATGCATATTTCCATGCGGTAAATTTCTCTTCATTTTGATTGGTTCTCGGTTGCTACATTTTGATACATTTGATAATTCCTACATATTTTCAAGAAATTATTAGAAAAACATGTCTTCACGAGATGACAAACATCCCTCCCTTAGAAATTGTTCGTTGATGACCACAAAAAAATTAAAGTAATTTTGTCTGTGAAGTTTGACTTATGCACGTGGGTGAAATGTTGACATTGCTTAAACCACTTCCCAATGTTGAAGATTGTTCATATGAGGCACAAATGCTCGTGAAAATAGAAAACAAACGCCTCCTTACATGGAAATCGGGTGCCTTCTTTCGAATCAAGGGATGCAAGCACTTGGTAAATAGAAAGCAGACACATTTTATTAGCAATCAAACATCATGCTTAAATATGGAAAGCAAACGTCTTATGCTGGCAATTGGACATCGTACTTAAAGAAAAAATAAAAATTAGACACCTTTTTATTGAAATTTGGGTGCTATATTTAAAAATAAAAAGCCCACTTTAGTTTTTTTGTCTAGGAAATTAGGTGTCGCTTTTCCAAAAAATGAAAGTTGAGCATTATTTCCTTTTAAAAAATAGGAATCAGATGTCAGTCTTTCGAAAAGAAGGACTCGAGCACCTTTTCCTTGACATAATGGGAGTCAAGTGCCTTCTACCGTACAACCGAGAATCAGGTGCCTTCTATCGTACAATAGGAATCGGGCACCATCTTTTGTAAAAATGGGAGTCAGACATCTTCTTCTCCAAAAAACAAAAATTGAACACCTTCTTAAGAAAAACGAAAGCAAGTGCTCCTCATTTATTTCAATATCTATTGATGTGTCCATTAGTGTATGTTTATAGTTAATCAGGCCTTCAACATTCTAGTCTAAAGAATAGGAACACAATCAACATCCACTACTTGAACCAGCATCCAGGTATTTTTCTTCATGAAGACAAAAAAGAAACACCCAAACACTTGTTCAGATATGGTTTCTCCCTCCAAGTGGGGATGAGCTACTTCTACTAGAATTTAATCTCCTAGAAAGTTAGGATTGCTTGTGCTCGTTAGGCCTAGCTTTCCTAGGCTACCTAACAATTGCAATCAATGCATCGTTCTTGCAAAACAAAAATACAACTAAAGAAAGAAAAAATATAAAACTTTAAAAGAATAATTGTTTTTGGACTATGTAGACTATGTCCACATAATACTAACTCATTTAAAACTAGAATCAAATGGGGTTTCCTAAATTCTATCTTAAATGGGATTTTAGATAATTTCTATCTTCTTACTATCACCTTAATCCCATTTGCAGAGATACGATGTCCTAAAACTATCCCCTCCTATATTAGCATATAATATTTCTCATTGCTTAGGGACATATTGGTTTCCTCACACCATTGAAGTGTTTTCTCCAAATTTTTTGTGGCTTCTTCAAAGGTTTCACCATATATATTGAAATCATCCATATATACCTCCATATTTTCTCCAATAATATAAGAGAAGATGCTCAAAACTACCCTTTGAAATGTGGCAGGTGCATTGCACAAACCAAAGGGTAAAACTCGATAAGCGAAGGTTCCCCATAGATAAGCGAATGTGGTATTATCTTGGTCATCTTCCCCAATATGAATGTGATTATATCCACTGAAATCATTCAAGAAAGAAAAGTATTTCTTCCCTGCCAAGGTGTCAAGGACTTGATCTATAAAAGGTAAGGGAAAGTGGTCTTTCTTGGTTGCTTTATTAAGTGACATGTAATCAACACAGATCCTTCACTTTCCATTTTTCTTGGGCACCACCACCAAAGATGATACTCATTCACTATCTGAGATAAGGTAGATAAATCCAATAGTCAAGAGTTTTTGCAATTCTATTTTAACATTCTCCTTCAGAGCTGGATTCATCCTATGTTGTGGTTGTCTTACCAATTTTATTTCATCTTCTAGATATATTCGATGAGTACAAGTTTTAGGAGCTATTCCTATCATGTATGAATACTCCCAAGCAAAGGCATCTTGACGTTTGACTAATTTTTTTCTCAATTTGATCTGTTGTTCAGATGTCAACCCATAATTTATGTTTAATACTCTCCTAGGTGCAACTTCTATTTACTGAATATGGTGATTTTAACCTCCCACTAATGGCAAATTTAGAGGAGGACAAGAGGGTTCTCCTTAAAAAAAGTCTGATATCACCCTATCCTCATCACTATCATCCTCCAACTCATCAAGTGCCATGATGGATTGAATCATTGATAAACCACTTATGTTTTGGTTCTCACATCTAGGTTCTCCCAACAAATATACAGACTATACAAGTGGATGGATGATCATATTTTTTACATTATGACCATAAAAAATGGCCATCTGTCCATTTTTGCAACTTATGTAGGCATCAGTTGTTGCCATCCAAGGTCTATCTAAGATGAGTGGATAACCACCCAACCTAGAATTGGATTGTAACACTAAGAAATCTGTTGGGTACTCCCATGCATCCACCGTGATAGTTATGTCTTCCAGTATTCCTTCAGGGAGCATTGTTGACCTATCTGCCAATTAAAGGACAGTTTTGGTTAGCTTCAGATTGGTTAAACTAAGTTTATGCATGGTTTCCTTGGGCATGACATTAATGGCAGCCCCTAGATCTACTAATGTATTGGATAAAACATAGTCCTCAATTTTCATAATTAAAACAAGGCTTTCTGGGTCTGAATATTTTTTGTTGTAGGTATTTCCTAGCATAAGGTCAGCTAATTATCCTATCAAATTGATAATTTGTGCTGGTTTTATTCTTGTTTTTATCAAACATAATTATATTATGGCCTTTTTGTAGATAGGAATATCTCTTATGGCTTGAAAGAGAGGAATTGTGACTATTAGGTTCTTCAAACTGGAAAGAATATCAAATTCTGGTTGTATTGGTTTCTTGGGTTCCTTCAACATTTTTGGAAAGGGTGGAACCCCTTCTCTGCTATTTATAATTATTGATTCTTCTTCTACTTCTTCTATAAGAGGTGATTCCTCTTTTTCTAATTCTATGCTTTCCTTCTCTTCTACCTAAGGGGCTACTGGTACACCTACCTGTCTACCTGACCTTAATTGTATTGATATTATACATGGGTTATATTTCTTTCTGCATATGGTATGTTAAATGTTGTTTGTTGTTTGGATTAGAAGTAGGTTGTCCTAGTAGTTGAGCAGGTTTTAAAGTAGGAGGAGCTGATAAAATTACTTGTAGTGGGATTGGTGTAGCATGCTGTGGAGTTTGACTCAAAGCATTCTAATTTCTCCACTACTAGCCAGACTATTGGTATGGCATCCATGGTAGGGATTGTAAGGATTTGCTCCTTGGGGAAATTGAGTCCAAGGTTGTTGTACCCACCAGCCCATGTTGGGTGGTTGAACTTGACCTTGGTTCTAATAATTGTTTCCCCTATAGGATGGTATTCCTGCTGGCATGTTGTTTCCCATAGGATAGTTTCTCCTATTACCCATGAAGTATGCTTTCGTTACTTTATGTTCCTCTCTATATTTTAATAACTATGGATACAACTTAGTTTTATGAACACTCTAACTTTTTTCTCAAGACATTCTTTTTTGGGGTGCTTTCCCCTGCATTTAGGACAAAAAATAGCTTGTGCTGCCTCATTTTACTACTTTTTTTGAAGTAGAAGGGTATCCATTTGGAGTGCAAGAGATGACAACATCTCACTCTTAAGATCTTCAAGCATATTCTTTATTTCTATTTTAGTGACAATGGCTGATTGTTAGATATTCCTGGGGGTTAACTTACTCTTCCTTCTTGAAAATTTTCGACACAATTGCTGGATATCAAACATTTGATGTTGATAAATATCCCCTCCAGAAATCATGTTTAAGGCTTCAAGATATTCATTCTTAAGCCCATTTAAGAAGATACTTCTTAAGGACATATATCCTAGTCTTACATGGGGAGATTTTTGAAAATTAAAGTTAAACCTATCCCAATACTCCTCTAATGATTCTCCTTCCTTTTGTGTTATATATTGGACTTCTTATTTGGAGTCCCGTGCCCTACCAAAGTCTTTATACTGATCTAGAAAGAGTTTTTTCATGTCTTCCCAGGTAGTTATCTATTTATGTCTTAAACTGATGAACCAACACAGGGCTGCATCATCAAGAGTTGAGAAAAACAACTTTAGTTTTTGAGAATTGGTTTTATAATCTATCGACCTGTGTAGAATGTCAAATTTGAAGATAAACATGTCAAGATATTTTAATTGAAATCCTCTAAATATTGGAATGTGGGAAGGAGAGATATTTCATCTTGTGGTCTCCTCTTGCCTCTTTTATGGGGAAGTTGAAACTAGTGGATGCTTCTTCTACCATTTTAACCATCTTGTCTACTATAAAGGTTTCTACACTTATTGCATTTAGGGCATCTTTCAAGGCTTATATCTTGTTTATTTTATCCTCCAGAAGGATTACTAAATTAGTATTTGAAATAGTCCCTTTCTCAATTACTTGCCAATTTTGAAGGTTCAGTAAATCTTCCTCAGATTGAACTCTTCCTATCTCAAATCCTTCCCTAAGGTTTTGCTAGTCTATTTTAGAAGGATCTTGTGCAAATAATGGGTGTCGACTCCAATGCATAGGTGGAGATGGTAGTGGAGAGGTTTCAGTCTTAGGATCTTGCACAATTAAAATATAGGTTTTTTGAGAAACAACATTTTTGTTCTTGATAAAACGACCGTTTGGTCCTCTAATTCTAGGCGGACTCATACAAAATTTTAAATGGAGGTTATGTAGAAAGTAACCTAAACTACCTCTAACGTACTTTCTTCAAAATAAAAAATTATAGTTGGCTACTCCTCGATAAAGGTGCCAAAATATTGGGCAAAACATTTGTTAGTTTTCTATGGTATAAATCATTACCTCCATTTAATTGTCAACCCGATACATCTCGTAAACTTGTGAGTAACCCTGCACAGTATATGCCTATAATATCCCTTTAATTAGATGAGTCCCTTAGATTCTATGATTTGGGGGTGTTGTTGTTTCATTGGAGTTCTCGTTTATCTTCCAAACTACTAATATATTTTGCATTATCAAAGAAATAATTGAAATTCTTTGAAATCAAAACTACACACTTGTTGGAAATTTACAGAAAATAGGGGAAATTGAAGTATTAAATTAAACTACAGAAAATAGATAAAGAAATTAAAATGACAAAAAATAGGGAAAATGAGGGAGGAATACTATTGAGAGTGGATCCAAGCTTCCAGAAGATTTCACTCGCATTAAGACATTCACTAGATGCTAGTTGAGTTTGATTAAAAGACTCAAATGTATTGTATTGAAATTTTTAGTGGAAAAATACAGAGAAAATTTGGGATCTATTTTTTAGGGATGGCTTGCATATTTATAAGATATGCAGCCATGTCCTATTATATTCTGAAAGCAAATCTATTTTTGATTTTGTTGTTACAATAATACGTAGGAATAAAGGAGATAAAGTGAAACATTAAAATCATAATTTATTCAGTGTATTCTGTATCAAAATAGAATACATTTGATATTTTCTCTACCCGATTACATTGATTTTTACTTGATTTCTAAAAAATAGATGACATATGGTCGTTGACATTGTCATTGGTCTGCATTCATCGTTGAAATCACATTCGCATCCATCACTGAAATCATTGTTTTATTCTGTCTACAAGAGGGGTTGTGTTGTAATTTTGTGTTAATGAGAATTAGGTGCCTTATATGTAGAAGACATGAATCAGGCACCAAATGGGAGTCAGGTGCCTAAATGAGAATCAAGCACCTAACAAGAATCAAACACTCGATAGTCAAGTGCCAAATGGGAATCGGGTGCCCGACAAACAAGCACCAAATGGGAATTGGGCACGTAAACAGGAGTCAGGCGCTTGACTTAGCGCTTCATCACTGTTCTGTTGAAGATATTTTTACCATCACAACAAAAAGTGCTAGGTCTGAATGGGACCTCAATGTAGTCATGCTAACATATTGTAAAATCCACTGAATATACACATAATTCACTAAAAAATAATTATTAGGAAAGATACATAATCGAATGTTAAATACATATAAAATTTGCATAAAACATCTATTTCTATTAAAATAAATTCTGCAATATATATGGAAAGTTTGTACAAAAATAAGCATTTTCAGGGCTCATCAATGATGAAAGAGCCTTATACCTTACTTGCAAGGCAATAGCTAGAAGTGTCCTAGATCTTAACATTACAAATTCTTGACAAGTGGAGGGTTTTTCAATAGAATCACAAGTACCTTCTACTTATCTTTCTATTTTGCACTAGATACATATTTAAATTCACTCTCCAGTGAGCATTTAATATGGGAAATTCCTTATAATGTTGCTCAATTAACTAATTCAACTTTGTTTCAATGTTGTAGATATTCTTGAAGAAACATTGTTAAGTAGAACTAAGCTTACAAATTTTTTCATTCAATTAATGATGCTCAAACAACAAATATTCATGTAGACTAGATGGAAGGTTAAAAGGAGGGTTGAAAGGGAACAATGATCCTCAAGAGGAGTGGGAGGGATTCTCATGGTAATAAGAACAGAAAACACGAGAAGATCAAAGCTATTTATGTGCCCAAGTAAATTATGGTGCTTGTTTATATTTCTTAGCATACACTTGTTTTAGCTCATACAAACATTATCATTTGGATCTATGCACTACAAATAACATTGACTTGTTCCTAACTAGAGAAATTTAAAGGAGGGTCATACATAAACTACTAATTGACGATGAAACAAGTGTTCCACAAGGGTTTGGATCCCTCTAATACTTTTTTTAAGTTTAGAAAACATGAATGGTTTTGCTAAAATCACAATACTATAGAAGAAAATTGTGTTGAAAGATGGTAGCAAAAAAATGATAGAAATTACCCAATTGAAAAAAATAAATTCAAAAGAGGTTTTGGAACAACTCGGTCATCTCTCTTTCACTTTTTTTGGCATCTTCACAAAGATCCAAGCTTAATACCACTTATAACAAAATAACTTACAAAAATCATAATTAGAATAATAAATCTAAAAAATGCATAATAGAAAAGCAAATACCAAAAATTGAACTTAGAATCCAAAACAATAAATTACAACTAAAGTAATAAACCCATATTCCAATTCTTAAAATAATCCTAGCCACTCTGAGAGGTTAAAGTCTCTTAACTTAGAGAGGGCAAAGTCTCTTATGTGCATCAAAGGCAACATAATATTAAAACTATGAATTATGAAACAACTACAAAACAAGTCATTTATTTATAGTCTAAATAATTAATAAACTCTAACCCTAATGTTCAAGATTCAACTAAGATAACCTAGATACCAAGCTAATAATATCAAATATAGTCAACACAGTTATATTGGAGATATTACAATAATATGCTTTTAAATCAATTATTTAAACCCACTCTGAGAGGGGGTCTAAGGAAATAAAAGGAGGTATGCATAATTATGAGTTGGAGATGTGGAAGTGTGGAATTCCTTGAGGAATAGAAGCAACAATATGGTAATTTTACCTTAGTTTTTTTTGTCACAACCCAACTAGGTATCATTGTGTAAACCTTATTTTAACTCATTGTATGTGTATGCAAGATTTTTGTCTTCCTCTTTAAATGATAAACCATACTTTTTTCAAAAGGAAAACCTAATAGATTCTTGCATTTGAGTTTAAGGGTTTTGTTTAAATAAAAGAAATATAAATGGGTTCTTTCATTTAAAACCCCGGACAACAATCTTGGTTGTTTTTTTGTGCAATGATTTTTCTCATCTTTGTGCTTGGCATACAAATGTGTGTTAGTCATGATGCTACCATCTGTCAAATGTGTCATTACATAGTTGGCACCATGAATGGTTGGTTTTGTGAATAATTGGATCTAGTGAAGTTGACATTGTGAGTAGTTGGTGTCATAGGTAGAGTTGGCACCATAAGTAGGATTGGTGCCATGTACATAAGTTGATGTTATGAGTAGGGTTGGTGCCATGCACAAAAGTTGGTACCATAGGTAAGAGTTGACACCATGCATAAATGTGGTGCCATAGGTGGTCCTTACACTAGCCCATAGGTTGATAAGTCATAAATGGATACCAAAACCAATGGTTTGAAATCGTTCTAGTGCCATAGCCTTTAGGGATAAAGAGAAACCCTATGGTATCATAGTTGTGGTGGTACTGTAAATAATGAGGTTGGGAACCATGCTCATTATCGAAGGATTAGTGATGATCTTAGTTAGCCCATGAAGTTGTGGTAACTAAAAACCAAGACTTTACACCAAGATATTCTCCATAGACAGACTTATGGAAGGATTAGGGAATAAATGTTCCTCTTTAAGTGATATGGGCCTTAAAGAATAATCCCTATGTTGTGGTTAAAGTATCCTATACTTCCGAGGATATAGGAAAGGTGGGGGGACCAATTTGGTGTTCTTCTAAATGGTAAGGTTTAGTAAGGTGAACCCCATAAGATATGAGATGTTGGCCACTTTTGTCCACTTGAGTGTCATATGTAGTGACATAGACTCAAATGTGGTAAGCATTATAAATGCTAAAATTGAATGATTAGGTATTGTTGTGAACCTTTCTTATAGCCTTGATTTGATGTACTACTTTGGGGAAACTTAATCCTTTAGGGATCTTAGCATGATCTGGGATACATTAGGTTTTACACGCCATTAGGACTAGTTAGCTCAAGGAGTAAATTTTTTTAGGAGTATAGTTTCTTATTGAAATAATGCCTTGCGGGTAGGCAAGATTGGCCAAGAGCATTATTAGTTAAGTGATAATGGATCAAGTTAGGTCATGGGAAGATATGAATAACTAAATGTAAGTACAATTGGCAGACTTGTAACCTACACATCTTCTTTGAGTGAGTAGAATATAGCACCTGCTTTAAAGGGAGGATCAACTAAGAAAGTAGGATCAATCGCACAAGAGGAAATTAATGTTTATCCAATAGAAGTTTGGATGAACCACAGACTCCAACAAGAAAAAATGGAGAACAAGGGCTCCTAGTAATAGGTCTAAGAGGACAACAAACCCTGATAAACAAAGTGACACCAAATTTAACGTGGTTCACCTAGAATGGCTGGGCTACGTCCACAAAACTTTTCTCTAAAAGTTATCTCAAAGTTCTTTGGGAATCCTTCCCAATTACAATGTTTATGAGCCTCGGCCCAAAGGAGATACCTTCCCCCAAACAAAATTTATGAGCCTCTCGCTCAAAGGAGATACCTTCCCCCTCGATCTAGATTTATGAGCCTCTCGCTCAAAGGAGATACCTTCCCTCTCGCTCTGGAAATGATCCTTCGGAAGATCAACCGCCTCTACCTCTTGCCAGCACGTGGAACTCCTTTCCATCGAAGACCTCCTATCCTCAATGCTTAGCCTAAGAGACCTCTGCCTTCTATGATCACATCCACAGTAGCTCAACAACCTGTACCAAACATAGTCAATCGGTCTAGTACAAGTCTTCCTCTATCTGTCAGATCTATCCAACACTTGAACAAATCAGTCCTCTACACACAAGCCTTCTCAAAGACTTGCCAAATCTGTCCTCAGGTTCTTCTCAAAGAACTAGTGCACCTCTGTCCTCATATAGCAGCACTCCATGTTCATCTTTGCCCTTTGTGCTCTCTATGCCCTCTACTCTTTCTACGCACTCACAGCCGCACTTGGTCAAACTTCAACCTTTGCACTGTCTGTGCAATCACAACGACACTTAGAACAATTCACCATGACTCTTCACTCACTTTGCACACTTTGATCAAATTTCGCACTCTGCTCTCAGTGATCAAACTTCTCATTCTACGCTCTATCTATGAATTTCACCATCAACCACACCACCAACTCTTCAAAATAGCTTGCCTTTTATAATAACACTTTCAAGATCAAAATCTTAATCTTAGTCGGTTGTAACCCTAATCTTTAGTCGGCTGCACAACCCTAAACTTCATTGGTTGCAAACCCTAATCTTCGTTGGCTCACATTTAACTTTGTCGGCTTCAACTGCCTCTGTAACTCTTCTGTAGCTTTTGCCGCAAAACTACAACATGTCACGATATCGCGACACCTTTGCAACCGTATACTTTCTTTTGGATTTTGTCATGATATCGTGACACTTCAGCCTTTGTCGACTTTAACTTTGCTTTTGTCATGATATTGTGACACTTCTGTCTTTGTCAGCATCAACTTTGCTTTTGTCATGATATCATGACACTTCTCCCTTCGTCGACCTCCTTTCTGCTTTTGTTGCAAAATCGTGACACTTCTGCCTCTGCAGACTTCGTCTTCACTTCTATCGCAATATCGCGACACTTCTGTCTTCATGACCTTCCTCTCTGCTTTTATCGTGAAATCGTGACACTTCTCCTATAGAAGACTTGCTTTCAATTTTTGTCATGAAATCATGACACTTCTTCTTCCATCTGCTTTCTTTTCTGCCTATCACAAAATCGTGACGCTTTCAGCTTCCATACGTTTTCTTTGCTCTTTGAGTCACGAAATTGTGACATGTCACGATATCGTGACACTTTTCTAACTTGCTTTCTCTCTCCTACTTAAGTCGTGAAAATGTGACATGTCGCGATATCGTGACACTTTTCCTCCTTAGCTCTTTTCTATTCTTCGGGTCACGAAAACCCGACATGTCACGATATCGCGACACTTTTTCACTGCGAGCTCTTTCTCTCGAACCTGTCAGCTTGGGGTTTGCAAAAGACCTTTGAAACTGTCATGCCATAACCTTCATCAAAACAAATTATTTGACATCAAATCAAATTCCTTCAAAAGCTTCTTGACATCAATGACAACTTATATACTTGAGCAAAAGCAATGTACCCAAAGTACCCAAAATTGCAAACAATCTCCCCCTTTGTCATTGATGGCAAACCTTTACTGAAAACACTTCTCAAGAGCCAAAACTAAAACCAACTGTGCTAACAACTTAGAATCTTCCTTTGAAGTTTTGCTCCCCCTGACTTGAAGCTTTCCTCTTCACTTTGAAGCTCTCCCCCTTACTCATATCTCTCCCCCTTTGTCATCAATGGCAAAGGGTCATCGTTGGGGCTCGGGACTAAGAATGAGCCTCTTAGCTTAGTCCCTCCCCCACCTCTTGATGAGGTGATTAATTTTGGGGTGGGAGTAAAACTCCCATTAGGCACTGATCATCATCAACATCTATAACTTCCTTGTCGGGCCTTCTCTTGAACTCTTTGTCCATATTCCTGTTCTCGTCACTGTTCTTGTTCTTGTTCTCATCCCTGTTCTTGTCCATGCCTTGATCCTTGGACCTGATCATGCCACTGTTCCTGTTCCTGTATTCTAGAATTTCAGCTCTACACTGTCTGATTGTTTGACCTTTATTTTTGCACTTGAAACACTTGACGATGTTGTTTCTCTAAGGTAAACCTGATATTTGAATCCACCAGTTCTGACCAAACCTGTTTTGGCCAAACCTTTTTTGACCAAACCCGTTCTGACCAAACCTGTTCTGGCCAAACCTGTTTTGACCAAACCTGTTCCTGTTATGTGCCTTGCAATAAACTGCCTTGTGCCCAAACTATTGACAAGAGTAGCAATACCCTTGAAAGAAACTAGCACTTCTAAAATTGTTGTTTACCTTCTTTACTTGAGCCATGCAATGTGAAGCCATGTGACCAAACTTATGACAAGCAAAACATCTGCCTTGTTTCCTTTATTTGACCTCTTGGGTCTTGAAAACTTCTTCTTCTCATTCTAAATTATGTTTTTTGTTTCTGTGCTTCTATCATTCAAGGACTCATGATCTGAAATACTTTCCTCATAAGAACTCTCTTCCTTTTGGAGTCTCTTACTAGACTCTCCAACTTGTTCCTTGTGTGGATTAACAAAACCAAGGCCTATTTTATCTGTTGTCTTTCTTTGATGTTTGATGAGTGACTTAACCTTTTTGGAGCTATCTTGAAACCTGTAAAGCTTATCCTTGTACTCTTTAGTTTCCTCTTTCAAAGAAGCCATTTTCTGTTCTAACTCACTATACTCAAGAACCTTAGACTCTAACTCATCCTTGAGTTCTTGTGTCTGAGCTATAGAGAAATCAAGATTTTCTATAAGATCATCTCTCTCCATACAACATTCATCTAACTTATCCTTGAGTCTAGCATTCTTCTTTCTTTCCTTTTTCAAAGCACTAAGAGCATTAATAAGTTCACTTTCAAGATCCTTTATTTGCTTGCTTTCTGAATCATCAAACCCTTTTTCAGATTTCTTATCACTAGAGGTGCTACATTTTTCAAAAACCATACAAGCATCTTCCTTATAGTTTTCTGAAGCATCCTCATACATACTGGAAACCAAATAATTATTTGTACAATCATCCTCAAGGTGACCAAAATTTCCACATCTAAGACATTTCATGATAATGAATCTATGTTTCGGTTCTTCCTCTTTTTTGCTATGAACAACATCTCATTTTCATTATCACTTGAAGAACTTTCACTATCACTACTAGAACACTTACTTGCTTTGTCTAGATAGAAACTCTTCTTGTGCTTGTGAGAATACCTCTTTCCTTGATTGTTGTGCTCATCTTTGTTCTTTTTGTGATGCTTATGCTTTTTAGAAACCTTGCTCATAGAATCCTGTTTATCTTCATCACTTTCATTCTTGGGAACAGTACAGTCAATAGCATAATGACCAAACTTTCCACAATTGAAACATCTTATATTTTTTATGCTTTTGTGCTTTCTAGAGAACTTGCCTTTCTTGCTGTAATATGCCTCTTCATCACTAGAAGACTCATCACTATCTTGAAGTCGTTTACCCTTGGATTTCTTGGTAGCCTTGAAAGTCGCCTCTTTCTTGACATTAACCTTCACTTGAGTTCTCAAATCAAATTCTGCAAGTATACTATGGAGCTCATCCTTTTTCAACTTATCCAAATCTTTAGCTTCCTCAATAGCAGAAATCTTTTCACTAAATCTATTAGGAAGAGATCTTAAAATCTTATCACAAACCTCATTTTCAGCAAGCTCAAGACCTAAGTCTTTCATGGAGTTAACAATCTCATGGAGTTGAGTTATCACTAATATTTTCATCATCATTCATCTGGATTTGTTCAAACATACCTTTGAAGTGTCTCAACTTGACCTTTATGACATTTGTATCACCTGTATGAACCACCTTCAACTGTTTCCACATTTCACTAGCTGTCTTGCAGTGAATCACTTTGGTGAGATCTGCTTTCCGTAAGCCTTTCAGGATTGCATTCATTGCTTTTGAATTGCTGTGATGTAGGAGCCTTTCTTCTTTAGTATTAGGACCATGTACAAGAATAGTGTGCTCATCTTCAATCACTTCCCATACCTCATTACCAAGTGCCATTAGATGAACCTTCATCATTGCACTCCAAAGACCAAAATCTAACCCATCAAGAATAGGTGTTGCATTGCTACTTGAATGATCCATTGTGTTATTTACTAGCTTTTCCTTCAAGCTGTTAAACTTTTCGAAGGCACCTGCTCCGATACCAATTGAAGAACACAAGCTTATACTGAGAGGGGGGTGAAAAGTATAAGACCTCTTTTTACTTTTTCCTTTATACTTCAAAATAGTAAAGCAATATACCCAAAGCAATATCAAAGTAATGCACAATATCATCCACAAAGTGACACCAATTTTAACGTGGTTCACCCAGAATGGCTAGGCTACGTCCACAAAAATTTTCTCTAAAAGTTATCTCAAAGTTCTTTGGGAATCCTTCCCAATTACAATGTTTATGAGCCTCGGCCCAAAGGAGATACCTTCCCCCAAAAAAAATTTATGAGCCTCTACTCAAAGGAGATACCTTCCCCTCTGCTTTGGATTTATGAGCCTTTGCTCAAAGGAGATACCTTCCCCTCTGCTATGGAAATGATCCCTCAGAAGATCAACTGCCTCTACCTCTTGCCAGCACATGGAACTCCTTTCCATCGAAGACCTCCTATCCTCAATACTTAGCCTAAGATACCTCTGCCTTCTATGATCATGTCCATAGTAGCTCAACAACCTATACCAAACACAGTTAGTCGGTCTAGTACAAGTCTTCCTCTGTCTGTCAGATCTGTCCAACACTTGAACAAATCAATCCTCTGCACACAAACCTTATCAAAGACTTGCGAAATCTATCCTCAGGTTCTTCTCAAAGAACTAGTACACCTTTGTCCTCATACAATAGTACTCTGCATTTGTCTTTGCCCTTTGTGCTCTCTACGCCCTCTGCTCTTTCTGTGCACTCACAGCCGCACTTGGTCAAACTTCAACCTTTGCACTGTCTGCGCAATCACAACGGCACTTAGAATAATTCACCATGACTCTTCGCTCACTCTGCACACTTTGATAAAATTTTGCACTTTGCTCTCGACGATCGAACTTGTCATTCTGCGCTCTATCTACGAACGTCACCATCAACCACACCACCAACTCTTCAAAATAGCCTGCCTTTTATAATAACACTTTCAAGATCAAAATCTTAATCTTAGTCACCTATAACCTTGATCTTTAGTCGGCTGCACAACCCTAAACTTCATTGATTGCAAACCCTAATCTTCGTCGGCTCACATTTAACTTTGTCAGCTTCAATCGCCTCTATAACTCTTCTGTAGCTTTTGTCATGAAACTACAACATGTCGTGATATTGCTACACCTTTGCAACCATATACTTTATTTTGGCTTTTGTCGCGATATCGTGACACTTCAGCCTTTGTCGACTTCAACTTTGCTTTTGTCACGATATTGCGATACTTCTATCTTTGTTAGCATCAACTTTGCTTTTGTCATGATATCATGACACTTCTCCCTTCGTCGACCTCCTTTCTATTTTTCTCGCAAAATCGTGACACTTCTGCCTCTGTAGACTTCGTCTTCACTTCTGTCATGATATTGTGAAACTTTTGTCTTCATGACCTTCCTCTCTGCTTTTGTCGTGAAATCATGACACTTCTCCTATAGAAGACCTGCTTTCAGTTTTTGTCATGAAATCATGACACTTCTGCTTCCATCTGTTTTCTTTTTTGCCTGTCGCAAAATCGTGACGCTTTCAATTTTCATACATTTTCTTTGCTCTTTGAGTCACGAAATTGCGACATGTCGCGATATCACGACACTTTTCTAACTTGCTTTCTCTCTCCTGCTTAAGTCGTGAAAATGCGACATGTCACGATATCGTGACACTTTTCCTCCTTAGCTCTTTTCTATTCTTCGGGTCATGAAAACTCGACATGTCGCGATATCGAGACACTTTTTCATTGCGAGCTCTTTCTCTCGAACCTTTCAGCTTGGGGTTTGCAAAAGACCTTTGAAACTGTCATGCCATAACCTTCATCAAAACAAATTATTTAACATCAAATAAAATTCCTTCAAAAGATTCTTGACATCAATGACAACTTATATACTTGAGCAAAAGCAATGTGCCCAAAGTACCCAAAATTGCCAACAATTTGCATTGGTATATTCCCTTGACTTGGTTCACTATGAGCAAGGAATCACCAAAAATGTTGAGCTTAGTTATTTTCATGGTGATTATCGTTTGAAGGCCTATGAGAAGAGCTTCATACTCGGAATTATTTTTGGTGCATGGGAAATCAAGTTTGAAATGATAGGGGTATTGGAGCCCCTTGAGGTGTGAAAAACATAATTCATGTGCCACCCCCTTGCTCGCACTTAGAGCCATAAAAAATAGAGTCATGTCAGCCTATGATTCAGGATCTTCAGGATCAGGTGATTCTGACACTTGAAAGACTCCATCATCAGGAAGCTCTATGTTAAGAGGTTGATCATATTGGAGAGGAGCCTCTATGAGTTGATCGACAATGACCTAACATTTAATTGATTTTTATCCGATGAATTTGAGGTCAAATTCCATCAACAACATGATCCATTTCACCATGCGACTATTATGATAAGTATGACTCATCATATATCATAATGGATTCTCTTTGGATACTACATACATTGTATGATTGAGCATGTAATGGTATAGCTTTTTGGTGGTAAAAACCATTGCTAAGCATAGCTTCTCAATGTATGCGTATTTGATTTCATAACTAACCAGGGTGCGGCTAATATAGTAAGTAGCCTGTTCTTTGTGCAATTCATTCTTTTGGGCTAACATGATGCCCAATGCAAGCTCAGTAGCTGAGATGTATAAATAGAATGGCACTCCTAGTCGAGGAGGAGCCAATACTAGTGGTGAAGCTAGATATTTCTTGATTTCATCAAAGGTAGCTTGACACTCATCATCCCAATTGAATGCGACCCCCTTGTGTAACAATTTGTTCATGGGTCGACACTTATCTGATAACTGTGCTATGAAGCACTTGATAGATGTGACCTTACCCTACAGACTATGCAGCTACTTGATGGTAGTAGGGGGAGGCATCTCAAGGATTACCTTGAATTTGTTTGGATCGACTTTGATGCCTCATTTAGAGACTATGAATCCCAAGAGTTTTCTAGATGTGACATCAAAGATGCACTTCTTGGGGTTTAGTCTAACATTGTGTTCGATGAGGTGATCAAGAACTTTGCGCAATACATCGATATGCTCATGGCATAGTAAATATTTAGCCAATAAGTCATCCATGTAATCTTCCAAAATTTTGTGCATGTAGTCATGGAAGATGTAAGTCATAGCTCGCTGGTAGGTAGCACCAGCATTTTTGAGACCGAAAGGCATGACCTTATAACAAAATGTCCCCCAAGGCATTGTGAATGCCATTTTGAGTTGGTCTTCTAGATTAATACGAATTTGGTTGTATCCAGAGAAACCATCCATTAGGGATAACATCTCATGGCCCATTGTGGTATCTACTAGGGCATCGATGTTCGACAATGAGAATTCATCCTTAGGACTCACTTTGTTTAGATCATGAAAGTTGATGCAAATATAAATCCTCCCATCAGGCTTCTTGATGAGAACCATATTAGAAAGCCATGGTGGATAATCCACTGATATAATGAACTTGGCATCCAACAACTTTTGTAGCTCATATTTCACCATTAAGGCTACTATTGGATGCATTTTGCATAGCTTTTGCTTAACTAGTTTGGCATTTGGGTCAAGTGTAAGATTATGCATGATGAGATTTGGATCCAGTCCTAGCATATCTTTGTATGACCATGCAAAAGATTTCTTCTTCTCTTTGAGAAGAGCTATGAAATTAGCTTGCTCAGTGGGGGATAAGCCTTCCCCTAACTTGATGAATTGAGGATTCTCAGGATCTGAGCTGATATCCTTATCAATTGTTGGCTCAATTGACATATGAGACCCCTCTTCCAACTGGTGGGGAGTAGGGATCAGATGAATGTCATCAACTAGGTTTATGTCATCGATTGGAAATTTTGGTTCAACCTCAACGTGAAAGACATCTTGAGTAGACCTTGGAGAGAAATGAAATGGTTGTAACATCTCATCACAAGGCCAATACTCAGAAGGAGATGGTGGAGAATCTCCTTGATCAAAGTTGATTACCCCCAAGTCAAGGTGTAGTGGCTTTGATGGGTTATTCAGATCATGCAAGGGTGCAAAAAGATCTATGGAAATCATGTTGATGGATGGATGATCTCCTCTAGGTGGTTGATGGGGTCTATTGACAATAGGTTGTCACAAGACTTGTGGAGGTGGTTGTGGTGGAAGTGGAATGACCAGAGGTGGTCGATGTGGATGTGGGTGAGCTTGCTCTTCTATAGGTAGAAACTATCACCAGATAGGGTGCTGTAATGGGAACATACATAGATAGACCTCATCTTCATCATCCAATAGGATGATCCATGCGTATTCGATGTGTGGACTAGAAGAGTTGATAGATGCTACTTCATAATCTAACTCATCATCAGATGTCCATTCATAGGGAGGACCTTGATCTTCTTCCTCACTATCATGTGGAAGGGTATGTAAAATTTCACCTATTTTATAAGATTGGGTGAAATCATGAGATATCTCTTGATCTCTCATGGATGTAGGGAAGTAATCCCCCAAAGAATAGACATGAGTAGGATTGGCATAGGGATCATGCATAAGCTCATCCCTATAGTTTAGGCTCATGCACTCTAAACTATCAATGAGGACATCAAGAGGCACAAGCTTGTTGTATCCTAAACTAGACTTATCATATGGCATTTGATATTATGGCTAGTAAGGAATATGAGTACCTTGTTCATACAACCCCAAACCATAGCCATACCAATTGTAGATATGGATATATCTCATGGAAAAGTCAAGATTGGACATGTAATTAATATCCTCAAAAAAGGGCTCTTCATCCTCTTCCTACTATTGATAGGGTTCTATGCCATAGTCAAGACCTCCATAAATAAAATTCATTTGATTAGGAGGTAAGCCTAGAGGTACAATGGTACCTATGGGAAGATGAGGTCGACCCATGTTTTACACTATCTCAATGGTAGGAGTTGTTGTGATGTTCCTTACCAGGTATTCTCCTAAACTAGTGGTAGCTAGATGAACTATGACTTGTGGTGATGGAGATGGATGAGATGGAAGTGAGGCTTGAGTTGATTCAATGTTTACCTCACGAGGTGGTTCCTCATCTACTAGACTAGGAATCTCTTCTATGGAGATGGTAGATATGGTTGGAGGGATCTCATCAATAGGCCTTTTCCCCATATTCCTCTATGGAGGATTCGATGATGATGAAGGTATATCTAGGGGTGTCGATGATGAGGATGGTATGGTAGAATATGGTGATGGATTAATGGAAGGTGATGGTGAAGGAGTCAGACCTTGGCTGGATGTATTCGGTTGGAAGTCCAGATGGGTTGATGGTAAGGTCGACTCGGGGATTTGCTGCACCAAGTTGTAGTATTTGAAGGGCTCAAGGTCTATAGGGACAACATGTACTTGACCTTCATAAGTGTACTTCAAACATTGGTGAGTGATGGATGGCACACACTTCATGTCCCTAATCCAAGGTCTACCCAACAAGATATTGTAGGCCATTTCACCCTCCAAGATGTGGCACAATGTTGGTATGGTATTTTGTCCCACCTGTATGGGTAAGACTATGGTACCAACCATTGAGCATATAGCATCATTAAATGCTTAGAGGGTATAGGTGGATGCAACAATATGGGATGTTGGAAGCCCTAGATGTTTGAGAGTAGTCATGGTGATGATATTGTTGGAGGAACCAATATCAATCAGAACTCTCTTGTAGGGTGTTCCATTTACACATGTGATGATGTGTAAGGGAGGATCCACCATGTCATTTGGTACCGACTTGAGTTCATCCTCATGAAAGGTGATTACTGGTTCTATGCATTATCGAACATGCCCCACAAAATTGTTAAAGGAGTTAGACTCCTAGGGTTGTAGCTCAATCGACTTGAGGATCTCCATGAGAGCTTCTCGATGAGGTGGAGACTATTGAATAAGCTCATAGATGGAAAGCCTAGATGATGTTGTTCACAAGCTCTGAGTAAGCTTGCTCTTTATTATGACCATCAGTCGAGGTGGAAGGTTTTGCACTAGAGGTGGCAGAGGTTATGATATTGAAGGAATATCGCTTGAAGTCGTAGGTGGTGCGACTTGACTTGGGTAACGCTTATTCCTTGTCACAATGCTGACCATGCCGATGAACCCTTGTTTAGGGGGTGCTAGATGGACCTCATTCACTTGTGGTGCTGGCTTTGCCTGCTCCTCATGAGTAGGCAATGGGTCTTTAAAAACACCCATTTGTTGATTGTTTGGTGCAATAGGGTTATCGACCTGAAGATCATTCCTATCAATCATATCCTGCACTAGGTGTTTGAACCTATAGCACATCTGCACATCATGCCCATTCTACCTATGGTATTTGTAGTATAGGTCTTCATGATATCCTTTGGGCTTTGGTGCATTTGGATTGATAGGTCAACTTTCAAGTAGATTAATTGCCTTAGCTGCACAGAGGTGCTCAAATAAAGAGTCCATGGACTCAACAATGGGTATAAATTATCACTTAGGGTGATATTGTTGGTTTTGCCCTTGGTTTATTTGATTGTTCTTATTGTAGTTTCTAGGTGTGGCCTGATAGTTAGGCTTTTAAGGTGGCATTGGTTGCATAGGCCCTAGAATACTGATAGCAACTTGGTTGACTATTGTCGACTTTGGTTGCACATTTGGTGTTCTTAGTCCATTCCTTCTTGTAGGGTTTCACAATTTCCCCTCTTGAATTTTAATGTCTTTGATTATTCTAGCCTATGCTAGAGCATCTTCAAGAGTTGGGTACTATTGGAGTTGCAGCAACAAGGAAATTGGCTTCAAGTAGCTCTTAGAAAACATTTGAGTCAGCTCAGACATGGGGAGTAAGTATGGTAGCTTGGAAAGAAGCATTCACCACCTATTGCCATAGTTTATGATTGACTCATCATCAAACTATTTTAACCCTATGAGGTCAGTTAAAGTCACCTTTCACTTGGTGTTGAAGGTGAAGCACTCCAGGAATGCATCTATGAACTACTCAAAGTTGTAGATGCTATACTTTAGGAGTTGATTGTACCATTCTATGGTAGGGCCAGAGAGGGTAAGCAAAAATATCCTCAAAATTAAGGCATCATTTTCCTAGATGTAGAAGTAGTGATTCAAAAATCTGGTGACATGCTCCTATACATCTTCCTCTCCTTTAAACTTATCTAGCTTGGGCATCTTGAAATGCTCTAGATAGGGAGGGGAAGGTACTAATGGGTGAAGTGACTGACTATGAATCTGATGCAAAGTGGGCTTCTGAGCCCCAGACCCAGAGGTCTTGTTCTCTATCGATTCCATGTATTCTAGAAATGCTCTATATGCATCAGAGGATTTGATCTCCTCTTCTTTACTTCGACCCTATAGGGGAGGGTGAGGAACATCAAGCCTATTGCATGGTGGTTGAATGTCATCCACCCTACCTCCATAAGGTACTTCAAGATATTCCACTTCTGGTTCATGCTCAGTGTAGGCCCCATAAGGTGTCTCTTGAACTAGCCTACAAAGAGGGGTAAGTGCCTATGGAAGGTGATCTATGTTTGGCCTAGGAGGCAAGTCCTGATTAGGCCTAGGAGGTCGAGGAGGCAACATTTGGTTAGGCCTAGGAGGCCTATCTTGATTGAAAGTAGGTTGCCTCTGATGGACCTCCTATCTATGGGTACTTGGGGTAGGAACCCTCTCATGTAAGGTCTTTTGAAATAGCTCATTGGTTTGTTATTCAATTCTTTACTTTTCTAATTGATGCAAGTGGTCCAAGCATTCTTTATCCCATCAAAGCTACTTGAATTATGCTTGGCATTCAACATATCTCGTGACTACTTGATTTATCTATTCTACCATGTGGGGCCTATGAGCCCTAGAAGTATCACCTTGAGGCCTATCTCATTCAGGATGGTCTAAAATATCGATTATGAGCTTCCCTCGATCAAGGGTAGTCACATTCACTTGAGGTTCAGGCCTAGACAAGTGATCTTTATACTCAACTAGCGTAGAGGCACATCATGCTTGCATAGCATAATGGACCTGAGGATAATCAAAGATTTCCTCATGCCTTCCTTCATTGATGAGGAAGGGAAGGGTTGAGTTTGCTCACCCCAAGTGATGAGTATCATACTCATCTTGGTACTTAGGTTGTTGTAACCTATTAGGGTAGTTTAAGGGTGAAGTTTGATCATTTGGCCCTACCTAGTGTGTGTACTCTTGCTCTTGCCCATAGGTGGGTGTGGTAGACCTAGAAGGCATGCAAATGCATGGTATTTCTCTATCTATTAGTACCTCAATGCATGATTTCCATTATTGAAAGAAGGTATGTGAAGTGTCTAAATATTGGGAGTATGTTCCCGGATTAGGATCAAAACCTATAGGGGTGTCCCGCATAGGGCTCCCTTGTAGGTGAAGTTCTTGACTAGCTATTCTAGGACTTGGGTGAGTAGGAGGCCACCAAGGAGGTATGAACATGTCCTTAGGGCTAAATCAGAGATGACTCGTGTCTCCTTGTCTACTCTCTATAGCATCCACCCTTGAATGGGCTTGGTTATGGGTGCACACCATTGCTATTTCCTACCAAACCCTAGGTGATTATCTCCTTTACAAATTTTAATAATGTAGCACACAAGAATGGAAACATGTAATAAGACAAGTGTTTATCTCTTTTAAAGATTTATGTGTGTTCCCTAAAACTATTTTGTGTGTTTTGATTTGTTGTTTGCAAGAAGACCTTGTGTCACGTGTTTTGCTTTTGTTGGATGATATTATTTTGTTAAAGGGATTTCACCTGTATACTCATAGCTCGACAATCGGTAGTGAAATTTTGATCATGTAAACCCACCAAAGTATGGAGATGAAGCCCATACCCGGTCAGGGAGCACAGGTCCTACCAATCCTCACCCAGTTCACCTATAGTCAGTGATATACCTCTCCGAAGAGAAATACGTGCTATATCCCATAGGCTATGATGGATCTTGGAGCTAACCTTGGCCAAAAATAGGGTTCGTAGGATTTGAGCCAATGGGTGGAGATGAAACCCACCATCATTGGTCTCTATTAGTGGTTGGTGATGAAATCCAACTCACTAATGTTCAAAATGAGATGTGGTGTGTGTGGTTCCTTTTATGCTTAAAGAAAGTAAAACAAGAGAGCACTCAATGAATCTTCACTAAATGCAAGAAAATAATGTTTCACTTTCAGAAATATTGCATGAATAATGGAACCTACAAAATGTATATCCTATATGGCAACCTAGCCATTAGGTAGGTTGCAAGCAAGCAAACCATACAAATGCATTTCTACTTAGTTATTTTTCTATTTTTCTTCTCTTTGTTATTTTTGTGATTAAATAAAAGTGTGATCTACCTTTCAAGCAAACAAAGGGAGCAAGAAAAACCAAATTTAAGCTTTTTTGAATAGTAAAAATGCAAAGTAAAGGTCTAGGTACTTACCTTGAAAGCCTAAGAAGTTGCTATTTCTAGAAATTTCTGTTGTAGACCCTCTATTTTATGGTCATCCTAGGGTGGGATGACTACAAATTTGGGGGCCATACCTACTGGATGGCTATTGTGGTCATCCCTAGGTGTTCCAATTAGGAAATCAGGGGTCATTTTAGGCTAGAATGACCAAAACCTACAACATTCAAAGGATAGAAATAGGGTCAAAACTTGCAAAAATGAAATGGGATAGGGGTCCCACCATGATCACCACTATAGAGAAGAAAAATGATGCACCTAGCAAGGGTAAATGAGATGCATCTATTGTTCTACTTGATCTAAGCACTACGAAAGTGACACTTCAAGCAAGCATAAAATGACAAGTATATGAAAGAAATGGGTGGGTCTCCTTATATTAATATAAATGTCAAATATGTGGTTACAAAATGTCCCCTTGAGGGCTCTCAATTGATACACTCATTACAATAATCAAAGGATCAAATCCTTTCAAAAATCCAAGGCACGCTTGCAGTGTCTTCCTCGCACTCACAATTGAAGAGCGGGCTTTCGATGCCACTGCAATGTGTTATATCATTATTCTAACTTGTTGCTCCTTCCTCATGCACTGTGATACCTGGATCTACACACAAGAAACTAAAATTGATTAATAGCATGTGCGGATTAAGATGAAACCGTGAAGGTGCATGCATCAATAAGCTTGAAAGAGGAAAAGTGCAATAGATTATTCAAAATTGCTCCAAATGCTACCAAAACTTAGATTCATGCATATTATGTGCTCTGTAAATGATCTAATTAAAAATAGTAAGGAAATTATGCTCATATTTGTGGTCATCCTAGGGTGAGCCATTCAGGCCTACAAAACACAAAAAGCATGATAACAGAAGCAAAACAACTCCAAATTGCACCAAATTTTAACAGAGAGCATATAATCTAATCTAGAATCTATCTATGCAAAAATAGTAGAGAAATTATACTCCAATTTATGGCCATCCTAGGGTGAGCCATTTAGGACTGTCATAATTTGGGGGTCATCCTAGGGTGGGATGACCACCAAATCTGGTGGTTTTTGCCACCAATTCCTCTGGGATTGGGTCCAAAATACTCCTAGGGGTATTGTCATCAAATTTGGGGACCTGATTCACTCAAATGGGTCGGTTTTGTAAATAGATTGCATGTTTTGGAATCACTTGAAAACCTCCTTCGCTCGATGGAGATCTCAAGGGAAAACACATAGTAAGTTGGGGATAAATCTCGATAGCACTTCATGGTGAAATATTGCAAAGACTCCTCTCTAAAATTGGGTGGAATTGATCCACTTTATAGCCCAAGAGGGCATATGGTCAAATGGGCATGCGAGGCCATGCGAGGCAAGTGTCGCCATTTGTCCAAAGGTTGCCATGCATTGGAGGGGGAAGGAATCTCCATTTTGGGCCTCCAATTTGCAACTTGGCATGAGAGTTATGCGCCCTCATACTTGCATGCTTGAATGGGTGGGATAAATGGTAGTTTTTGGGTGCCATTTATCCCTCCTTTGACTTTTTGAGGGTCCAAGGCCATGGCCATCCCACCCAAGGATGGCTGTTGGTGGTCATCCCTGGGTGGGATGACCATGAACTATGGTCATCCCTAGGGTGGGACGACCATGCCTACATGGCCCAAAACTTCCCAAAAGTGGGGTAGAACCTCCCAAAAGTGGTTAGGACCACTATGTAACCTCTGAGGGTTGCCCAAGGGGGCCATATGGTGTCAATTAGACCTTGTATTGGTCGTCTAATCAGATTGACATGATTTTAGCTAGACACAAATTCATAAGGATTTGAGATAAAATTACAATATTTAAATGGTTCGATATCCATTGGTATGCAATGTACTTGTCCCTCATGAATGTATTTCAAGAATTGATGTAGTATGGAGGGGATACATGTCATATCCATCATCCAAGGTCTTTCAAGGAGTACATTGTACACCATGGATCCTTCCAAGATGTGGAACATAGTGTGCAACATTTTGATCCCCACTTTGATGGGCAAAACAATAGTGCTAATTGTGGAACATAAAACATCATTGAATGCTTTTAGGGTGAAATATGACTTGGTGATATGAGATGGAGGAAGGTTAATATGATGAAGGACATATGTGGTCATGATATTAATTGAGGAGTTGATGTCAATTAGAACTCTTTTGAAAGGTTTCCTATCAATTAGAGCCATGATGTGCAATGGAGGATCTATTGATTTTAATGAGATTAGCTTAATCTCAAAGTCATAATGCATGCATTTTTGAATGCTCCCTATAAAGTTATTGAAGGCATTAGAATCTTGAGATTGTAATCTAATGGATTTTAGAATATCCATTAATGCCTCATGATGTGGAGGATATTGTTGAATTAGCTCATATATTAACAATTTGGTAGAAGCCATCTTTAGGCTTGTGGTTAACCGACTACTCAATGAGATGAATGGTCATGAAGGATGATTGATGGAATGAATGGAGGGATTCGGTTGGATAGGAATATGAATTGGTGGGAAAGGATTAGGGGAAATTTGAATGGGAGGTGATGTGGTAGGTTGCGACACACTTGCCTAAGGTTGTTGCCTTGCATTTTTCTAGTTATTTTGTTGACCTCTAGTTACCACATGAATGGTACCTATAAAACCTTAGTATTGTTAAACATGGTTAAATTGATTGGGAGGAGTTTTGGTGTTAGCCCATCCCATAGTTTTTTGGAACTCCTCATGATGAGGAAGTGGTGTTTAAAAAATACCAAGATTTTGGTTTTGTTGAGCAAGGGGGTTTTCAAGTTTGATGGCCCCCAATTCAATAAGGTCTTGAACTATGTCTTTGAATACATGGAAATTATTTATGTTGTGCCCACTTTGCCTATGGTAAGGACAAAATAAATGTTCCCGATAATTTTAACCATGTTTAGCGGGATTACCTGGTTTGATTTTGGGTAAGGCAAGTTTATTTGTGTCGTAAAACCTTTAGAAGAGGGAAGCACATGACTTAGAAAAAGGGGGTGTATTGGTGATTCTATAAGATAGACTATCACTGGGGATGGTTCTCCATAATTAGTATTGTTATTTGTATTGATTGGGATATTGAGAGCACCACATGATAGGCAATTTTTTATGGTGGTTGTTGTACTAATTGTTATTGAGCCATTATCGGTTGGCTCATGACCACTTGATTGACATGATTAGGCTAATTGGTTGGAGTGGCCTGTGTTGATTTTTATTGGCTAGAATAATTGCTTTTGTATTGGCCCTTATTTTGCCATTCCTTTTTCCTAGGCTTAAGTATGCCCTCTTGGATTTTTATCTCCTCGATGACACTAGCCTATGCTAGAGCTTCTTCAAATGAGTGATATATCTATAATTGAAGCATCCAAGATATGGGTTTTAAACAAATCTTGGTAAATAGTTTGATAAGCTCTTCCATTGGTAGGGTGAATAGTAATTTGGTAATGATGACCCTCCAATGGTTGCCAAAATCATAGATAGAATCATCATCATGTTGTCTTAAATTATAAATATTAGACAATGAGAATTTCCTTCTAACATTAAGGACAAAGCGCTAAAAGAATTATTCAAATAATTGTTCAAAAGTATAAATACTATGACTAGGCAATTGGTTGTACCAATCTATGTCATCTCCACCTAATGTCAGAGGAAATTATTTAGCATGAGAGCACTGTCATTTTGGATTCTAAAGCATTAGTGTACAAATGTGCTTACATGCTCTTTGGGGTCCTCAGTTCCCTTGAATTTATCAAACTTAGGTATCTAAAATATATCGAATATGGTGGTGATGGTATCAAAGGGTGAATGGGTTAATAAAATGACGTAGGGTTGGCTTCTAGTTTGTCATACCAAGATTATATTGTATCAACTGATCTATTTGCTATTGCATGACCTTGATTCTAGGGTCTTCCCTAGGAATGTGGAAGCCTTGAATCACCTAATTATTTTGAGAAGGTGTGGTAGAAAAATTTTGTGGGGTAACTATATGATGATGGAATTGATGATGATGACTAGGTGAGGTTGATGGTAATTGACGAAGAGGATATTGATGCTGAAGAGATGGAGAATATTGGAATGGGGGCAATGCATGGGGACTATGGTTGGGTTGGCCTATGGAAATGGAATTGGTATGGTTTATGGGAATGGAATGGGTATTGGTATGGTTTGGTGGAGGAGTAGGGATGGAAACCATAGAATATTGTGGTACCCATGATGGATTTTGGTTAATGAGGATGGGATGAGTAGAAATTGGTAGAGGCTTATGGTTCACCTATACTTGTTGTTGAGCATATTGATGCTTCTTAAGAATTTTTTTCAAATGTTCCCATGCTTCATGAATTTCTCTATCAAAAGTGGAAGGTATGGATGTATATGGCATGGAATATGTGGCTAAGGGATAAGTTGCACTTGGCATGGCAACTTGGGGGTGGAAACTTGTGAAGCAACATTTACATGTGCTTCATACAAGGGGTTGGTATAGGTGGATGTGTATGAAGATGGGATAGAAGTGCAAAGAGCACTAGGGTATTAGGGAATGGATACATAAGATGAAGGTGCAATCGATGCCTCAAAAAGAAGGTTAGTGTATACCTGGGTAAAATTGGATGGATGGGAATGAGCAAATTTCTATTGTAAAGTAGGATCTTGACTAGGGGAATTATGAATGGGCTCTAAGACATAATTAGCCGATTTGTAGAAAGCCTCTACTTTGGCCATGTCTATGTGGGTGATATTATGGTCAATGGATGGTGAATATGATTTTGTTTACAGAAGATATGTGGAGGTGTATTTGTGCATGACATCATTAGCCTACATAGTGTATGATGGGTCTACAAAAAATTGTGAAAAATCTACCTAAATCACACTGATGGGAATCTATCACAAAAGTGGTGGGGAAGGTGGATTAATATTCCATGGAATTGTTTTTATTTAATACTTTCTGTTGATTTCTTGTTAAGACCATAAGCAACTAAACTAAATACAAATTGTGTAGTAAAATGAAATGTAGAATTGAAACTTCACAAAAATCAAATTAAGACAAATCAATGCTAAGTTTTTTCAACATATGTGTCTTACCTCATTCATTGATTATCTCATTTTAGCGTGAATTCATTCTTTTAAATTTTGATTCTGTGTGTTTCAATGTGCTAATATGAATTGGAAATGGGTGAATACTATGGCTTGGAATAGGGCAACGAGATTATTGATGGTGATGAAATCCAACAAGTTTGCTTGGGGGTAATCTAAGGTGTCTAGGGGAAGATATTGGTGGATGGAGATGAAAGCCACCATCAACATATATCAAGCAATGGTTGGTGATGAAATACAACCATTACTACTTAATATGAAACATGAAGTGTGTGTGAGATTATTTTTAAGGTTTTGTTTTATATGGTGTACATACAATATTAGGAACAACTAATTTCACTAGTCTAAATCAGAAGACAACATTAAGAGTATCAATTTTTCCAAAGAATGTGAAGTACACCTCTTAAATCCCTCTCTAAACAGTGAGGGGTTCATCCACTCCTTCACTTGGAATCACCCAATGCGGGGATACTTTTGACACACTAATGATGTTCCTACTTAGACCAGCAAAAGGAGAGGTTTATAACCCTACAATGTAGTCTAATTTATACAATTTTAATAATTCACATGCAACCAGAATGCAAGATTTTTCAATTGCAATACACCAGAAAAATAGAAACTTTAAATGGAAAATGGAAATGTGTGAATGAATGCAATGACTAATATAATTCTTAGAATGAAAACTATAATGATTATTTTTACCAGACTATTAGTGATGTTCTTTTAATCTAGAAATTTATAAAAACATAAGAATATGAAAATACATAAAAATAGAAAATTTAAGGTTTCTTCTATAGACTTACAGAGAAGCCTACAAAATCATAGTATCTTCTTGTAAAACACATTTAGGTGCTTTTGAAATGCCCATGGGAATTTTTTGGATGACCCTCGAGTGCCATAGGGTATTCGTGCACCTTCTAAAACTTTTTGTGAATCTTTAAAAACCCTAATCCAATGAAAATTGTGTGATCTGTGCTTTTGAAAACCCTGCAAGATAAGGCAGAAAAAATAAGTTAGTCAACAAAGTAAATCAAAATGAGAAACCCTTAAGGAGTCCCATTGTGATCACCATTTGTAGATGCAAAATTTAAACACCAAATATAACAGATAAATGAAACCAGGAGACAATATTGCATAAAAGAGATAATTTTATTGATATGGAGGGAGCCTTAAATCTCTAATGTTACAATAAAAAAATTGATTTTTTTTTATATAAAATATTACAATACTAGGGTTCTCCAAAACCCTAGTGAATAGTGCTGGTGGTGTCTTTAAACTTGCTTTTGATCCCAACAAAGGTGAGTGAGATTCATACTATTCAATATTGGGCCACTCCAGCTTAAGCAACTACACAATGTAGGTGTAGTATCTCCAGATCTACACACAAAAGATAACAAACAAGTCAGTAGCAACTATGAGGGCTCCATAGTGTGAGACCCTTAGGAATTAATACAAAACCTAGCTATGCAATATAAATAAAGTGAGCATAATATGAAAATACATGAAATAAAGTAAATCAATGCTGGTTTTATCTTGTTCACTTGTTGTTCTTCAGTCTGTATTAGTTGTAGGAAAATGGTGAAATGATGCCCTAGAAACACCTGAGGGTTAGTAGGGCTAATAAACTCTAGTTTGAAACCCCTGTGGGTGCTTGATGGTAGCAAAAAATACCTATGGGTGCTCAGGAATGGTAGAAAGCACCCGAAGGCACTCGAGAATGGCAGAAAGCACCTAGAGGTACTCAAGAATAATAGGTGGGTGTTCAAGGAGTGAGGTGAGGTTTTTAGAAGTAGATATAATTTAGGCAAGGGATGCAACAATGAATGTGGTGGTGGATGCAAAGGCGAGGGTGATGATGGATGAAATCCTTGGGAAGCTCAAGGTAAAAGACTTAGGAAATTCTCAGATTGCTTAGGGCACTCCAAAAACTCAAGCAACTTAGGACAAAAAACTCAGGGGTTGAGCCATAAAAATGACTCCTATTTATAATCTCACCTAGGGCACATTAGGGTTTCAATGACATAATTTATGCGGTCAAGATTAAAATGTGACAAAGGGTAGATATTAAATATGGGCATGTGGCATGGATCAAGGTGGATGAATGGCTCAGATTAAAACAAGATGGATGATTGGGATTAATTTACATATATACATTTATTAAATATATATAAAATATAATATTAAATATTAATATTTTAATATATATTAAACAAATATACCTAAATATATGTAAATAAATGGGTAAAAATGGTAGGAAGACCTATATGGATGACAAGTGGCTAGATTTTGGTGTCTACCGTTGGTACCCACCAATGAGGATTCTAAGATTCAAGCTAATCAAAATGTAGGGATAACCTTAGTTTTAGAGGTATATGAACTCTCAAGACCAGATGAAGAGGAACCCAAAGAATACTTGAAAGAAGAAGTGCAAGCTTACTACCAGTTTTAAAGAAGTAAAAATTATATTATTCAAAGTAAAGTTAAATCACCATTGGCTTCTTCTACACCTTCCAATAAAACTTCCATCCCACTTGATAAGCAAGCAAAACAAGACCTAGTCCCACCTAAGGATCCCATAATTCTTATGCAACCAAAAGCCAATGCACCATTACAATAGACAAAGAAAATCATAGAATAAAATTAATCTAGATACAATATTATTAAAGACCTTATGGAAACCAAGGCAAATATTTCTCTGTTTGATATAGCTCAATTGATTGACCAAAAATATTTGCTACTTATAACTCTCTCTAATAAAAATAAAAAAGAATAAAAAAATACTACTGATGCTCATGTAGCCATATACAAAGAAAATAGAATCCCCTCCTTTTGACTATTAGAATTGCTAAAACTTACATAATTGTCTTTTGGATTCAGGTGCTTTTGGCAATGTGAGGATTGACCCTTGCTCCCTCAAACAAGAAGGTGGTTCAATTGGATAAGACAAAGGTAAATGTGGTTGGGGTGCTAAACCATGTACATATACAATTGGCTATTGAATCCAAAATAAAAAAGAGTTAAAAAATGTGGGGTTGGGGTTCTAAACTAGGTACATATATATTTTGTTGCTTATAACTCTCTCTAATCAAAATAAAAAAGAGTTGAAAAAGTTTGTTGATGCTCATGTAGCCATATACAAAGAAAATGTAGAATCCCCACCTTTCCTTTTGACTGTTAGAATTGACGATAAAAACTTACATATTTTTCTTGTGGATTCATATGCTTTTGGTAATGTGATGCCATATATGATAAAAAAAAAATAGAATTGATCCTTGCTCCCCCAAACAATAAGGTTGTTCAATTGGATAAGACAAAGGTAAATGTGGTTGGGGTGTTAAACTAGGTACATATACAATTGGCTGTTGAAACCAAGATACAACAATGCATATCCAAGTTGTGGATATCCAAGATGCATATGGGATATTACTTAGTCATTATTGGTCAATAACATTAAATGGTTATATGGCAACATATTTTTTACATATGTGGATTCCTTGGCATGGCATAGCCAATCAGATTTAGATAAAAAGAGAGCTGAGGCTGAAGGAGTTCATAACTGAGTACAACAACGTTAATGAGATTCTATAAACCAAACTAGAATTGGGAGTTTAGAATATGGTGGTGGAAACTAGACCTAAATATTATAATCCAATAGTAGATAACCCTCCAAGTAAATAGAAAGAAACTGAAGATCAGTTATGAACTCTCAAGTTTGATAGGTCAAAATGTAAGTGTTGGAGTATATTACATTATTTGGCATATGCTAATGCAACCCCATGATACCTTCATGGTACATTTATAAATAATAAATTAGGATTGAGTCATAGTTTAGAGTGTGAGTTATATTTCTCTTTTCATGTAAGTGTGAATGTGTATAAAATGCACAAGTGTCATGTAAATTTGTAATGTACAATAAATGAACAAGTGTCATGTGAGTTAGTGTGCAAGTGTAAGTTGAGTCTATGTGCACAAGTGTCTTATATGTAAGAGTGCAAATATGTAATGTAAATATATGCACAAGTGTCTTAGATTAGAGTGTGCAAAGTGAAGGGCAAGAGTCATGTATAGGTGTGCATACATTATAGAGTCAAGTGTTCATCAAGTATGCAAGTGTCAAGTAGAGAAGCCAAGAGTCATGAGACTTGGCATATAGAAAGGAATAGTCAAGTATCCAAAGAGTCATATCACTATGGCTATATTATGGAGGTAATGCTCCATAATGAGGGATCATAATCAATCAAAATTGTATAATTTCAAGAGAAAGAAGAGTAATAAAGTTTACATACTGGTGCAAGATTTGGCTCTTCTTTGGGAGGCCCAAGGTTCAAGCTGTTGTGTGGATGAGTGTGTGAAAGGGTGGATGTGTGTATGACTATGTGTTTGGCCGCTACTAATAAGTTCAAATCTCACCCTTATGAGAGGATTGGATGGGGATGCCCAGCCCTGATTGTTGGTCGTAGGGATTTCTCACACTAACCTCAATAAAAATAAAAATTGCATATATTTTGAGCAATTAATATTATAAGTTGTTCTACATACCTAGTACATATATGATTCAAGCATTTAAGTTCATATTGTTGTTTATTATTGAATATTATTTGATACATATATTTTTTAATTGGCTATATGATATTTAAATGGGCCTCACCTGTATTACATCATCACCATGTAGTGGTATTACAACAAAGCCTGGATATTATCCATATATCACTTCATGAGATTTGAACCTTGCTCTCCACCTTAAATTTTGAGGAATTTAACCGGTTGATATAATACCACTTGATAATGTTATTTGATATATTAATAGCCTTGATTTACATATTAATTTTCTCATATTATTCTACTCATATAATTATCTTGATCTTATTGTATTGTGGCTATATTATATTCGTTCTTGTGAATTTTATCTTGTGATATTTGTGGTATTATTAAGGCTTAAGAAACCATAAATAAGCAAGGCAATGGAATTGTAATTGAATTGGTCAACCCCAAAGACAAATCACATCTTATTTCTTATCAACTACAATTCCCTTGCACCTACAATGCTACTGAGTATAAGGTCTTGATTCATGGATTATGATTTTACATCAAGAAGGGAGTCAAAAATTGATTATAATTTACCATCAAGAAGGGAGTTATGGGAGATTCTAAGTTGGTAATTAAACAAGTTTGAAATAGATATGCCTATCATGACACACATCTCTCAAATTACCTTAGATATGTGGGATTTAAACAAAGAGTTTTATGTCTTCAGTATCCAAACCATATCTTGCAAAAAAAACCACATTATAGATTCATTGGTTGTAGCAACAAGCACCCTAGAACTAGTTGCTCATCTCAATAGAATTGGTTGCCACTTCATATATACTAGAAACATACAAAATTTTTAGGTATTTGAAGATGATATGTATATAATTGGTTTTATTGCTAACTTTGGTATATTTGAAACACATATCATAGATGAGGAGAACATGGATAGTGTAGAACTGGATGAAGGTAAATTTAATTTGAAAACAAACACCATTCATAAAGGTATGATTTATTTGGAATATTTGTTTGATATGAATTAACATTTCCATAAACAACAAACTACATCTAAAAAAGGATTAGACAACTTCCTCCTAAGTAGTTGATCCCATATTCTTGGATGATCCTCCTCTTAACATAAGTGCCATCACCTATCCATAAAATGTAGTTGAATAAGTTACAATTTCCTTCCAGTTACACTTACAATTCAATTATTTTCTCATGAACTAACTTAGACCATTATCACTCACCTGATAATGATCATGGTCACACTTGCCTTACTACAAGATGCCATCTTCAATAAGAAACTATACCCTCTAGAATTTTCACTTCTTGGTATATCTGGTCTATTCAATGTGTAATACCCATCTTATCCTATATCACATTAAAATTAAGTCTCCCTAAAGTAGCACATCAATTCAAGTCTCATCCTAGGTTATCTCTATGGAAGCTTCTAGTCCTACGAACTAGAGATCTGATACCAATTGTAACAACCCACCAACTCAACCCAAGGGAGAGAGATAATTTTTTACTATATTTATTTACAAGGAATGACTCACAAATATGATCCAACAATTTTTTTTATTAGTATAACCAAATTTGAGTTCATTATCACTATAGAAAACACTCAAGTGGACAAGAATGATGAAAATCCCATAATTTTAGGATTTATTTTTAAAGGACTCCCATATTTGTAAATACTTGGTTATTGCATCACCACAACTCCTCCCAAGATTCACAACTTCCTGGTTATCACATCATTGTAACTCCTCCCAGGATTGGGTACAATTATCTAGTTATTGCATCACCACAAATCCTTCCAAGATTCATAACTTCCTAGTTATCACATCATTGTAACTCCTCCTAGGATTGGGTATAGTTATTTGGTTATTGCATCATCACAACTCATCCCATATTGTAAATACCTGGTTATTGCATCATCACAACTCCTCCCAGATTGCAAATACCTGGTTATTGCATCATCACCACTCATCCCAGATTGTAAATACTTGGTTATTGCATCACCACAATTCCTAATATTCACATCTTCCTGGTTATTGCAACACCACAACTCCTTCTAGGGTTGGGTATAACTATCTGATTATTGCATCACTATAACTCCTAAATTTGCAAATACTTGGTTATTGCATCATCACAAATCCTTCAAGGATTAGGTATATTTTAATTTAAGAGTTTTCTAATAGGATTAAAACATGCCCAAAGATCCATAAACCCAAGAGTCTACCATACTTCTCTCCTAGAAGGAATAAGTGCTATATTAATTCATAAATTTAATTCATTGTAACACATTGCTAAAGACTTAAATTTAAAATACTTCAATTCATAATTCTACCATCTAGCATTTCCTTATTTACAATGAAGATAACACATCATCAAGGCATTACAATTATATTAATGTATTAAACCTATTATTCTATTTTGCACATAATTAATATTCCAAGAAATATCATAAAAGAATAACAATATATAATCTTTCCTCATTGATCAAGTCTTTAAATACTAAAACAAGTATATTTACAATACATCTTTTCTTCATCAAAAGATTTGCATAATTTCAATACAAATACTTTTCAAGTATTTCTTTCTTCAAATACAATAATACATTTCAACATAAATGATCCCTAGATCCATATTCTCTTCAAGGTCTTCCTCTTGGTAGATATTTTCTACAATATTGAGTAGAAGTTTTAGGAATCAAAATAACTCTATCATGCATATGCAAGCCTAACATGCACTATGCAATTTAAGCAATCAATAATGCACCATACAAAGTAATTACATGCAAATATAATGGAGAATCCCATACTTCTTCCATGTATGGATTCCTTGGCTACTCAAGCCTCATCCATATTAAACCTACATGCAATTTGAAAAGGTATACAATAATACACAATTCAAAGCAATTCCAACAATAATTATTATAAATAACCATATATTCTTTTCCAAAAACAATCAATAATACAACAATACTTATCCTAACTAACTAACTAACTAAATAAATAAATATATATATTCTTCCAAAATCGACCAACAATAGAACAATATTTGTTCTAAATAACTTTATTCTTTTCCTCTAAAACCTACCAACAATAAATTAGTATTTATTCTAAATAAATATCTTCTTTCTAAAGCCAACTGACAATACAAAAATATTTATTTTAAATACTTATATATTATTTTTCTTTCGAAACCAACCAACAATACAATAAATTTTATTCTAAATATATATAATCTTTCCAAAAAATAGCTACTAATGCAATGGTGAAAACCAGCCAACAATATTTTATTCTAAATAAATATATATTTGGTTTCTGAAAGACAACCAACATTGCAATAGTGAAAACCAACAAGCAATACAATATAAATATTCTACATATAATATTTTTCTTTTCGAAATCAACCAATAATATAATATTATATATATATATATATATATTCTTTTGATACTAGCCAACAATGCAACAATATTTATTCCTAAATAACATATTGTAGACATGGAAAATTGACCTATCTAACTAAGTCATTTTTCCCTAGAACTTTTGAGAAGTCTCTCAAAATTATCAAGTGCAAGTTTGGACTTCCCTCCCATTTTTTCTTTGCCTTTTTCATAGTTTTTCCGAATTCACGATCACCCAGTATGGGGTGCAAATTCGGTAAAGTAGGGTTTTATTTTAAAAATTTAATTTTTGGTCTGATCTCTAAGACATCAACCTTCCCCTAGGTTTTGCCCTTCATTTTCCCACCCATTTCACCGTCCAAACCTCTTATAAATAGAGGAATTAGATCCTCTTTTCTTCTAGCAATTTCTTTAGCAAAGAAAATTTTCCTAACAAGCTCTTTAGTAAAAGAGAATTTTCCTAACAAGTTCTTCCAAGCAATTTTGATGAATTATCCTTGCAAGATCAAGTGTTTTTCTATTGCTTTGCTTTTGTGATTTGCTATTCTTGGTGGAAATTTATTGGAGCCTTGAGGGGGAGTCTACCATCTGTGGGGGTATTCATCCTTTGGTTGTTATTTTGCTGCTACCAGGTTCTGAGGAGTCTACCATCTGTGGGGGTATTCATCCTTTGGTTGTTCTTTTGATGCTACTAGGTTCTTTCTTGTATTTTTAGTATACTTAGACTATTTTTTTTGAATAAGTAAAAAATTATATATATATATTGATTTTACATGGTGGAATTGGTAGCCACCACGAATTCGGGTAGGCTGTCCAGCTTTTTATGGCCGCCACAATATTTTGCATTGTCCACCTTGGAAGTTGCCACACAAATATCCATGCAGTATTACCCTATAACCACCATGCCATAATCATTTTAAACCTTTTATGCCATTTAAAAAGTAAAAAATTGTATTGATAGAACAAGAATCAAATTATAGTCATAGGTCTTCCACTTTTGGCAAGACTTCAAATCCGAATAAAACTTGTATTAACATCTCCAAAAATAATAAAAAATTGAGTACCATCTATAGTGCAAAAAATTTGAACCTATTACCATTTATGCTTTACATTGATCTTGAGAAACCTAGCAGGCTTGATAGTCCTACGAACACTACCTATGCTATCCCAAAAAGGGCCAAAGAGTGCTACAATAGGTAGCGAAAACCCAACAAATAACTACTCATCCTCCATTGATCCATAATACTTAGTGGACTTTGGACCTATCCTCATCCTTAGCTAAGTCTTTGTTGGCTAATTTAAGAACCATTTGGTTCACCTCACACCATTCAAAAGTTTCCTATTGTGATTAGAATTCAGTATGTTATACTATTAATTGTCCATTTTGTATTTCATTCTACGTTGAAATATCATTTTAACATCTCTATCATGAATTCATGCCCTGTTTGTACAAGGCACGAATTCGGTAGAGCCAAATTCATGGTTGCTCCTTATAGGACATGATTTTGGGTCCTTTAGATTTGGGGGTAAATTTTCACTCCCAAAACCTTGGTTTGTATCTACATGCTTCATTTAGGTCATAATATTACTATTTGCACTCTATTTTTTGTATTGTTTCATTTTGAAGCATCTTGTCTTGTTCATTTCCAAAAACGTTTGCAATCACTTTTATTTTCAAACAATCAACTTAAAGTACCAAGGTGGCTATACTATTGTGCCTCCAAGATTAGTCACATAGCAGCCTAAGCAGACCCCCAAATATTGACCAATTTTTCTAGGATTTATGAACCTACTTTGCATATTGTGAAGTTGTTGGATATATTTGAATGCAAGTTAAAAGCTAGGATCAACCATTGGATCAAGTAAGTGCTCTAAATAGACTTTTTTAGGCTATTTATTGTTTGCTTTCTATCCATTTTTATTCCATATCTAGACCATAAATAAAAGTAAAAATATTTGATTTTATTTCTAGGTATTTGAAAGAGAAAAAACATATAGTTTGCATCCTAGGTTTAATTTGTTTGTGCACTCTCGTGAGCCCTTGCTAAAAATAAACAATAAAATTACTTTATTGCAAGTTAGGGTTCTAGTCCTCATTGAAAATTAAAAATTATTCTAGGGTTATTCTTGTTTCCTTACATCATTGTTTGTCCTGCATCGCTCTTTAATTCCAAATTTAATTTTAGAAAGGTCAAACATAGGTGTTTTATTGAATTAACACATAAAAAAAAATCCCACCTTGGACTTGGAACGAGTCCTTAAATCATTATTGGTGAACCCTTTGATCCCCAATCCCCTAAGTGTAGAGGCTTAATATACCCCCATGGTCACCTTGGCTCCCAACAGATTCAACCAAGAATCATACGCTGTAGGGAAGTTTTCCCCCCTCTACATATTTGGTTAACCCAACATGAAGGTAAGCCTTTAGTGGCCAAATTAGGAAGCCTCTTCCTTTTATTTTTCCTTTTCAAAACTTTAAGCAAGACCATTAATTTTTTTTGCTTAGGATTAGAAAATATTAAAAATATTTCAATAATATTTTGTGTTTTAGCTAGTTTTTAGATCCCCATTTTCTCTCCTATATTTTCTCTTTCTCCTATTTCTCCCAACCTTAGGAGTAAGTGAAGGCTTTTATAATCTAGTGAGATTCTTTATGAAAATGACTAGATTTATAGGGATAATCCTAATCTAGAAAAGGAAGAAAATGTAGAACTTGGTAATGACCTTGATCCTATTGAGTGATCTAATGGATACCTCACCTTTAAACCATTTGATCATATCAAGAATTTCTTTAAGCATCATAGTGATGCCTTGAATAAAGCCATGGATGAAGAAGTCCAACTCAAAAGGTTGGAACATCTCATCATCAAACCATTTATCCTCAAAATATTTGTACCAATCCTTTGTTTGAATATTAGAATCATGTCAATCCATTTCATAAGCCAACATATGCTACTAGTATAACCACCAACGTTGGAGGAATTCCACAAGTTCCTCTAACTAGTAGTGCATCCCAAAATTATTCTCAATTTCTTCCTCATTATGTTAATCTCAACATCCATTCTTGTATCCCACCAAATGTCAGTTATCATCCACAAAAAATACCACATATCATAACCCATATCATAATAGTATTAATACCTCCAAATTTAACCAAGTTTCCTTTCAAAAATCTACGTATAATCCTCCCCTAGGGAATATAGGGATATTTGCACAACAATAATCCTGATATGAAAATATTGACAAGTGTTGTGAAATAATTGATTTCAAGAGTGGATATGATTCAATATCCAAGTTTCACCTACAACTATAAGGAAATGTGCAATCAAACCTTAGACCCTATCATCACCTCTAGGCCCTATCCTAAGCATTTTCCAATATCAATTTTACCTATTTATAAGGAAATAGAGGATCCAATTGAACATTTAAGGATGTTTAGAATGACATGCTATGATATTATATGATGAAATATTATTACTAAATATGTTCCCCAAGAGTATTTATAGAATGGCATTGGAATGTTACAATCAATTACCTAATCATTCTTTGTAGAATTTTGAGGAAACAACATAGTTGTTTGTTTAACAATTTGGAGCTTATGTTGAAAAGGTTGTGACCATAAAATATGTTTATCTGTTAAAGCAAGGTAAAGATAATTTTTTTCAAAATTATTGTCTCATTGGAGAAGTTTAGTTGGACGACTAAGATATACCTTACCTCCCTAAGATATGATAGAGATCTTTATCAAAAATTTACAAGAGAAAATATCATATGAATTAGAAACTACAACTATTATCTCTTTTGAATAGGCAATAAATATGGCAAGAAGGGTAGATCAAGCCCTTATTCAAATAGGTCAACTTAAACTAAGGAAAGAAGAATATAGGACCACAAAAACCTAGTATAAGAATAGGTATGCATTTGGTGATGGGGTAACAGACAATAAACCTGTCAATAATATTGGTAATACATTGCAAAAGACGGTTCTTAGAAAAACTTAAAAGACCAAACCAAGAAACTTTACAAGACTCAACCAACCTATTTCATTGGTCAAAAACAAATCTTGGAAGCTAATATGATTGAGTGACCTTCCATGAGGCAACCCAATACCATGACTGGTTGGTATAACCGTGGTCAACATTACGAGTATCATATAGTGGAGGGAAACATGACACATTCATGTAAGAGATTGAAATATGTGGTTCATGACTTAATTAATGTAGTTCATATTATTATAGGGGTTTCTCAACCTACTCCTAACTGCAATCCTCCAACAAAAAAATAACCTCCTACACAACAAGCACCCACAACTAATCAAGACATGGGGATCTTCCAAAATCCCCTACCTAATCATGGGCAACATACAACTAATCAAGATTCATATCGTAATATGCCACCTTCCTGTAGCTATATGGTTGGTATGATAACAACAACTATAAAGAAAAAATCTCAAACTCAACCGACTCAACAATCTTGATAGGAGATGAGTTCTACATCCAACCAACCTTCTAAACCACCCTTATATTTTTGAAGAGTACCCAAAAAAGGAGCACAAGAGTAGAAAATCCACCCTTAGTGTTGAAACCACAACCTCAATTCTCCATAAATATTTAACAATAGTTAGCTAGCACCCCAACCAAGATTTCTCTCTTAGAGCTTTTGCAAACTTCTCTTATTCATAGAAAGCCTTGTCGAATCTTCTAAGTCAACAATTTATCCCTCAAGACATTTTTTCTAGCGCTATAGCTGATGTTGTAGGTTCCCTTGGTATACATCATATAACATTTTTGGATGATGATATTCCTTCCTCAAATTTATGAGGGTATTCTTCCCTCTACATCACCACATATATTGGGGAAACATTTATCAAGTAAATTTTGATAGATAATGGTTCCTCCCTCAATCTATGCACCTTTCAATTTTTCCAAATTTTTGAATTAAAAGAGGAAGATTTAATTAAATCTAATGTCATCATAAAATCTTTCAACAATGAGTCCTAAGAGGCCTATGACATTATATCCTCCCCCTTAGGGTTGGACCTAAGATCTTAGATACCTTGTGTTATGTGGTACCTTACCCCACATATTTTAATCTCCTTCTTAGATGCCCTTGGATTCATGAGATGAAGGTTGTCCCTTCTACTTTTCAGCAATATTTAAAGTTTGAATTCAAAGATCAACTTGCCACAATTCAGGGTGATCCTCATACATTCCAACATTGTTCTATGGTTGAGCAAGCTCAATCTCATCTCAATTTATGTCCATCAGTCTCCTCATCTCACATCACCAAGCAAATTAAAAATTTGAAAATAAGTAAGGAACCACTAATCAATGTTTTATCACAAGATCATGTTAATCCTTTTCTCCAAGAGCCTCTTCTATATTTGGCTAAGCTACCACCTTCACCTCATACTATGGGTTTGTCACATAAGAAGGGTGAAGTATGTTGAAAATATGTTGAATATTTTCCATGTTATTATGGTAGGGTTAACTCTAAATGGTACTAGACACTCTCCATGCATCCTCACTAGGGTTTGAGGAAGTTTTAGGGTTTCTTAAGATATTTTTAGATCCATATAGGCTATTTAGGGTTAAATATTAAAACTCATGGATTTTTGCCTATGGTATTGTAAAAATATATTCTTGTGTTGTTGTTATTTAATTGCACTTGCATCAAGGTTTGAAGTGAGATGAAATATGAACATTATTGTATTGGAGATGGTTAATTTTATATAATAAGGAGATATTACTGCGGTAGGTCTTTTTCCTACACTACACCAAAAAGAGTCTTTAAGGGTGGTTTTTAACCGCTCTTAAAGACCTTTAAGAGTGGTTATTTAGTTTCCATCTATGAGTGCATTGTAAAATATTTGTGTTATACGATGATGGTTTAAAAACACCCTCTTAGACCATTTTAAACCGCCCTCTTAGACCTAAGAGGATAGTTTAAAACCACTCTCTTCTTCTTAATTAAAAAAATATAAAGGTTAATAGCATTCTTAACCTTAAGTATTTCATTCTAAATAATAATCTTTAACAAGCACATCTGGTAGCACCCGTCACAATCGTATGACTTGTTACACAAGAAAAGCACAACTTCCTTACTTTAACGAAGCTTCCTTAGGCAATTGATATTTTATCAAATTCTTCTATACTATTATGTCTCCATGAAAGGTAACTTGGATATTTTTTTACCCGCAACCCTTTTTGTACTTGACTTCATTGCTTCCTTTCATTATTCGCGATTAATAATTTCTTTGATTAAATTATTCCCAAATCATTTTTCCTAAAGCATCCTAAATAAAATTAAAAGTGTTCAAGTGAATCATATATATTATTTTCCTGAGTGTACTAGTTTGGATGGTCAAATTTTATTTTTATGTCGATTATTAAAAGGTATTGAGACATTATTGTAAACCTATTTATGTTCAAAAGGAAACTATGTTCTATATGCAAGCAATAAATATCGAATTGTTCACGCACGAAGAAAATTAGATTCCTCAAAAAAAAAAATAAAGCAATGAATATTGAATTGTTAAATATAATGGTTATTCTTTTCTTTTAGGTTTTAAAAAAATCAAACCTACTTTAGATATACATCTTATATATACATATTAATAGTAATAACTATTCTTTTAATATTAATGATTACAAAAAGGTTTGTGTTGTGTTACATGGGTGGAGGGTCAATCGATTATAATTGAACCACATTTAAATTTTTTAAAATTATAGGTCTCTGTGGTTTAGAACTTCATCCTATAAATTTATATTCCTTTAAAGGGGAGGATCCAACTTCTTTCGTTCAATTATTGATTTCTTAAATTACATATGTAACAATGACTGCTCGATTCAATTTCTTACAATTTATTATACTAATAGTTTAAATGCATAATTTTATTTGGGTTATAATAAAATTATAATTATTTTCATCCTACGCCTCTCTAGAGTAATGTTATATTATAGTACACTAAATTTTTCTTGGTCATTTTATTTGCAGTTATTAACGGAGTCTGCCCAACTTTCAACATAAATTTGAAGGCATCAAACTCATCACAACCAAAAAATAAATGGAAAATTGCAACACAATAATAAAACAGATGCACCATAAAATTTCCTCCATAAGAGTCCTGTGTTATTCATGTTGGCTGCCTGGGCCACATCATGCATGAGGCAGTGGAGAACACGATGTTGCCACATGATGCCCATGCTAAGGATTATTTAAGTTTTGGCCACTATTTATCTCTAACTAAAATACATAGCTAGAACTAATATTTATTAAACTAGACCTAGCAGCTACTTGAAAAGTAATAAAACAGACTCACCCAATCAATTAAAATTCCTTAGAGAGAACCCACTATTTGAAACAATACTCTACAAAATAATTCACAACAATGTACATATTAGATTAAAATAGGTTCAATACATCCTTTTCATAGTAATCACAACTTCCAATGTATTTTAATATCTATTTGACCTCTTATATCTTAGGGATGAAAGCATTATATCTGATATAAGCCTAAAATGAGGTTTCACTCATTCTTCGAACCCATCCATCATTTCTTTAATTTCTTGGAATCGTATCATTCCTATTTTACAACTGACCTCTACTCCCATCTATTTCCTTATAAAATCATAAAATACATTGGTATTTGAATGGGCCAAATTTAGTGAATGGGATTCAAACTTATTACCTGGAGAGCGAGGACTTGGAAGTGAATGGGATTTGAACTTAATCCCACTAGCTAATGAGTAGATCAAATATCTATTTTCATGATTATGAAATACTTCTAGTAGGGTAAGGGTGTAAAGCAGCAACAACTACAACACTCCAATCTGTGCCAACCATGGATATAGGCTTTCCATAGCCAAAAATTAAAAATTTTTGCTTCCCACGCATCTAATAACTTAAAATTATCACTTTGTGAGCATCTAAAAAGTCAAAATTCCCACTTCTCAAGTGATTTTTAAGGTCTAAGAGGGTGGTTTATGTATCGTTCCAATTTTTTTGCACCCTTACCTTCAGGCTAAAGGATCCACACCCGGAAGGTGGATGGGAAAAGGATGGGATGGTACCTCAGACTGAGAGGCCCTTTGAAGGTCCCGCCTCTCGGGGGAGGGGTATTAAGGTGATTTTTTGACGGATGGTGGGGTTCTCCAGGAAACATTTAGTGGTAGTTTCCATGCCTAGGTTGGGAATGTGTTTAATGTGTTCAGTTTTATCTTTAAACATCCAAGTCCTAGGTTTGGCTAGATGAATCTAAGTGTTCTATTATGAAAATGCAAATTAAATAAATACAAAAAATAGATTTGGATAGAAAACAGAAATAATAAGCTAGATTAAAGAACTATACTTGATCCAGATGTTTGATGAAGGTTCTGATTTTTAAAGCAGTCCAGATCATCTGGAATTTGATAGGATCATCTGAGATCTACGGGATCGTCCGAGATCTAATGAATTCGTCAAAGACTTGCAAACAAAGAAATAGATACAAAATACCAGAAATGCAACTATTCTAACAGAGAAAAATGGTGTAAAATGGCAACATAGATGCTAAGGTGATAATCACAAATAAAAATTCAAGTAGATTATGACGTTCTAATGACAAATTATGACTTCATTGTGCACTTAAGCTATATGGGTGAACTCCAAGATGTAGAACAATAAGGAATAATAAAAAAATTAACTAAATGCAGGATAAATCAACAAAGTGAGAAAACATAAACCCTGGGCACTGATTGCCTCCAATGTTGACTGTAGTCAAAATCATCTCGAATTGGTATGAAATCATCTCGAATTGATCAAGATCGTCTACGATGATTTGAGCTTGCTCCGGCTGAAAAACAATGAAGTTCCTGCCTAAAAACTTGGAAAAATACAAATGCAAATGGTTGTTTAAGATAGTCTAAGGCATGTAGAATTCGTGTTACAGGGAATTTCAGCTAGGGGGAATGCCAAGAGGGGGTCCTAAGGTTAAATAGGCTTAGGAGGGAGGTTAGGAGGTTGGAGATCATCCTAATTTGGAAGATCTCCAATGGGGGAGGTCTCTAATGGCACAGACACACTTCTGCCCGGATTAGAGATGCCATTGAAACAGAAGCTAACTATGCACAAATCAGTTTGGGACGAGATCATCTGGATGTTCTTCTCCAGACGAAATCATTCGATCTGAGGCGATATCGTCTGATCGGTGACGATATCATCAAATGAACAAAACAAACTCTAAAAATGGCACAGAAAACAAGGAAACAGGCAGCAGGCTGTTTGGGAGGGTTTTGGGGTTAAAATTTGAATTTGAATTATTACTAATGTAATTTTGATTATTGCTAAGTTTTACTGTGCCAATTTTAGGGTGCTACATTTTGCCCCCTCTTTAGCGAATTTTTTGAGGAAAATGTGTTAAAGATGAGTTCTTCTTGATCTACGAGAAAGCAAAAATTTATTCCCATTTTTAGGCGATGATTCTTGGTCAAATCGTATGACAACTTACTATGATGCCCCCTCCGTGTTTTTACCCAAATCGAACGTTTGAGGTAAAAATGCGGAAAAGCAAAAATTAAAATGTTTTTAATTATTTTTGAATAAAATTAAAAAAATAGGGAAAAACCCTAATTCATTGTTACTATTCATTTTTTTATTTTCTGGTTTGTGGAGCTCTGCAGACAAGATGGTCGAGACAACAGCACAGATCGACAGAGGTCCGGTGCGGGCTACGGGTAAGGGTCTAAACTTAGTTTAGAAGGCTTGAATTTTGAATTTCATGCTTTTTATATTAAATTTTGATAATTTTTTAGCATCGTGACCGTTTTTGGGCCGTCGACGTCATTGAGATGAAATCGTCTCGATTTCGTCAAAATCATCTCGATATCGCCGATTTCATCTAGATGTGAAATCAGTGAAATGGGGACGATTTCGTCAAAAAGGGGACAATTTCGGTTGGCAAATTGGAGACGAATTTGCTCAAATTTGGGACGATATCGTCCAATAGTAGACGATATCATCATTTATGAAATTGAATTTGCTTTACTTGCATTATTAATGATTGTTTTATTAATGATTTTTATTGTTTTGTTGTTTATGTTGCAGAGAGGATTACTAAAGAGTAGAGAATGGAAATACGAGGGGTTGAGGGATGACTTGGCCACTCTATCTCAGACAGAGCGAGATCAGCTGGCTCAAAGTTGGCTTGCAGCATGTGGCGGAGATGCCACAGTGTTTCTACAGATATGGGGCTATTGATAGCCCTAGCAGAAAGTTGGTATCCGGGTTCTTCCTATTTTTGGTTATCGATAGGGGAGATGACTCCCACACTAGAGGATGTATGGAGGATTTTGAGGATCCCCATACAAGGACGACTAATGACTCTTACGGCCAATCAGGGCCACATGATGATGCAACTATGTGGAGATCTGAGCTTCGTCATGGAGAAGGGCAGAGTGAACATCGAATCTCTATGGTAGATGCCTGGGGCATCTAGAATGACACATGTTTTGGCTGGGGTTGTAGGTGGTCTGTTGCTATGCCATCAGAGTGGATGCAGAGTACCATGGCTACTGACAAATGTGGTCTGCGACATGAGAGACCATGGATACAGGTTTGCTTGGGGGAGCTTTGTACTATGTCGATTGTATAGGATCCTATATGGGGTCGTATACAAGGGCTGCCGATGTCTGGTTATGACATCTCTACTACAGGTTTGGTGCTGGAAGCACATCATGGTGCGGAGGTCGATAGGGCTCCCAATGATAGGGATTGACGAGGAGAGGCCCTAAGCTTTCTATTGGTGGCTCTGGAGAGGGTCATAGCGGTAGATAGATCTGCCAATGTCCCGAATACTACTTGATGAACTTGTCTCCGACCAGATCACCTAGAGGCCTTGGAGAGATCATCTAGGGTGGTCCAAGGACAGATAGGAGCTAGCTCACGTCAGGCGAGTTTGTTGGCTGAGGATGGAGAGGGGAGAGGTGGAGCTCCACCGCTATGACCAATTTTTAAGGTAGTTCAGTCTACAAAAGGGGATCCCATCCCTCAAAGACTACAAGTTTTCTCGGACTATCTGAGATAACACTACAGTTAGCGGGGCTCTAGATATGCAACACTTATGGGGTTCGGACACAGATGATGCCCCCATTCAACCAGTGGATGGGGATGACACAAGGGTAGCTGATGACTATGATGCCTGGTACACAGGCATCCGCCCTCATTAGATGATGAGGGCTTAGGGTTCGATTCACATAGTTGTGCGTCGGATGGGGAGGCGATGCTAGGTGGCCATTGAGGTGGCACAGGGTCATGGCAGGAGAGAGCAGAGGAGACCACAGGCTCAATAGAGGCTACAACAATAGGAGAGGAGGGAGGAGAGACCCTCTTCTCCATAGAGAGAGAGACCACCATCGCTCGATAAGGGCAAGGGTGTGGACACATGAGAGAGTAATGAGATGGCTACTCTCCAGGTAGAGACTGTTCGTCTCCAGGCAGAGGTGCAAACTCTACAAGATGAGGCTGCACAACACTGAGAGGAGGCCACACAGCTCAGAGATGTGGTAGCACACCTTAAAGCATGGAGCAGAGGGGTGAGCACTCAATATCTAGCACAGGCTATTGCCTAGGTCACATTCTATCAGACACTATACCACCATATGGTGCTAGAGGGGCAGAGGTTACCGTTGTCGGCCCATATTGCAGAGCTTGTCAGGATGAGGTCATTGAGGACATTATCACGATCAGAGTCTAGGACTCATAGCACCACACAGACTATGATGGGGCCACCTCGTCCACCTTAGGGTAGGGGAGGAGATGAGGCTGAGAGCTCGAGGGGTTCTCGAGGCTAACTGCTATAGATTGCACTACACAGATTGATTATAGTGCTTATTATTATTTTTGATAGGGGATTGAGTATGCCTAGGTATAGGTTGTGGCATACCAATCTAGTTTTGGTATGATGTACATATACTGTTGAGATATATATAGATGAGATATTTTTGATCATATGACTTGTCTTATGTATTTGTATGATGCTTTAATGTTTTGATTTGATTGATTTGATGATTCATGTAATTATGCCATTTGGAAACATTATAATTTTGATGTCATGCTGTAAGATTTTAAATGAAATAATCTGATGTAAACAAGTTGGTTGTTTGTGATGTGAGAATTTGATAAAAATAAAAGGGACTTTTAACAATAATTTCAAAGGACATTGTCACTATTATAGACCATTTCATGGAGTCGCCGCTCACTCGGTCGTCAAGCTAATCCTAGTATAGAAATATTGCTAAAAGTAAAAGGGTGCTTAAGAGAATGTCTTAAGGCTTTGTTGTGATGATGCAAATGATGATGATGATGATGATTTGTTTTTCATATTTCCATGAAAATATTATGCATGAAATATTTTAAAATGACTTTTGCTAGGCATAAATTCCTAAGTGTGATAAATTTTTTGGATAATTCCCTAGGAATTATACCATCATTGCAAAATTTAAGTTTGACATAATGAGATGAAATAGAATAGGTGTTTGTTTGTTTTAAAGCATAAATGTGTAACATAATGATTTAAGTCATATGTTTTTATGATTTTAAATAAACAGGAAAATAAAATTGGTACAATGGTTTGCGCTAGGCATAGAATATTTAGGTATAAACTTATACCATCATCGCAAAATCCAAAGAAGAAAATAATAGTTTTATTGCATGGTTGATTTGTAATTTTGGTCTTCATAAAATATGAAGACAAGGACTTGCACTAGGCATAAAATTCCAATTTTGGTTTTGGAACTATACCATCATCGCGAAATTCAAAAGTTATATATAAATGTAACTTTATTGCATGTTTTTGAAAATGATTTTGATTTTTGGTAATGCATGTAGTTGTCTTTATACTAAACAACTGTTCTGTAAAGAAGAAAATGAATTTATTCCAAACAATTTGCAAAAATATTTCAAAGTATCTTAAAGACAAAAGTTAGAGTTATAAGGAATCCCATGTGCGTATGTGAGCTCATTACCAATCTTGATTTATCATAATGATACACAAAATATCTCAAATAAAAATGTGTGTACAATTGCATTGTTCATTTACCAAGTTTTGAGCAAGATAATTTGATACAAGTGATTTGAATGAACCAAATAAGTGTTCATTAACCATGATTTAGATGCATATAACCATACCAGACTACTATGTAGGTCGGGTTATCAAGAGCTAGCCAATCCATAAGCAGACATAGGTCTGTACAAAAGAAGGTCGCTAATGTGACAAACATATCACCCTACTAGGGATTACCCAAGGCCAAGCGGGTTGGGCACAAACCACCTGTTATGGGGCTTACCTCACAGTTTTTGAATAATTGAGAATTCCATGGATTCAAGCTCATCAACCCTTCTTTTCTTTTCAAGGGGTAGGGAAAGGGATGTTATTGCTTTTGCTTTTGCTTTTTTTTTCTTTTTCTTTGCTTTTGCTTTTTTTTTTTTTTTTGTATTTTTGTATTGTGACTTGATATTTGAGATAATGCTGAAATAACCTTTTTCTTTTTCTCTTTTTCTTTTGAAATTTTCTTTTCTTCGTATACTAGGGATACTTGCTCAGATTAGCTGTAGAGCAAGGGATTTTTATTTCAGCTAGGGGTGAGCTTGTCCTTTTGCCAATTCTCAAAGATTCTAGACCATGTGCATGATAGGATAGCAGGGGAAACTTTTCGCTCAAGAACCATTTCTACTATGTAACATAGCATGGAAATTACAAATGTAATCATTTTATTGTGAAAATATATGCTTGGTTTAAGTAAATAACAACATCAATTCTCTGTGCTCAAACTTTATTTAATTGAATTTTGTGTACTTTGATATAAGAGAGATTAGTAATCATGCCATATAAAATCAAGATATTTTTTTTTGTGTTTGTGATAGTGGGGGATTCCAAATAAATGCTAATTTATCCAAAATAACTTGAAAATATAACTGCAATACTTGAAGAAGAAATATATACAACAAATATTTGTGAAGAGTTTGATAATTTTGACTCTCTCTTTCTTCTTTATTATTATTTTTTTTTGGGTTTCAAAAGAGTCAATAATATTGTTGTTTTGACTTTTATTATTTTTTTTCATTTGTTTTTGTTTAAACAGTTTGATATATATATTTTTGAAAATGAGACAACATGCAAAATATGTACAAATGATGAAATGACCAAGTTTTATGCGTAATATCGCTTAAAATGCATAATATTCATAGGTTCTTTTAAATATTTACCATATAAGGTAGCTAATTTGTATGCTCTTGATTCAAATTTAGCAGTGATAATATATGGTCCAAGCCAATTGGGCTCAAATTTACCTTTAAGGTCTTTAGTTGCATTAGTATTTTTTTGATTTTCTTTTAAAACAAGGTCGCCGACCTCAAAGGATCGATGATGAACTTTCTTGGCATATGATATTTTAAGCTTGTTTTGGTAGGCACGAAGGTGCTCTAAAGCATTGATGCACTTTTCATCTAGAAGTTCCAGCTGGATCGAGTCTGCACACTCGATATTCATCTCCTACTTCGAGATCTTGAAGTAGTAGAGCCAAAGAAGGAACTTCTAATTCAAAGGGAAAAATGGCTTCAACGCCATAAACCAAGACAAAAGGTGAAGTTCCAAGTGGGAGTTCGAACACTAGTTCGATAGGCCCACAAAGTCGGGATATAATTGAATATGCCAGCCATGGCCGCTTTATTGACCATTATTTTGAGAATTTTTATTAAGGTTTTGTTAGATGCTTCTGCTTGACCATTACCCTGAGGATAATAGGGAGTGGACCAGCGATGTTGAACCTTATATTTTTGGCATAATTTTTTAACATATTTATTTTTGAAACAAGTTTCATTGTCTGAGATGAGATTTGTAGGAATTTCAAACCTACAAATGATTTGATTAAAAATAAATTTAGAGACTTGAGTTCTAGTGCAGGAAGCTAAAGGCATAGCTTCAACCCACTTCATGAAATACTCAATGGCGGTTATGATGAATTTGTGTCCATCAGATGACACAGGATTAATTTTGCCAATAATGTCTAAGCCCCATTTTGAAAAGGGCCAAGGAGATGAAATAGCCTGCAGCTCTTGTGCAGGTGCATGGACAAGGTCAGCATGTTTCTGGCACTTGTCGCAATGGTGCACATAATCATGTGCATCCTTTTCCATGGTAGGCCAAAAGTAGCCTATCCTAAGGAGCTTTTTAGCAATGACACTACCACTGGAGTGTCCTCCACAAGATCCATCATGGGCTTAACTTAAAGCTGATTTGGATTCTTCTAGATTCAAACATCTCAATAGGATACCCTCAAAAGATCTCCTATATAAAGTATTGCCAATTATTACAAATCGACTTGCTCGTCGACATAATAACTGATGTTGGTTTCTATTAGAATTGGCAGGGAAAGTCCCATTTTGGAGAAAATCAATTATATCCATATACCAAGGTTCAGGAGTAGTTTCATTGATTAGAAACACATCCAAAGGTTCTAAACATGACTTACTTGAAGCAGGTTTTTGGAGTCGACGAATAATGATGGTGGCATATTCGTCATCTAACTCCAAGGGTAGAAGAGATGCAGCTGCGGCCATAGCATCAGCTGCACGATTGCTAGTTCGTGGAATAGCTTCCAAAGTAACTTTATAAAACAAGGATAACAATTGCAAAACAAATGCTTTATATGGGCGTAATTTATCATCTTTGGTCTGATAAACTTCATTAATTTGGTTTATGACAAGCTGAGAATCACCAAAAACTAGTAGATGTTTGATTTTTAACGCCAAGGCAGCTCGTAATCCAAGGATTAGAGCCTCATATTCGACAGTATTATTAGTGCAAGCAAGTGTTAATTTAAAGGACAAAGGTATAAGATGTTTTTGCGGGGATATTAAAATAATACCCGCACTCACCCCCACTCATGCATCGGGCTCCATCAAAGTATAAGGACCATTGTTCAATATGGTCTACCTCTAATTGAAGGCCTTCATCAGGAAACTCAATGATGAGGGGATGGGTAGACTCTAAGGGTGCAACAACTAATTGATCTGCTATGATTTGACCCTTAACAGAATTCTGTCCTATGAACATGAGTTCAAACTCGTTTAGAGCAAGAACCCACTTTGCTATGCGACTCAATAAATAAGGTCGACTCATGAGATACCTCAAGGGATCATATTTAGCAATGACATACATTTTTTGACTGAGCATATAATGACGTAATTTCTGCATAGAAAATATGACTGCTAGACATAATTTTTCTAATGTTGTATAACGGGTTTCATAACTGATGAGGGTTCGGATAATGTAATAATTAGCACGTTCTTTCTTCTCATCATCAAGCTGAGCTAACATAGCTCCTAAAGCGTAATATGAAGCTAAAATATACAGGAGAAATGGGCAATTAGGTCTAGGCGATGAAAGCACAGGTGGGTTAAGGAGGTATTGTTTGAGAAGTTCAAAAGCTTCTGTACATTCATCGTCCCAGTTAAAAGGGACATCCTTCTTAAGGAGCTTAAGAAAGGGAGTGGTTTTGTCCGCCAACTTATCGATGAAGCAACGAATGGCTTGAAGCTTACCTTGTAAACTTCATAACTCCGATATATTGGTAGGTGAGGGCATATCAGTGATAGCTACAATTTTGAGAGGGTCGATTTCGATACCATGTAAAGAAACTAAAACCCCTAATAGCTTACTGGACTTAACTCCGAATATGCATTTGGCTAGATTTAATCAAATAAGGTATTCTCTTAACCGATTAAATACTTTTCTCAAATCATCTAAATGATCATCTTCTTTAATAGAGCGAGCTATAATATCATCTACATAATCATGTAGGATATCATGCATTATATCATGAAAGATATAAGTCATAGCTCCTTGATATGTTGTGCCGACATTCTTTAAACCAAATGGCATCACTTTCCAATAAAAGGTACCCCAAGGGGTAATAAAGGCCATTTTAGCCTGATCTTCAAGAGCTATCCTGATCTGATTGTAGTCGAAGAATCTATCCATTAGGGACATCATTCCACTCCTGGCAGTAAAGTCAATGATTTAATCCATGTTTGGAAGAGGAAAATCATCTTTAGGGCATGCAACATTAATATATCTAAAGTCTGTGCAAACCCTAACTTTGGTAGCTTCTTTCTTGGTGATTGTAACTACATTCGAGATACATTCAATATAATCAATAGCTTGTATGAAAATAACATTCAAGAGTTTTTCTAACTCCCCTTTGACTAGAAGGGCCACTTTGGGATGCATTTTTCTAAGTTTTTGTTTAACAGGTTTAGCATCCGGATGGACTACTAGATGATGCATGACTACGGAAGGGTCCAGAACTGGCATATCTTAGAATGTCCAAGTGAAGACATCTTCATATTCTTTAAGGAATGCAATGTATTCATCTTGTTTTTCTTGACTTAATGTTGATGCAATATTGATTATGTGAGGATTATCCTCAGTTCCAATGTTAACTTTAATGACATTTTCTACTTCCATGTGTAGATCTCTCTCAAAATTAGGTGGGGCGGGTGAAACGCCCAATTATTGTAATTATTTTAAAGTTAAGTTGGATAATTTGTCTTGATGAGTGGTGGCCTCAAGTTGGGCTATAGTTGGTATAGAACCATCAAAATAAAAACCATTGTGTAACAACTCTTCAACGGAGACATCATGGAAAATATCTCCTTCCAACTCCTCATCGGATTCAACAATCAATTCAGGGTAAGCTATGGACAACATATTACATGTAAATGGCTAATTCGTTGGACACAAAGAATCTTGTCTATCTAGATAATCTTGATAACATATGAGTTGATCATCATCTTCAAAAGGGAAGGGTTGACCCTTACTAGGAAATAGGCCCACACCACATCGAGCGGGCCATGGTTCTACCTTGATAGGTTCTTTCATGCCATTTTGGAAAGGTCCCAAGCCTTTCCCTTTATATCCCATTTTAAGCATTATGGGTTTAGCTTTAATATGTTCATTAGTAAAATAACATCGTGCATATCCCTCATGTCGAGTTTTGATATTCCTGGGTATTCTTCCCCAATCATATCCTTTATAAATAAAAGCACAACTCCCGACTTGGTAAGTACTTACCATAGGTTGTGGGAGGCCCAAAGTATGAGGAGATGGTGGCAAGTTATTTAAAAGAATTGAATCTTGCATAAAAGCATTTTTTTTTTTGATATTAAAACTGTGGATAAATCTGGTAAAATTTCATCAGAAAGAGCATAAGATGTAGAAGGATCATTCCCTATATCTTTAGATGTGGAAGGTATAATAGATGTTGATAATGTGGAAGTTTTAATGAATGGGTCTATAGGTTTTGAAATGATAGGGATGGAACATGAAGAATTGGTTGTGGATTTAAGATCTTTTTGAGGTTCTAGTGTGGTTTGTTCATAAGATGGTTGAGTTAAATGTATAGGTGTAGTTGATGGAGTAGATGATGTTATGTGTGTGTTTTTCACACATTTAGATGAAAAATAAGAATTAGGATGTGTGGATGACAGAGCGGGGCAAAATTGCACTCCAATAGGTTTTGCCAAAGCACACATATCAAAGGGTCTAGGGTCACCATGGATAGTGACCAACTGATTTTTAAACACATTGGTGTAAAGTGGATGGAACCGCTCGCATTGCATTGATCCAAGGGTGACCCAAAAGTATATTGTACGATGCAGGGCAATGTACAATAAACACGGTTGTATCTAGGGTTCGAGGACCAACTTGCAAGGGTATAGTAATGACTCCACACATTTCTTGTGTCTTGTCATTGAAAGCTTTGATAATCATGTTAGTTTTCTTCATTTCATCACTTCTAAAACCAAACCGTTGGTAGAAGTCAAAAGTGCAAATGTTTAGAGATGAACCATTATCAATCAGGACTCTTTTAACAGCTACATCTCCAATTAGAGCAGTAATATATAAGGGATTATCCTTATGTAAACTGTGTTGTGGGATATATTTATCCCGAAAGTCAATACAATCGACTTCTCGAGTGATGATAGTATTGGACATGGCTTTAGGTTGAATATTTTGAGGTACCATCATTTGGCTTAATGTAAGCATTAACTCATCCCTATGGGTGGGAGAAGATCTTAACAAATCCAACAAGGAAATTCTGGCTATAGTGTGTGATAATTGTTCAATAATATTGTAAGGAGGCTTAAGTTGAACATTAGACATATGATTCCCTTTATTAGGATTTTTCAAAATAAATGGAGCTGATCCATCATTTTGAGTTTGATCTTGTTGAGAGTTTTGATCTTGTTTTCTGGTAACGGATCCGATGGTACCTACAATGTTATATTGAAGATGCTGAACTAGTCTCGGTTGAGCGTTTATGGCTTGTTCAATAGGAAGGAATTGATTAGAAGAGGGTCGAGTAGTAACTCTTCTAGGAAATGGTTTTTCTGGAACCATAGCATCTGTGATAGGTTGAATAGGATTTGATTCATTTTTAGAGCTATTCGATTGGTTTGAGGTGATGTCTACTTCACTTTCGAGATCTCGATTCTACATCACTAGGATCGAGAGTTTGAAAATTATGTAGGGGCCTGGTCGTGACCAAGGATAAAGTTGTGTCAAATATTTGAGGATCCCGAACAGGTAATTGTCCACTAATAGTCCCTACATATCGGGTAGGAGGGGGAACATTATGATGTTCGATTTGATTGGCCACTTCTTTACCATGGTTTGGTAAAGGATGTTGAAATATATCCAATGATTGATTAGCATTCTGATTTTGATTTTGGGGAATGGTTTTTTGAACATTATTAGGAGCATTTTGTTTAGGTTGGAAAGCTTGCACCTCCATTTCATTATTATCAATCAAGTCTTGTATTTTATGTTTCAATCTTTTGCAAGAATTTGTAGCATGTCCAGGTCCTCTATGAAAGTCACAGTGTAGATCGACTCAGTATCCGGGTATAGTTGGATCAAGTTCCCAGATAGCTGGTAATTGAATCAAGCCTTGTGCTAATAATTGAGGTAGAATGGTTGATAAAGGTTGATTTAATCTAGTAAATTCTCGAGGAGGTTTATCAGGGGGTTTTAATATAAATTTTTTTGTTGTCTTCGTTGTATTGATATTAGCAACGTTTCTGCTATCAGTAACTCCATCACCTACAACTTGTTTGTTTTTATACTTATTTTTGGATGTTTTCTCATCATCTTTATTTTTGAGGTGACCTCTCCTAATGAGAGCATCTTCTACCCTTCGAGCTAAGTCTATAGCTTGATCGAAGGTAGTTAAGGTGGCAGTTGATAACTCATAAGATATTTGTTCTTGTAAATTATTAATAAAAATGTCCAACATTTCCCTATAAGGTAACACAAAGTGCAGTTTTCCTATCAACTCCCTCCATCTAGCTAAGAAATCAGCAAAACATTCATCTTTGTCTTGTTTTAAGTTGTACAAATCTTTAATGGTGACATGCCTCTCGATGTAGGCACTAAATTGATGGACAAAAGATTCAACTGTTTCTTCAAAATTTCTCAAAGAATGAGTGGGCAATTGATAGTACCACTTAAATGCCATTCCTCCTAAAATTTTTGGGAACATTTTTAGTAATAGCAAGTCATCGTGTGATATATCATGACATGCTATCCTAAACATACAAAGATGCTCTATGGGATCTTCAGTTCCTTTATATATAGGCAGGACGGGCATGGGAAAGTGTTTAGGGTATGGTTGTGCTACAACTATGGGATCTAGAGGTTGACTACATATCTCTCGATAATTGTACGAGGGACGGTAGGGATCTATCTGGTCCATGCGCGAAGCTAACTATTTCACCATGGCTTCCAGATTACTAGTTTGCCCACCATATTGGTTCGGTAGGGCATTAATATGGGATTTGTGAGCATATGATGGAGGGACATGAAGATTAGATGCTATGTTGCTATTGTGTAAATTGTTGGTAGGAAAGTTGTTATGAAGAAATTTTGAAGTTGTATTATGTTGTATCCCAGATTGTTGAAAATTGGTGTTTGGCTTCATTTTAGGTTTTTGTTGATTTGAAGCATATTGATCAATAGTTTGGTGAAGTAAAGTAGTGAAGGAAGTTTTATTTTGTGTGGGAATGATTTTAGGCTCAATAACAGGTTCCTTAGGGGGTTGGGTAACCTGTTGTTTTGGCATGTTCTCAATCATAGTGACCATATCTCTATTGGATGGTCCAGCTTTATCACTTTCTTGATCAAAAAAGGACAAGGGATTAGTGTGTATGTTAAACATATCTTCCATAGCTGCTTGAGTGTCACTAATTTGTCCTTTATCAACACGAACTGCCATACTAAGAGCACCTATGTTATTATTGAAAAATTTCTAGAAATGATCTAAGTTATCAAAAGCAATAGTTCCATCTGGAGCTATTCTAGGGGATGAGGATCCTTCCTCTTTAAGATTGTCTTCTTGTTCATTGTATTCACCCAGGTCATCTTCTGGCTATTCTAGAGTTTCTCCTTCCAGAATTGGATCCTCACGAAGGACATTTGGGTTTGTAGTTTTGCCTCCCAACCAATCTTCTTCTTCTTGTTCAGTTTGTTTACCATTTCTAAGTTTAGGCATTGTGCTTAATTTTAAATTTCAGCAAATATATATATACTTGTATATATATATATGCAACAAGGTATATATTTTAATTATATACCTACTATAGTATTTAAAATAAAATATTTTGGGTTTTTGTTATGTTTTCTATTTTTCTTGTTTTTTCTATTTTTTTGTTTTTGCAACAATATTATAAAGATAACAAACAACACAATAAATGCAAGAAATAGTAATGAAAGCAATGATCTAGTTTTCTATAAATAATTTATAAATGTCATTAATGGGCTCAAGTTATTCAAGAGTCATGAAGTGTTCTTCTTCAAATTGGAAATTTTCTTTCAAGAATTTAACAAAAAGTGCTATAGTGATATTATTTGTCTCAGACTCTGGTTGGTAGAAATAGATTTCGTGGCAATACTCTCGATATAACACAGCTCAAGGAACTCTCCTCCATATTTTCCTATCCATAAGAACGACCTCTTGATCTTCTACACGACCTAGGAATTGGTGTATAACAACTGCGTTCTCAAGGTATTCCTCGAAGGTGAACAATTTTGAAGACACAAGAGCTCTCCTATAAGCTAACCACCTATGGCAGGCTCTCTAAAGTTCATGATAAAAAATGAGTTGATGAGGATCCAGGATCCTATCTAGGGCAAACCTCTTGATTTGTCTAAGTTCAGTTGATCTAGATATGACACCTAGCCTCCTATCAAGTTCTTTCCATAGAAGTTGGTTTCTATCTCTGTTTCAGGCACACTAAGCGTAGAATTAACTTCTATGGCTGCTAATTGGTTTTCAAAATTTATAGTAACTGCTAATATTTTCTTAGGAGCTACCATCTAGACATGATATGCAACTTAGTATTTTCTAATGATTTTAAATGCATCTATGTTTTTGTTTTTGTTTTCAAAAGGTTTTAGTTTCACGTTGGGTTCACCAAAATGTATCATTCCAAATTTTTTGCACCCTTACCTTCAAGCTAAAGGATCTGTGCCTGAAAGGGGGATGGGAAAAGGATGGGACAGTGAAAGGCCCTTTGAAGGTCCCGCCTCTCGGGGGAGGGGTATTAAGGTGATTTTTTGACTGATGGTGGGGTTCACCAGGAAACATTTAGTGGCAGTTTCCATGCCTAGGTTGGGAATGTGTTTAATGTGTTCAGTTTTATCTTTAAACATCCAAGTCCTAGGTTTGGCTAGATGAATCTAAGTGTTCTATTATGAAAATGCAAATTAAATAAATACGAAAAATAGATTTGGACAGAAAATAGAAATAATAAGCTAGATTAAAGAACTATACCCGATCCAGATGTCTGATGAAGGTTCTGATTTTTGAAGCAGTCCAAATCATCTATAATTTGACAAGATCATCTGAGATCTGACGAATTCGTCAGAGACCTGCAAATAGAGAAATAGATACAAAATACCAAAAATGCAACTATTCTAACAGAGAAAAATGGTGTAAAATGGCAACATAGATGCTAAGGTGATAATCACAAATAAAAATTCAAGTAGATTATGACATTCTAATGACAAATTATGACTTCATTGTGCACTTAAGCTATATGGGTGAACTCCAAGATGCAGAACAATAAGGAATAATAACAAATTTAACTAAATGCAGGATAAATCAACAAACAAAGTGAGAAAACGCAAACCCTGGGCACTGATTGCCCCCAATGTTGACTGTAGTCGAAATCATCTTGGATTGGTACAAAATCATCTCGAATTGAACAAGATCGTTTACGATGATCTGAGCTTGCTCTGGCTGAAAAACAATGAAGTTCCTACAAACAAACATGGAAAAATACAAATGCAAATGGTGGTTTAAGATAGTCTAAGGCATGTAGAATTCGTGTTATAGGGAATTTTAGCTAGGGGGAATGCCAAGAGGGGGTCCTAAGGTTAAATAGGATTAGAAGGGAGGTTAGGAGGTTGGAGATCATCCTAATTTGGAAGATCTCCAATGGGGGAGGTCTCTAATGGCACAGACACGCTTCTGCCCAAATTAGAGACACCGTTGAAACAAAAGCTAACTATGCACAAATTAGTTTGGGACGAGATCGTCTAGACGTTCTTCTCCAGACGAAATCATCTGATCTGAGGCGATATCGTCTGATCGGCGACGATATCATCAAACGGACAAAACAAACTCTAAAAATGGCATGAAAAATGAGGAAACAAGCAGCAGGCGGTTTGGGAGCGATTTTGGGGTTAAAATTTGAATTTGAATTATTACTAATGTAATTTTGATTATTGCTAAGTTTTACTGCTTCAATTTTAGGATGCTACAGTTTAAAACCACCCTCTTATGGTGATCCTAAGAGGGTGATTACCCTAAGAGTATTATTTTAAACCACCCTCTTAGGATCTATTAGGGCAATTTTTTATCGTAATAAAAAACCACTTTATTTTAGCCACCATTAAAGACCTTTTTGGTGTAGTGTCGTGAGGATTTCCCAAGTGAAATACTATGTTGTGTGTATTTGTTATATTCTTCTTCTTTTTTTCTTTGATTCTATATTTACTATTTTTCTAGATTTAGTTTATTAAGGCGTACATTGGCATGTGTACCTTTATCTACACAGGTATATCCCTCGAAGAAAATATTTGTGGTAGCAACCCTTTTATTGTAGAGTGATCTTTTACCCATTGTTATCTATCCAATGATTACCCACTTCCTAAGTAGATCTTGTATTGTATGGGATATATATGTAAAGGCTTAGGACCACAACATAAAGGTATTCAAGAGCCTTTTGAAGTTGAGCTTTGGCTTGGGAGATATGGCATAGGCTACATTCCCAATGAAAACCAATACCTATCAAATGATGATGATCACCTTATTACTTATGCTAAATTCTTGGATCATTAGGGCTTAGAGTGGGATTATGAGGATGAGGGGCCTCCTTCTCCCTCTTTGATTTACAATGTGATAACTTTGGTGCACCTTGAGTTAGTTGTGACCCCAAGGGAGTATGCTAAGAGGGATAACATTTGTAACATGGATCATGTAAATATCCTCTGAAATAGCTTCTTCTTTGAAGGGTCAATCCCTTGCGTTGCACGTATTGAGTCTTCTAGTTCTCAAGGGGCTTCCATCCCTATGTATCCCAAGGACCTTGAGCAACTAGTAGTGATCCTCTACCTACCTCCTTATGAGGATGAACCTCACATTATCATTGAGGAAACCATAGATGTTAATATAGGTTCTAAGGAGAGCCATAGAATCCCTAAGTTAGGCAAAGCCTTATCCGTGGATGAGCAAGAGAAATTAACCAATTTGTTAAAATAATTTCATGATATTTTTACTTGGTCATATGCAGACATGTCGATGTGATTCCTCCCTTGTTATGCATCATTTGGTAGCTAATCCTAGTGCTAAGCCTGTTAAGCAAAAACTTAGGAAGATGCATCTTAAGGTCACTATTTTGATCAAGGAGGAGCTCCAAAACTCTTGATTTCAGTTTTATCAAAGCTATCAAATATTTTGATTAGATCTCGAACACCCTTCCTATGGCTAAAAATGTAGGAACAATCAGAATATGTATTGAATTTGGGAACATTAACTTAGAATATCTTAAGGATAATTTTTCTCTTTGCAACTTAGATATGATCGTAGATTTCATTGCCAAATAGGGAATGCTTTTTCTCATGGATAGTTTTTTGGGATACAATTAGATCATGGTTATCCTTGACCAAGCCAAGATAACTTTCATTACTTCATGGGGTACCTTATGTTATAAAGTTATGGCTTTTGGATTAAAGAACACTAATGCCACATATCAGAGGGCTATGACTTATATTTTTCATGACATGATGCATGATATTGTTGAGGACTATGTGGACGATCTTCTTGGTCCTTCCATACATCAAGAGAATCATGTTCAAGATTAAAGAGAAATTTTTGAATGACTTCAATAGTACAAAGTTCATATTAAGCCCTCCACGTGTGTGTTTGGAGTCACAATAACATGTTGTTAGGTTTCATAGTATCTAGGAAAGGAAATTAAGTAGACCTTTCTAAGATACCAACTATTACTAACACACCTCCTCCCCATAACCTAACTGAGTTGCATAGAATATAGAGTAAACTTAAATCTATTCATCAATTCATAGCTCAGTTAGCCGATATGTGTCAGTCATTTCTTAAGCTCCTTAAAAAATATGTAGTGTTCCTATGGGATTTTGAGTGTCAAAAAGCTTTTGATGAACTCAAATATTATCTCACTTATCTATCTATCTTAGTTCTCCTAGACTAGATAACAATTCGATAGTTTACATAGCAACCACAACTCATGCTTTGGGAGCCATGTTGGCTCAACATGATTATCAAAATAAATAGCGATCCATCTACAATATTAGTAGAACCTTAGTTAGCTATGAAACCCAATACAACCCCTTAGAGAAGCTTTTCATTACTATAGTGTTTTATTATTAGAATTTAAGACACTACATTCTTAGCCATAAAACATTGGTTGTTACAAAATTTGATTCTTTGCACTACTTAATGTCTAAGCCCCACCTTTTAGGTTGAGCTACTAAGTGGTTTCTAGTCCTTAGTGAGTTTGAATTAACCTTTATAGGTTAGAAGGTTATCAAATGTTAGGTTATTGCTGATAAACTAGCCTCTGATCCCTTAGAGTTAATCCATCCCTTAGTCATAAATTTTCTCCATGAGTACCTTAGTCTAGTATCCAAAGAGCTAGAGATTTGGACTTTTTTTTTTATGGAGACCAATGCTTAAAGGGCACTGGTGCTAGAATCATTCTAGTCACTCCACAAAAATAGCTCATCCCCCTTTTGTTCAAGATTTTTTCTCTTACATGAATAATACTATAGAGTATAAAGCCTTGATACTTGATCTTAGAGCAACCTTAGACTTAAAGGTTAGAGTTATTTTTGGTTTTTTGTGACTCAACTTGTGGTTAATCAAATCAACGATGTTTATCATACTTAGAATGATAAGCTAAAACCTTACGAAGATATTTTCACCAAGATTTTATCCATTTTTGATAAATTAACCATAAAGTCTATCCCTAGATCCTCGAACCACCATGCAGATGCCATGGTCGCTGTTGCATCCTTGTTTCCATTGGAGTTAGAATATGATCAAGCATTGATTATCATTAGACAACTCTGAGAGCCTACATCATTCAGTTCTAGTCTTGTCTCATTATATGTTCTAACCATCGAAGCTTCCCCATCTAAACCATTATATAACAACATATTTAATTTACGTTAAAAATGGATTGATTCCTGATGGTTTAGATTGCAATTAGCATAAGCTTTTGCAAAAAAGAGCATGTCGGTTTGTTATAATTGGCAATATTTTATATCAGCATTCTTTTGAAGGTATCCTCTTGTGATACCTTAAATTTGATGAAGCTCGACTAGCTTTTAATGAAGTTCATGAAGGCTCATGTGGAGGCCATTTTAGTGGTAATGCCATTACCAAGAAGCTCCTTAGACGGGGTATTATTGGACTTCCATGAAGAAATATAAATATAATTATGTTTAATGCTACAAAAAGTGTCAACACCATGATAACTTTGTTCAAGCTCCTCAAAATATTTAGGTTATTTCTTCTCCTTGGCCATTTTCCATGTGGGGATTGGACATCATAGGGAAGATTAACCAAAAATAATTTGATGGTCACAAGTTTATCATCACTACAATAAATTACTTCACTAAATAGGTCAAATCCATACCCTTGGCTATGGTGAATGGAGCTCAGGTCTCCAAGTTCATCTTCAACTAGATATTTTGTAGGTTCAAGATTCCTTTAGTGATTCTTTTTTATAATGAATATCCTTTTAAGAACAAGGATATTTATAAGATTTGTGCTAAGTACAAGATTCAATACAAATGGTTAACTTCATATTACCCTCAAGGTAATGGTAAATCTAAAGCATTCAATAAGTCTAGTCAAGATATTTAAGAAGTTGGTTAGTAAGGTCAGTCAAGACTGACATATCCAACTTTATCCTACTTGGTGGACCCATTGTACCAGTTTGTGAACTCCTATAGGAACTTATACATAGAACTTGGTCTATGGGACTGAGGTAGTTTTTTATTTGAGTTAGATATCCCTTTGTTGTGCATCTTACTATAATATGCCTCAATTGGTGATGAGTATTAGTTAGATAGTTTGAACCAATTGGAGCTTCTGGATGAAAAGTGCATTCATTCCTTAGAGCATCTTTAAGCCTATAAAAATAGGCTCAAGAAATATTATTCCAAAAGAGTTATCAATCATTCTTTTAAGGTTAGGTACCTTATCCTCAAGGAGAACTTGAAGAACACTAATTCTCATTCAGATCTAAAAGGCAAGTTAGCATAATTGAGTAGGTTCCTTTGTTATAACAACCATGTTTGGCTCAAGAGCCTATCATTTAGCAATGTTAGATGGTAAAGATCTAAAATAACCAATGAACATAATGCACCTAAAAATATATTATGCATGATTCTACATCTTTTTTCTTCAACCTACATTTGATTTGCTTGTTCAGACTACATGATTGCCTATCATATTTTACATAAATTGCCTAACACTTTATTCCATTTGCATATTTGATTGTCATGAAGTTACATTGTTGCTTGATCATACTTGCATGATTGCTTTATCATATAGATTCTTGGGGACTTCATGAGGATGGTAAGTGATGAAACCTAGTTATATTCTAGCTCACATGCATTGCACTCATACTTGGTCTCTGATTCTTAGCGAATCCCAAACCTAGGACACATCTCTATGCATGATCATCATTGCATTTGCTCATATTTTCTTCTTTTTTTCTCATATATTTCTTGACCTTGAAAGTTTTACTAATTTATAATTTCTCCAAGTCAAGGGATATAGTTATTCATCTCTTGTATGTCCTTTTTCCTTTGAAACTTTTAATCATTCCTTCTAATCTGCTCATTTTTTTTTGCTCACACTTTTCCTTCTCGATTTTTTATTGTTAAGGGATCATCGTGGGATAGGGTAGATACATCATGAATATCATTTATGGTGTTTGTACACCATTGAATATATTAAGCACATCTCTTAGCTATCAAAATTTCAATAAGGATACCCACACACATTATTGTTTGCTCCTTACTTCTCCCATTCTTTTGTCTTATTTTATGTAACAAACACACACACACACACACTTTGTTTTGCTATATATCACTTTTGATCACTCGTATTTTGCACACACCATGCCCTATCGATTTGTACTTGTTTTGGTAAATAAATCAAATATTTTAACCTATACAAGATAACTTCATGGTCATGAGTGAGGGGAAGCCTCCATTCAACCATTTGTAAGCATACATCCTAGCAGGTATCTCTTCCCTTACGACCATTAGCAAGCACCACACCCATAGCAGGTACTATTCCATACTTGATCATTTTTTCTTGTGAATATAACAACCTTATGAGATAGCTTCATGGCCATAAGTGAGGGGTAGCCACTATTTGGTCAATTGCAAGCATTCATCCCTATAGGGTTCCACTCCACTCTTTTATTTTCACTTGGTTTATGTTCATTTGATCACACTGATATTTCATGGTCTATGCTGATTCAAATATCATATTCCAAGCATATTTTGTTTTATTTTTCCTTTGTTGACCTTATCCATATTTTGTTTCTTTTCTTTTTTCCTTTTATCTTTTCTGAATTTGTGCCCTATCCATATGAGATGCAAATTTTTTCTACATCAAATTAGCGGTCCATTTTTTCTTTATTTTTTCTTTTCTTATTTCTTCCATCACCTTTTTATTTTGTCTCTTCCTCCATTCATGTATTTCATTTATTAGTTAGCTTTATCACCTCATGCGTTACCTTAGTTTAGTTCATTTAAACATTTAATAGTTCAAGTTTTTTTCACTCATTCACGCTTAATCAAACATAAAAATAGTAATAAACATAAAAATCACAAACTCACAAATAAATATATTTATATATAACACAACATGATATTAATCGAATGTTAGAGATTACACATCAACACGGTTAGTGTACCATAATAAAATCCTAATACAATTGACCCTATCCAGGGATGCATACCACAATCAAAATTGACATGTCACCCTAATCATAGCTCTAGCTCTATGAGATCGTCTCCTCTGCTCTGACTACTAAAGATGGTCCTGGTGAGGGTATTATTGGGCACTAAATTGCATCAAGTTTTACTCAATACTGTGACTATCTATCTTCCTACTTTCTATCCAAGCTTGCATCCGATAACTACATCTCAACACTCAACATTGGATGGACCAAAACAAAATTTCCAATCCAACCTCTAGAGTAGGTTGGTTCCTTGTCAACTTAAACAGGGTGTTGACACAATATTGCTCACTTGGGGTTTGAAGTTTAGGGTAATAAAAGGTTAGGGTTAGAGAAATCTGAATAATAGTGGACGGATAGGCTAAAAATATTGTACCATAATAAAAGCTTTGAAAAACTAACCCAAAGACACATAACTCAGACCAACATTATTCCAAATTGGATGATTCTTCATTCATTAATGCACAATAGAGAAATATTACAGACACAAATTTCAATATCTAGACAATGATAATCCAAATAACAAAATTCACCAATATCTAGATTCTATAGAAATACACTTTCTAACAATAAAGATCAATCTCAAAAGTAGATTTCAATTACTTTAATAGTTAGTAATCCATGAATTCGGCACAAACTAACCACTTAAGTATTCACAAAAATGCAGCTAAAGAATTCGAACCTCTAATATCAAACATGAAGAGATCAATGTAATGCTCCTTCCATTAGCTCTTGGGAATATTTACAGTAGCGTAGGCAAACACACTATAGTTGACCCTTAAAAATGAGGGTTCGACCTCTACTTATAATTTTTGCAAAATTAAAATTATCAAGAACATTACAAAGATCAAATTTTGACAACACAGTATGGAGTTCTTATTGACATTTGCTTACTGGTACACCCTCCAATAAATACACTATAGATGGATTACCATGGCAACTCAGGGTCTTTACAACTTGCTAGTCGCTTGGCACAAACTAAAGTTTAGGTTGTTGAAGATTTTACACCATCATTGATCTTTCTTGGAAGCCATCATCCACTATTGATCTGTAACCACCTTTGAATCTGTCTTCTTGAAAAACCTTGATGCTTTAGTTTCCTCTCCAACTGCCTGTTACAATTTTGGTGAAGAAATATCTTTAAATACCTCAGATTCTTTGACACAATCCCCATCATTGATCTCCCCCATTGTATGGCTATGATTCATTCTTATATAAGCTTATTATAATGGCAGGGAGAACACATCACCATTCCGCTTTAAAAATATTTATGACATCATCCTTTATATCTTAGAAACCGTGGAACACCAATCCGGCTTTGAAATGCCTTAAAGGCTAAGTTGGATTGAATTCGCTCCTTGTTCTTCATGTTTCTTCATTATCCATAAAGTCTTCACCAATCCCCACAACAATATTGATGATATCATCTCTTCTTAAAGACTTTTTCGGATTCCATTCTGGGTTGAGCAAGAGTATTGGCATACTATCATCAATCTGGACCCATCACAATGTAAAATGACTCTTTCTCCATTCCAGATCATCTTTAGAATAAAACATCCCTCGTCACCATTCTAGAATAGAATTAGCCAAAATCATCTCTTGCCATGAATCCACATCTACTACTTTCATAGCATTCCACCTTGTCACCGTTCAGGTAAAAATATTCTATGTACTCTCTGAAATCATGCACCCCAACACTTAGTCGCTCGTAAGATATTCAAAACATCAAGCGGTCGCCAATCCACACTTTCTTCCTACTGACATCATATTTTCTTAAAGACTTTTGTGGATTCAAGATGCGTCTCTAGTTCGGAGCCAAAAACAAAATAAGTCTTCCAAAATTGCTCCAAGCATGAAAATTTACTACGTATCATGCGGGCTCGTGCATGAATATGCTCTGAAATACATTGTAAGATGTGCAAAATGAGGAATTTATGACAGACAAAATTTTATAAAATTTTCCTAAGTATGTGGCCATTTTGGGCATACATTCTGGCACCTCTTGGGTGGATTTGCTTGCAAAGCCAACAAACTCAGAGTCTTATCCATTGGGCCTTAGGAGTCAAACATACCCATCTTCAAAAAATATATTTTATAGAATAACTTCCATATAAACACTACTCTCTAAAAATTTTAATAGTTTGCTTAGAGAGTAAAGGTTCATATGGAGGTGATGCCAAAAAATATATAGAATTCATTCGCTCGTATAGAGACTATTCCAGAAATATAGATTTTACCATTGTCTTCAAAAACTAGACACAAGTCTACTCCTTTTATAAGGCCTTATTTCAAGAAATGCTTTCACGCATAGTCCGCTTATCTTTTGCCTCTATAGGCTTCATGCATTTATTGCTCATTTTTGACAATTGTCAAAGTCAAAACAAAAATACAAAACTCATGCATATGTACAAAACAAAAATGAACTAAGTGTGAGCCCCTTTCGGGCCTGTAACCGATCATTCCTACTCTCCTTATTCATGGGTCTCTTCCTCGGCCTCCTCTTATTTTTCTTCTTCTTCTATTTCTTCTTCTTTTGGGGCAGGTATTTTATGACTCCTTCCTCTAGAAGTATCACCAAACAACTGAACCATCAATTCTAAATATTGTAGAGCATGTTCCCAGGCTACTTCAAAGGGGTTTGATGTTTCTTTGAGCTGCTTATAAACATATTGTAGCTCTCCAATGTCCTCATAGTTAGCAGCATTCCCTCTATTTACCATATCTTCCATGAGATCTCTCAACCGAGTAAAATCAATAATCATTTGGATAGCTTGTTCTTGGGGTAGTAGCTCTTCTAGGGAATCTATCCAAATTCATCCTGAAAATTCTCATTAATGATCTGTTGGATCTCTTCCATAGATAAAAAGCTGTGATCCTCCCTCCATAGGCTTTGGAAACCAACCTAAATCATTTCATTTTTCAATTCAACATCTTTAATCACCTTTTCAATCCTGTTAACCAACATCCAGGCTCTTTGAAGTCCCCTATGCTTTTTAACCACTATATTGGTAGAAAATCTAGTGAGATTCCATTATTTATTAGGAATAGGTTTAGCAGAATCATTGAGTCTGCTATCAACCAACTTGTACATTTGTTCTATCGAAATCACCATAGGCTACAACTCTCTAGTGATCTGATCTAGCTCTTTCTGAATATTGGATAGTAGGCAGCTGGCATCATTAAGATAATCAATAACAAGTTGAAGCCCTAAACATTTCTCTTGGACCTCAGAAAGAAAATCTCTTCTAATATTTTTCAACTGATTCTTAGAAAATCCTGAAGACTTAGCTTTATCGATTTACAGCTGATGATTTAAATTTTGAATTTATTTCACCTAATCTTCATTCAACTTCTTTTGCTCTTCTAATTGGTCCTTTAATTTATTGGCTCTCTTTTTGCGTGGGATAAAAACCTTAACACCATTCCATGGGGAACTTAGTGTATTTTGATGTGGCTTCAAGTGTTCGTCATTCTGGAAGAATTTACATGCATTTAAGTGCAGAATGGAACTTTGTTGTGTACTTAGTCAACACTTAGTCATTTTTGCAATTTTTTCTTTTTTCAAGATTTTTCAAAGAAGACTGATTACAAAGTGCAAAAAGAAATTAAAGTACAAAGTGCATAAAGGAGGGGAAATAATTATACAATGTATATACATATGTTACAGTGAGCTCAATTTTTACACATAGTAGATCTTGAGATGAAAACCATTCACTGGAATCGGTTGTATGTTTCCCTCTGGATCCTCCAATTGAAATACATTGGACTCCTTGGATTCTACTATTTTGAAAGGACCATCCCAAAAGAATCAAACTTTTCATGCTTTCTTGGCTTTGCTCTATCAACATTCCACCTAAGAACTGAGTCTCCAACTTGGAATTTTTTGAATCTGGCCTTCTTATTGAACCATGCTTTGATATCTAAGGAATTATTTTGAAAATTATCATATGCTTGAGCTCTATTCTCTTCCAATTGCAGCAAGTGGGTCAACCTGATTTTTACCGGATCTTCCTTTGACTCTTCCTCTGTATTGACAAGCTTAAGTGTTGGGATATCCAAATGAATGGGTAATACTGCCTCCTTGCCATATACTAGTGCATAAGGGGAAGTCTTGATGGAATTTTTTATAGTAATCCTATCTACCCACAGAGCCTGGTCTAGCAATAGGTGCCAACTTCTTTTGTTACCTTCAAGTGATTTTCTCAAAATCCTTAACAAGTTTTTATTGGTAGATTCTGCCAGTCCATTACCCTATGGATAGTAATTTGAAGTATTCTTAAGAGTAATGCCATATTTGTTGGTGAACTCAATATACTTGGCTCCTATGAAAGTTGGGCCATTATCACTTACCAAGGCCTCTGGAACCCCAAACCTTGAAATCAAATTTTCCATAAAATTGATCACAACTTCTTGATCTGATTTCTTGGTAGGAATAGCCTCTACCCATCTGGTGAGATAATCCATGGTAGTTAGGATAAAATTGTGTTCTACTGAGGAATTGGGGTTGATGACTCCAATGAAGTCCAATCCCCATTGCTAAAAAGGTTCTTCAACTTGTATTGGCCTGAGGGGAAATGCAACATTCCTTGTCCTTCCAACATATCTTTGACATTTATCATAGGCTCTGGTGATCTTGAAAGAGTCAGTGAATACAATAGGCCAATAATAGCCTACTCTTATGATTTTTAAAGTTGTAACTCTACTTGAGCTATGTCCACTAGCTGGTCCTCCATGGAACTCTTCCATGACCTTCTTTTGTTGATCATCCTTTAAGCACTTTAGAAGAACTCCATCCAAATTTCTCTTATACAGGCCTTCTGATAGTAATGCATATTTTAAAGCATGAAGCCTATATCTCCTCCTCTAGGAAGCATTTAGATTTGGGGGGCATATTCTAGTTTGGAAATACCTGATCATCTGGTCAACCCAATCAGAATCTGCAGTTTGTGCTTCTTCCACCTGATCTTCATCTACTGTTTGGCAAGCTATCATTTTTGCTAATGCTGTAGCCTCTGTTAGACCTTGGCAAAGGGATCTTCCCCTTACCAATTTTGTGGGATGTATTTCTACATCATATTCTTGGATTTTGGTAATCCACCCGACTCTTTTATCTCCTAGATCACCCTAAAGAATAAAACTTCTTACATATGGATGAACCACATATACCAGGGTCTTGCTCTATACCAAATACTGCCTGAACTTCTTTAGTGACTTCATCATGACAAATACTTGTCTTTCAATAAAGTTGTATTTGACCTGATAATCATGTAGTGTCTGGCTCCAAAATAACACAGGATGTTCTTCCCCTTGATCATCTTTCTGGGTGAGTACTGAGGCATAACTTTCTTTAGCTCCATATGCATAAAGAATAAAATATTTACTAAAATCTAGGTTTACCAGTACTGAGGTTGTTGCAATAGACTGTTTGATAATATAAAAAGCTTGTTTCCTAAATTCAGTCCATTTGAACTCAACATTCTTCTTGAGTAACTCAGAAATAGGCCTGACCTTCTATGCAAAGTCAGAAATGAATTTCCTAACAAAATTGATCTGGCCTAGAAAAGACTGCAAGGTCTTCTTGTTTGTGGGTAAAGGAAGAGCAAGAATTGATCTGATTCTATCTGGGTCTATGGCCATGCCTTCTTTTGAGACCACATTCCCTAGTAGCTTTTCTTCATGGATTGCAAAGAATGACTTCTTAGGATTGAGAGAAATACCAAATTCTCTGCATTTCTGAAAAACTTGCTCTAGGTGTGATAGGTGATCTTTCTTATCATGGGAAAATACAGTCATATCATCCAAATAAATTAGAATGACTTTGTTTATTAGTGCACCAAAGGCATAATCCATGGCTCTTTGGAATGTAGCTCTTGCATTGGATAGCCCAAAAGGTATTCTCTGGTAGGCAAATGTACCCCATTTTGTGGTGAATGTTGTTTTATACTGGTCTTCATATTTCACCCAAATTTGGTTGTATCTAGAGTAACCATCCAGTAGTGAGAACCTCTCTACTCCTACCACTACCTGCAAAATCTGATCAATTTGAGGGAGGGGGTAGTGATCTTTAAGGGATGCTTGGTTCAAATTTCTAAAGTCCACACACAAGCATATATCCCCATTATTTTTTCTTATGGGTACCAAATTGGCTACCCAAGTAGAATGTTTTATTGGGTATATGATCTTAGCCTTTAACAAATTTAAGAGCTCTTCTCTCATAATGGCCTCAATCCTCGGATTGATTGGCCTCTACTTCTACCTAAATGGTTTTGCATCAAGCTCTAGCTCAATAGTATGTTGGATAACATTTTTATCATACACCTTGAGGTCTTCATATGACCAAGCCACAATGTCTTGGTATATTAAGCATAAAGCTTTGATATCTTCTGCTTCCTCTAGTGAACATCGAACTCCAACATTGAGCTTCTTTTCTATACCGACCTCAACTTCTTTATAGATTTTTTTGCTGACCTTCATGGCTCTAGTCTTCTTCCTATCCTCATTATCAAACAAACTCTCAAGGGTGACCAACCCTCTTGGGATATGATTATTTCTTAGTTGGATAATGTCTTGCTGATCAATTTATTCTTAATTCTCTTCTTGGACAGTGGAGAGACATGCTTCTCTCACCAGAAAGTCAACTATTTGTTCATCACTTTCAAAAACCTGCCATAAAATCTACTTGTCTGGTACTGCAGGTCTGAAAATAATTTTAATTCCCTTGGCCTTCTTGATTCCAAAGTCTATAGAAGGGTTGAAGTTAGCTCCCTTTGTTGCTAATGAATCAGCCAGAGTATTCTTTTCTCTGGGAATAAAATTTAAATTTAGGGCATCAAAGGATTCCATTAAATCCCATACCTTGTTTCTGTAAGCCTTTAAGTAATGGTGCTTACTACTGCACCGATTTATTACTTGATGGACTATCAACTTAGAATCACCATATATGTTCAAAATCTTAATTCCCATGCTTTCTACTTGTATTAATCCGAGACATAGGGCCTCATATTCTACAACATTGTTAGTACATGACCATGTCAGTCTGTAAGAAAAATTCTTTGTACCTTCTGATTGGGATTGTAGGACCACACCAGCTCCTACACCATTTCTACATTTAGCACCATCAAAGTGCATGATCCATGTTTCTTTCTCTCTCAGAGATTGGTTGGATATAGCAGGGATTTTCCTTTCTGATTCAGTTGAGATGCTATATGTTCCCATACCAGTTTCGAATTGACTATAATATTCTTTGAAAGGCAACTCATCCTCAATGTCCAACTCTTCAATATTTTCCACTAGCTCAAATTCTTCCATGGGGTTAATATTGCACATATCCTCTTCAATATTTTCAATGTGATAAGCTACTAGTTTTTCAGGTGTTATCCTTATTCTCTTTCCTTTGAAGGGAATTACCATGCTAGAGTAATCCATGTACATACATCCCCCTAGATTTGCAGTAAACTCTCTTGAAAGACATAACCCAAAATAGGGTTCTAAGTCAACCACAACTATTTCTTGCACTATTGTCACCTTAGGGGCTCTATGCAACCTCATTAGTACATCCTTAATGACTCCAACTTGTCTTGATCGGTGTCCCATCTAGTTGTAACACCCTAGGAAAAGATCAGGTATACTCCATACCCATCTCCTCATAGACTAATTTAGGCATAACTATAGTTGATGCTCCTAAGTCAATCATACAATTTTGGACTACCCAACCTTCCATTCTTAGGGATATATAGAAAGGGGGAGGCTTATTCTTTAAAATAGTAGGTGTCATCTCTTTATTTTCTGATGGCATACTAAGGATTGTAGTGGCCAACCTATTTTATGGATTTTTGTTGAGGGAAGCTTTAAGCAGGTCAATCTAACCGGGAATGAACAGAGTGTCGTATAGGCTAGATTTTGATGGGATATTTTTCATCTCTTCAACAATGTTGTATTCAGAATTAGTCAAGGAGAGTTTTTCCAGCCTTCCCTCTTGCTCACCATATCTTCTTTTATATTTTTGGGTGGCCTCTAATATTTTTCTTTTATTAATAGAGGGGAACCTAAGTATTTCTTGATATTCATATTTAGACCTCATTCGGTCTCCTTCTGTTTACTTTTTGGTCTCTTAGGAAGACTATCTGTCTTCTCTTTCTCGTTAGCTTGAGGAATAGGGAAAGTGTCACTGCTCTGAGGGAGGGGATCAACTATCTTTTGGGAAGGGACTTGGAATTGCCCCATTTTTTGGGGATCTACTTGCAAAGCTTTCTTCCTAGACCTTGTCATAACGAAAATTGGGCTTTCCTTAGCCAGCTCTTTCCCAACCATGATTTGATCAGGGTGCCATAACATATTAAATCTCCCATTTTGATTCCTTTTAGCTTGATCCATAGCTTTTTGAACATGGTGTTGATACATCACACAAGACTATGAGTCATGGGGGTCATTGCATACTAAACACCAAACATTCATAAGAGTAGTATCTAAAGAATATTTTGGCTCCTCATATACTGCATTCACCCTAACCCCAACATTGTTACTCAGACCAAGTCTCTGATATTTGTTTACATATGGAAATATCCTATGTTGTGACATTTCTATGTATCTATTTTCCATTGAATTCATTCTATTACTCAGATTTTTTAGAGTATTTTGTATATCCAGGATAATAGAAAACTCTTGAGATGATTGAGAAGGAAGGGGAGGAAAAGGAGCTATAGAGGATATAGGATTTGGTTGAGGGATTGCATTCATTTGTGGAGCTATGGGGATGATAAAGAAAGAGGGTCTATGTAAGAGGGGTTTGTGGATTGAATTTGGCTACTAGTGGTTTTTGAGTTGTAGGGTAGCACAGTTTTGGGGGGAAGTCTTCCAACATTAATTAGGATATTTTCAGCATGAACTACCACATTATAAACCTAGGGGAAGGTTTCTACTCCTGATTTTTGTGTCTGCAACCCTAAATATGATCCAAGAGCCTAGATATAATACATATAAGCCAAACATGTAGCTGGTCTAGAATGGGGGGAATTCTTTTCCATGTCCTGCTAAATCTCAAATTGAAATCTGAGACAGTTTCTTGCTGAGTTTTCTGCATGGATGTAAACTGATTAAGTAGAGAAAAATGGTCAGTTAGATTCATTAAATTCCTCTATGAATGGCTCGACTAATGCTTGCCATGAAGTGATAGTATTGTCTTCCAGAGTTCTAAACCAATGCAATATCTTTCCTCTGAAGGATAGGGCTAGAATCCTTATAATAATATCCTCTTATTTTATGTTGTGGATTGCTTCCAAGTTCAAGATATCCTAACAATGTTCATAAGCTATTTTTTTAGATCCATAATAAGTGGGAATAGATTTAGATACAACTTGGGGGATGACATTCATTTGGGCTAATATAAGAGGACCGACCGTGTTCTAGCTAGGGTACTTTTATAATGGATGATTAGGAGCCACATTTTATGCCATATTTTTGGTTGTAGGTCTTATTGGGGGAACTATTGGATTTTCTTCTAGAAGCTCTTCCTCTATGAGGAAATCTTGATCCAAACTTCTGGCAACAATAGCCCCTCTGTAAGGTAACTCATAGTAAAAATAGGAGTTAGGGTTATTCCTTTTGAAAGACCTAGTATACATGAAAGGACACTGGTCTACAGGGATAATTATTTTTCTGAGTCTAAGGACTAGGGAGTCGTTAAGTGAACTTGCTCTTCTCCACTTACAAGGTCAAGAAAATTCACCAAATCTTGATTCCTTCGGGTTGAGATAATAATAACTCATTTGATGGGTTTCGTGTTCCTTGTGAACTGGTCCCACCAAGCATGCCAAAAACTATTGGGCACTAAATTGCATCAAGTTTTACTCAATACTGTGATTGTCTATCTTCCTACTTTCTGTCCAGGCTTACAATCGATAGCTACAACTCAGCACTCAACATTAGATGGACCAAAATAAAATTTCAATCCAACCTCCAAAGTAGGTTGGTTCCTTGTCAACTTAAATAGGGTGTTGACACAATTATGCTCACTTGGGGTTTGAAGGTTAGGGTAAGAAAAGGTTAGGGTTAGAGAAATGTGAATAATAGTGGACAAATAGGCTAACAACATTGCACCATAATAAAAAGCTCTGAAAAACTAACCCAAAGGCACATAACTCAAACCAACATTATCCCAAATTGGATGATTCTTCATTAATTAATGCACATTAAAGAATATTGCAAACAACAATTTCAATATCTCAAATCTCAACCACACATCAATGAATTCAAGGCTCAAAGATGAACTCAACAATGAATGGCAATGACTCTCTCAAATGGATTACAACAATGCTCAACAATGTACTCTCAAATGTATGGCAAATGAGCTCTCTAATGAAAAATCTCCAAGCAATAACAATGAGAACTTCAACCAACCAAGGATGATCTCCACAAGTGATAGCAATAGGTTCACAAAATATCTCCTCAATGGTCTCAAATAGAGGTAATGTACTCAACAAGTAACCAACAATACTTTCCTCAAAGCAATAGCAAAAACCTCCTCAATAGTGGCAATACTCTCAATGAACTCCACTAAAGCATCAATTTTATCCATAAAATTGATTTTCTTATCCATCCACTTCCTATCAATAGCCAAGGCACATAATAAAGCAATTTGTCTTCAAATTCAAACTCTAACTCATGTGCAAGTATTCTAACTCAAGATAACAATTAACTAGGTCTCAAGTTCCTAGTTTAATTTCATAATCAAACCATGCACTAGGACATATACATGTTCAACACTTTACAACCTTATAACTCCCTAATTTCATTAACATAAATAACAAGCACCTATGATTTTATTTATTTAATTTCACACCTTATAACTCCATAAGTACACACAATAATTTTAAATTATTTAATTCAACACCTTATAACTCCCTATGTACACACAGATAACAAATAATATATCAACACCTTATCAAACAAATAACTTATGACTCCCTAAGTTTTGGTAGAAATGATTTAATGCACCACAACTTTGGCAATATCAAATTTTACCATATGCTAGAGATAAATAACTTTTTTATGTAGATCGTAGACTTTGTAATCTTCCAAAACGTTAATTCTTATGCCAAAAATCAATGCGCCTTTATCACCTTCGAACTCGTCAATGATTTGCCCAAAAATCAATGCACCTTCACACCTCCATGGGAGTCGAACTATGTTCCTCCTTGCTAGCATTGTGAAGTGCTTACCATGTGAGCACTAGCCCACATTGGTATTTAATCCCAAAAACTTCCTTTAATATTTGTGCTCGACTGTCAAAACAAAAATAATCTCTCTCAAAAACTTTTGCTCCTGGCGGGATTCGAACGTAGACCTTTCCTATGCAAAGATGATGCCCTACCAACTGCACTGCCTATCCAATGTGACGTTAGATCTGGTGGCTTCCTATTTTATATTTGCCCTTGATTTCATTACTTTTTTTTGCCTCTCTACTGCCTCCTTTCAACGACTCTCTCATGCGCTAATTATTCTTTGTTCTTCGCAAAAGAAATAACTAATTTTTTTCGTTGTTTTATATGCCTTAGAATGTCTTCAAATGATGTCAAAAATCTTTGATTTTCCACCCAAATTTTTTTACATTAGCGGATAATTTGATTTAAACTTAGACCTTAGAATTATTAAATAAATATTTAATAATTCATCTCTTATCTTTGAAATGGGATATCTCCTTCGTTATTTTGAATTTTGCCATGAAAATTTTTGCACTTAGGTTTAATTGAAAAAACCTTTTCATCCATCATTATTTGGAGAAGTCTTAGCATATTGGTTTTAATGAAAAACCCTTTCCAATGGTTTTAATAAAAACCCTTTCCATTGGTCTAATTAAAAATATTTCTGTCGATTTTAATAATAACCCTTGCCATTGGTTTTAATAAAAACATTTACCATTGGTTTTAATAAAAACCATTAATATAATATTTAAAATTAAATATTATATGCCTCTTATGCCACAAAACCCCGTATATATCCATGCTCTCCAAAATATCATAAATGATTATTTATGAAGTGCTTTTGCCACCAAAACTCAATGTGATCCATGTGACATCAATGAAAACACAAAATAACTCAAATTGCCAACAATATCCCCCTTTGTCATTGATGACAACACCTCTAATGCAAAACACCACAATCACTACAAAAACCATATTTGAGAATCAAATTTGCTCCCTCCGACTCAATACTCTCTATGGAGGCTGCTCCCCCTATCTCAATGCTCTCTTTGGAGGTTTCTCCCCCTAACTCAATGCTCTCCCCCTTACTCAAATATCTCCCCCTTTGACATCAATGGAAAAAGGGACACCTATGGGGTTAAAATATATGACTCTTAAGCTTAGATCCTCCACCACATTCTTTATTGAGGTGATTAATTTTGGGGTGGCAGTATTTTTACTCCCATATTACATTGTTCATTTCCTTTGTCAACTTCCTTCCACTTTTGTCTGGTATCCTTTTCTTGATGAGTTACTTGATCTTCTTGTATTGAACCTATTTGACCTTCTTGCCTTGAGACTATTTGAACTTCTTACCTTGAACATGTTTGGAGTTGAGTCCTACTCCATTTTTCAATATGTCCAAAGTTATTGCATTTAAAACACTTGATATTGTAGCCTTTGGATGGTGCCCATGTTATGAATTCTTTCTTGAAATCATTTCCATATCCATTCCTTTCCTAAAACTTGTATTGTGAGGTTCTATTTTCATAATAAATATAACCATGACCTCTGAATTATGTAGCTCTAAGACAAAAACCATGTTGCTCATTTTTCTTTGCACTGAGAAGCTCTATGACCAATATTTTTGCATAAGAAGCAGTGTCCTTGAAAAACATACCTTCTTCCTTTGAAGTTCCTTCTAGAAAAATCAAATTTCTTTGATCCATAGACCCTATAGTGTATAGCCCTATGTCCAAATCCATTACAAGAAAAAGAATGTCCTTGAAAAGCCCTTTGTTCATGCCTTGGTTCTTCATACCTTTCTTGACCATTATCCTTGTGATAATATTTGACTTATGCATTGTATCTTTGATCCTTCCTTGTAGTATCTAAATCCTCTTCCTTAACTTCTTCCTTGCTTTCCTCTTCAAGAATTTCTTTGCCTCTTGAACTTGATTCACATATCTCAAAACAAGATCTAAACTAGATATTTGGAGCCATAAGAGATTTGGAACTTTCTTCATGAATCTTAGATGCTTCCTTGCTTTCATATTTTAGAACTTCCTTTTCTTTTGAGTGTGATCCAAACTTGAAATATGAGACCTTTGGTGCTTTGGAACCTTCCTCTTATTTCTCTTCATTTGTGTCAAACAGTAAACTGACATCCATGTCTATTATCTCTGAAATACATGTTTCCTTCTCAGTGAAAATGTCTTAGCATTTTGAATTATGTGATGGATCAACCTTCTCAAGTATAAAGCATCTCAATTCTTTTAGATTCTCCTTAACCTCTTGTAGTTGCTCATGGATATCATTTAAGTCTTCTTTTAGATCAACTGAGACATCTGTCTTTCTTGAAACATCCTCTTGTTTAAATTATTCTATTTGGAGTGGAATTTATTCATCTACTTCTTTTATCCCATAGAAAAACCCTTCTTAATATTCATTATCATTGAGATTACTATCATCTTCTACAACAAACAAACTCTCATGATTTATTCGACCATGCCTATTTCCTTGATGTGTCATTTCATATTCACTATCACTGAAACCATTGCAATATCTTGATCTGTGATCTCTTTGACCACACACAAAACATTATTCTCTTTCACCTTCTATTCCTAGGAATAGATGTTCTTCCTTTTCATCATCTGACTTATCTCTATCGTTGTGATCTGAGCTATCATTTGCTTCTTCAATGTAGAAATTTTTCTTTATCTTATGAAAACTTTTCTTCTTCTCATGCTTGCTTTGCTTGCACCTGTCATATTTGTCATGCTTATGCTTTCCTTCTTTTCTACTGTGACCCTATTTTTTATTATCACTATTTTCTTTATGTGGACACTTGTTTGCATATTGACCATAATAACCACACTTGTAGCATTTGAATTTCTTCATATCCCTGTAATTTTTGAAGACATTTTTCTTTTTGATGAAGTTAGCTTCCTCATCATTATCAGAATCACTATCTATTTTTGGATCTTTCCCTTTATTTTTCTCTAAAGTCTTGAATGCAATTTCTTTCATTTTAGCTTGATGCTTTTCTATCCTCATTTCTTAAGTTGTGATAGTTCCTTGTAGTTCTTCCATTTTTAGCTTGTCAATATCTATTGTTTCTTCTATCGCTAAAATCTTTGCATCATACTTCATGGGAAGTGATCTCAAAACATTTTGAGTAACATCCAATTCTTTCATCTCAAATCGTAGGTCTCTCATGATGTTAGCAATCTCATCAACTCTAAGTAAAAACTTTGTAATATCTTCAAAATCTTTCAATTTCAATTTCTTGAATCTTCTTCTACGAGTTTGTAGTTTTGCCAACTTTACCTTGGAATATCCTTCATAGGTATTCCACAACTTGGTCCACATTTCATTAGATGAATCACATACCATGACTTTTGCAAAGTCTGTCTCATGTAGCCCACTCAGAATACAATTCATTGCCATTGCATTAATCTCAACCAATTTCATGATAGTCTTATCTATATCGGGATCACCTTCAATCTTATAATATTTTGCAACCATCTGCCATACCTCATATACTTGTGATATTAAGTAGTTATTCATTCTCACGCTCTGGAAAGCATAATTGTTACTGTAAAATAGTGAAGCCTTACTTGTAGATGATCCATTTTGTGAAGCCATCTGTGTTCTTGTAAAATCTACCCTCAAGCTATTAGCCTTTATAAAGGAACCTTATATGATACCAATTAAATAACACAAGCTTATACTAAGAGGGGCGGGTGAACAGTATAGTGCCCACTTCTTACTTTCTTTCCAAACCAATATCAATTAGTTTTCTCAATTACAATTACTAAATATAGCAGTGTGCATTAATAACATAGATAACAATAGTACGCAAGTGCACATATCATCACACACAATTGAGACACAAGTTTTAACATGGTTCCCCCAATGTGGGGTAGTCCAAGAGATAATCTCCTTATAATATTTGATAAAGAAATAGGGATCCTTATCTCAATACAAATGATTACTTGGATCTTCTCAAAGCTAGGCTATCCACTGATATGCTCAACTAGGCTATCCACTAATCTGCTTAGCTTGGCTATCCACTGATCTACTCAGCTAGGCACTCCATTTATCTACTTAGCTAGGCTATCCACTGATCTGCTCAGCTAGGCTATCCACTGATCTACTCAACTAGACTATCCACTAATATGCTCAGCTAGGCACTCCACTGATTGGATTAGCTAGGCAACTGATGTTGATGAGTTTTTCTATTTTTGTTCTATCTATTTCACTACTCACAAATCTACCTCAATGCCTTCTTACAAGGCTCAAAAAATCCTGCTCATATGCTGTCCCAAATATGTCCTCAAATCCTTCATAAAAGGCTCAAATAATCCTGCTCATATGCTATCCCAAATCTGTCCTCAAATACTTCACAAAAGGCTCAAGCAATTATGCTCAAATGCTGTCCCAAATCTATCCACAAATATATCTGAAAGCCCTTCTCAAAGGCTCAACCAATCATACACAAAAGTTGTCTCAAAAATGTCTATAAATCTATCCCAAAAGCCTTCTCAAAGGCTCAACCAATCATGCACAAAATATGTCTCAAATATGTCCACACATCTGTCCTAAAAGCCTTTTCAAAGGCTCAATCAATCACTCTCAAGTAGCAATCAAATCTCAACCACACATCAATGAATTCAAGGCTCAAAGATGAACTCAACAATGAATGGCAATGACTCTCTCAAATGGATTACAACAATGCTCAACAATGTACTCTCAAATGGATGGCAAATGAGCTCTCTAATGAAAAATCTCCAAGCAATAACAATGAGAACTTCAACCAACCAAGGATGATCTCCACAAGTGATAGCAATAGGTTCTCAACAATATCTTCCTCATGCAATATCAATAAGCTCTCAAGAAACTAGCACAACTCCCTCAAGCAAAGAGCTCTCAAATAGCCAACAATGATCTCCACAAGTGACTAGCAAAATATCTCCTCAATTGTCTCAAATAGAGGCAATGTACTCAACAAGTAACCAACAATACTTTCCTTAAAGCAATAGCAAAAACCTCCTCAATAGTGGTAATACTCTCAATGAACTCCACTAAAGCAATTATAAACTCAAGCATCAATTTTATCCATAAAATTGATTTTCATATCCATCCACTTCCTATCAATAGACAAGGCACATAATCAAGCAATTTGTCTTCAAATTCAAACTCTAACTCATGTGCAAGTCTTCTAACTCAAGATAACAATTAACTAGATCTCAAGTTCCTAGTTTAATTTCATAATCAAACCATGCACTAGGACATATACATGTTCAACACTTTACAACCTTATAACTCCTTATTTTCATTAACATAAATAACAAGCACCTATGCTTTTATTTATTTAATTTCACACCTTATAACTCCACAAGTACACACAATAATTTTCAATTATTTAATTCAACACCTTATAACTCCCTATGTACACACAGATAACAAATAATATCTCAACACCTTATAACTCCCTAAGCACACACAACAATCATTTATTTCAGACAAATAACTTATGACTCCCTAAGTTTTGGCAAAAATGATTTAATGCACCACAACTTTGGCAATTTCAAATACTACCATACGCTAGAGATAAATACCTTTTTGACGTAGATTGTATCCTTCACAATCTTCGAAAACATTAATGTTTATGCCAAAAATCAATGCACCTTTATCACCTTCGAACTCATCAATGATTTGCCCAAAAATTAATGCACCTTCACACCTCCATGGGAGTCAAACTCTGTTCCTTCTTGCTAGCACTGTGAAGTGCTTACCATGTGAGCACTATCCCACATTGGGATTTAATCCCAAACAATTCCTTTAACATTTGCGCTCGACTGTCAAAATGAAAATAATATCTCTCAAAAACTTTTGCTCCTGGAAGGATTCGAACATAGACCTTACCTGTGCAAAGATGATGCCCTGCCAACTGCACTTCTTGTCTAGTGTAACATCAGATCTAGTGGCTTCCCATTTTATCTTTGCCCTCAATTTCAATACTTTTTTTTGCCTCTCCACTACCTCCTTTCGATGACTCTCTCATGCTCTAATTATTCTCTCTTCTTCGCAAACAAAATAACCAAAGTTTTTCATTGTTTTATATGCCTTCGAATGCCTTTGAATGACGTCGGTAAACTTTGATTTGCCACCCTAAATTTTGCACGTCGGTAGATAATTTGATTTAAACTTAGACCTTAGAATTATTAAATAAATATTTAATAATTCATCTCTTATATTTGAAATGGGATATCTCCTTTGTTCTTTTGAATTTTTCCATGAAACTTTTTAAACTTAGGTTTAATTGAAAAAACCTTTTCATCCATAATTATTTGGAGAAGTCTTAGCATATTTTTTTTAATGAAAAACCCTTTCCATTGGTCTAATTAAAAACCTTTCTGTCGGTTTTAATAAAAACTCTTGCCATCGGTTTTAATAAAAACCTTTACCATTGGTTTTTAATAAAACCCATTAATATAATATTTAAAATTAAATATTATATGCCTCTTGTGCCACAAAACCCTGTATATATCCATGCTCTCCAAAATATTTTGCCACCAAAACTCAATGTGATCCATGTGACATCAATGACAACACAAAATAACTCAAATTACCAACAAAGATCAATGTAATGCTCCTTCCATTAGCTCTAAGGAATATTTACAGTAGCATAGAAAAACACACTAGAGCCGACCATTAAAAATGAGGGTTCGACCTCTACTTATAGTTTTTACAAAATTAAAATTATCAAGAACATTACAAAGATCAGATTTTGATAGTGCAACAGAGAGTTCTTGTTGGCATTTGCATACTGGTACACCCTTCGAGAAATCCACTGTAGATGGAATGCCATGGAAGCTCGGGGTCTCTGCAACTTGCTGGTCACTTGGTGTAAACTAGAGTTCAGGCCATTGAAGATTATACACCATCGTTGATCTTTCTTGGAAGCCATCAGCCACCCTCGATTTGTAACCACCTCTGGTTCTGTCTTCTTGAAAATCCTCGATGCTTCAGATTCCTCTCCAACTGGCTATTACAATTCTAGTGAAGAAATATCTTTAAATACCTTGAATTCTTTGACACAATCCCCACCATTGATCTCCCCCATTGTATGGCTATGATTCATTCTGATATAAGCTTATTATAATGGTAGGGAGAACACAACACCATTCTGCTTTGAAAACATTGATGATGTCATCCTTTATATCTTAGAAACCATGGAACGCCAATCCATATTTGAAATGCCTTGAAGGCTAAGCTAGATCGAATCCACTCCTTATTATTCATGTTTCTTGATTATCTGCAAAGTATTTACCAATCCGTACAATAATATTTATGACGTCATCTCTTCTTAAAGACTTTTACGGATTCCATTTTGGGCTGAGAAAAAGTATTGGCATACTATCATCAATTCGGACCCGTCACAATGTAAAATAACTCTTTCTCCATTATGGACCATCTTTAGAATAAAATACCTCTCGTCACCATTTCAAAATAAAATTAGCCAAAATCATCTCTTGCTATAAATTCGTATTTACTACTTTCATAGCGTTTTGCCTTCTCACCGTTTCTAGCAAAAATATTCTATGTACTTTCCAGAATTGTGCACCCCAACATTTAGCTGCTTGTAAGATATTCAAAACATCAAGCGGTCGGCAATCCACACTTTCTTCCTACTAATGTCATATTTTCTTAAATACTTTTGTGGATTCAAGACGCATCTCTAGTCTGAAGCCAAAAACAAAAGAAGTATTTTGAAATTGCTCCAAGCGTGAAAATTTACTAAGTGTTAGGCGGGCTCGTGCCTCCTGTTGCGAATCCGCTCCGAAATACACTATAAGATGTGTAGAATGAGGAATTTATGACTTAGGCAAAATTTTTCTAAAAATTCCTAAGTATGTGGTCATTTTGGGCCTATGGGTATGTTCATAGACCATGAAACAATCTATGACCTAGATCACAATCAATACTATATCTAAAGGAAAAATAGCAACGACACCCTTTTCTCTATTGGAACTTCCTTGAAGTACATGGTCTGGTAAAATATCTCTGTACAATAGCCTCCAACCTCTCCCTTAGCCCAGAGGTGGTGGTAACTGCTACCATCATATATACCTAAATCTGACTGTGTTAGTCTTAGGGCCTCTTGACCCTATTACATTGCTCTATGGTGCATCGGGCCATCTCTCAAAGTTCCAACAACACTTGCTAGCCCATAACATAGAGCCTCTACACTAGAATCAATATGGAGATCCTCGGGGGCACGATGCTTCTTTACCATATCCTGTACTGAAGAGCCACCTCAATGTTTTCCACCCTTAGATCCATGTACAGTGGGTCATCCAGGTCCTTCTCAACCTATATACCCACATCAAGATCCCATTCAATCCTTGATGGGTCCCTCTGCATCCATCAATACTAGTAGTCTTCTAGATTTGGTATCTCCTAAAATATGTTGAACTACTACTGGACTCACTTGAAATAATAAACCTCTAGCTTCCCCTTCTTTATAGATATCCATATGACCCTTCCAATCCATGCCAACTTTGTCACATCCTCCCTTTAGCTAGGGTGTAGGCACCATGATCACCATATGATCATGTGGTCCCATAGCTTATCTACAACCTACCTCCCTAGTGGCAAGATACTAATGTACATCCTTTGGATATTCTTAAAGTCTTTGGACCACTTGTATACTGTTGTTCACTCTAGGTTGGTCAATGTTCTTGGTAGTGCATGTGGTGTCTAGACCACCATGTGCTCCTAACACTACACCTAGAGCAAGACCATACACACTAATACTGTATGCCTTTTATACACAACATTGTACAATATCTTGTATAAATAAGCTAGCACATATGGGCCCCATACAAATTGCACCTACCAGTCTCACATGTTTACCACTATGTTTGCTAGCATCCATGGTAGGTGTCACTTACTAGTATGGCACACGATGAACCCTTCCACTATCCTACAAAGCATGATCATCAAAGAATTGACCCTATATCGCCCTACCAAATAATCGATGTGGATCCCACTCTATTGGATCTTGTGGGTCCCATTTCTTGACAATATCTATAGTGTGGTCTATCACCCTTATGCTTTGTAAACTATCCTCCCCTTAATGGGGATGCACAGGATGCACCACACACCCTATAGTGTGATTGTCATCTCCCCAATAGAGGTAGACAACTCTAGGTACCACCTCTATGCCAACACTATTAGTAGTGCTCTTTCTACCTCCACTTGAGGTATCTCTACCAGATATAGTAGCCCCATTACCCTTAGCATATCCCTCTTTGATGGTGTCAGCTCTCATAGCTCCTCTTCCAAGGATATTCACCACCACTCCCTGCTCTTCAGTACATCATGCTACAACCAAAATAACAATAAATTTTTAATTAGCTCCACAAAATACTAACAATTACATAAAAATAAAATCAAACACATTTAAGCAGGACAAGCTAATCTAGCCTCTCCTTTCTATTCTAGTTTTTCTTTACCTAGTTTTTTTTCTCTTTTCTTTGTCGAAATCATGCTCCACTCTCATTGAGTGAATTTGTCCATCTTTTAAAAATTCACACCCTATCCTTTTAGGGTATGAATTTTTTCTCATCGACCATGATTTCGTTCTCTTCATTCTTATTTTGAATTCATTCCCCATCCTTTTAGGGCATTAATTTGTGAATTTGTACCCTATAATTTTGGGGTACAAATTTGGTCACCATCAAAAACCAACCAAATTCATGGTTGATCCTTTAATTTGTGTAAGGTCACATGCAATGATCTCTTCTAAAAATATAAATACATGCTTAAAGGACCTAAAAACCCTAATCTAGCCTAGTCTAGAGAAAGGATTTTAGTCCTTACCCATGCTTGCTCCACTACTGCACTGACCTCTTCCCTCATAATGGTTGAAAAATGTGTAGGAAGCACCATTTATCTTCTTCTTGTGTAGTGAAAATGACTTCATTTTCACCCTTACTCCTTCTTATACCCTTATTTTTTTCTATTTTTTTGCATTTTTTTCCCTCCTTTTTTCTATTTTCTACTCTCTTTTCTTCTACATCCATCTTTTTTGAGTTTCCTTAGGAATTTTGCATCCCTTCTAAAATTTGAGGGGGCACCCTTAGTTGAGAGGCATTAAAGTCATTAATGCTTTATTTTACATAAAAAAATTTAAAGTGTCCAAAATGACACCCCTTTTGCACCACCCATTTCTTCTAAACAAACCACCCCTTTTTGTGTGTGTTGTTCTTCGGCCATAGGTGTTTGCATCTTTCTTTAACACATTTATTAGGTCATAAATGCATCAAAGAGGGGATAAATTGTAAACATGGAAAATTGACCCACCTAAATGAGTAATTTTCCCTTAAACCCCTAAGAAGTCTCTCAAACTTATCAAGTGCAAGTGTGGACTTCCCTCCCCATTTTTCTTTGCCTTTTCCCTAGTTTTGCCAAATTCATGGTCATCCAGTACAAGGCATAAATTCAACAAATTAGGATTTTCCTTTAGAAAACCCAAATTTTGGGGTGACCTCCATGATATTGATCCTTCCCTAGGTTTAGCCCTTCATTTTATCACCATTTTTTGGCCTCCAAACCTCTTATAAATAGAGGAATTGGATCCTCTATTCTCTTATCAATCTTTAGCAAAGAGAATTTTTCTATCAAGATCAAGTGTTCTTTTGCTACTATGCTTTTGTGATTTTCTACTTGTTGAGTAGTAATTTTGTCCAATTTCAAAACCACATCCACCCTTAGGATTTTGATCACAAAACCCTCTCTTGCAAAGAAGTTAAAACAAAAACAACTTCTCCAAGGTTTCACTATATAAGAATTGCACATATGTATTTATAATATTGTGAATATATGTCAAACAAATGCTAGGAATTCCTTAGTGATTGCAAGTAACTGTTAACAAGAGGCCTACATTGGTTTATTTTACCATGCTATATTAATGAGTGTTCATGAAACTTAAAGAAATGCAAATGTGAATTGGTCCTCATATGACCATGATGCAAAGCCTTGATTTCTTTTATCTTTAAATTCTTTTAAGGTAGATTTTTATCTTCTTTTGGTTAAGTAGATTTTAAACAAGTTTCATCTTGCATTAAACCCTACTTTGAACATGAAAATGAAGATTAAAATCTATCTATGAATGTGAATTTCAAATGATGAAAGAAATCCTTTTATGTTGCTTTAAACCTCAAGATGGAATAATCTGGATGACCAACTTTGTAGCTATAGTAGCCTTTGATATAATAAATAAATTATCCCTCTTTGATAAAATTAATTTTCATAAAGTGACAACAATTTATTACTTTAAAATAATGGCCTTAAAATGTCATTATAAATTATCCCCTTTTAATGAAATCACAATTTTCATAAACGGAAATTATATAATGCTTTAAAACAATAGCCTTTGTTGTAATGTATAAATTATCTCTCTTTGATGAAATTAGAATTTTCATAAAGAGAGGCAAATTTATTGCTCTAGAAATGATAGCTTATGGAATGCCATAAAAATTAACCCCCTTTAATAAACTTGTGATTTCATTAAAAGGGATTTCATTTATGTTTGCGAATAAAATGCAAAGCTGAAAAAAATTGATTTGCCTTCAAAATGTGAATTTGTTTTTTCGAAATTATAAAAATCCTTATAAAACAACAACTTTAAATAATTTTTATAAATTCAAAATGGCTTCGAAATGGGATCAAAATTATTTCGAATGAAATATTGAAGCTCATTCTTCACACCCATGTATTTATTTTTGGCATTTTAATTTATTTTTTTTTATTTTTTATTTTAATTGCTGAAGTTAAAAAAAACTGCAAAAAAAAGTGTTAGAAAAAAATCTGGAAATGGAAATAAAATGCAGAATGCTAAAAAAAGTAAACATCCAAAGCCTTGAAATTTGCTTTTCCTTCGAAATATAAAATAATGTAAAATCTTGATTATAAAAATCCCCATAAAATAGTATTTTTCAATAATTTTTATAAAATTGAAATGACTTCAAAATGAGTTCAAATTCAGATGAAATATTGAAGCTCATTCTTCACATCCCTGCATTTATTTTTGAAATTTTTTTTTTTTTTTAATTTTTTTTTTCGACTTAAAAAATAAACTACAAAAAGAGAAGGTTAGAAAACATTAAAAAAATAAAATAAAATCTGGAAAATGGACCAGAAAGCCAAAAATGTTAAAAGCAAACTACTTCAGTCTAATGCCACCCTATCCTGCAAAACCAAAGATGTGAGACTTTCTACATGTAACCAAATTTATTTGAATCTGCATACACATGGTTCGAAATAAATTAGGTGCAATCTTTTAAGGAACAAAAATAAATTCTGTTCTTCTAAGCCTTCGATAATGCAACCATTAAAATGCATTTAACACTATCTATAAGCCAAGAAAACATGGAAGAAAAGATAAACCGTTAGCTCAAACATGCAAAAAAAAATCTCCTCCTATCTTGCTAACAAAGTCCAAGTTTCTGAAATATTTGCATTAAAAATAATATTCTATTTTACAACCAATATTTTCAGCTTCCTCCAAAAAATGTCCAACCCTTGTTTATGAGCTTCAAAGGGTTTTTAAAGATTTCCAACATTGGCTATTCATTTCTTTTTCCAACTCTTGGCTTTCCAATGCTTTCTTTTTCCAACTCTTGGCTTTCCAACGTTTTCTTTTCTTCTTAAAATTTTCAACATTTGGCAATTTGTTTCTTTTTCCAACTTTTGACTTTCCAACATTTTCTTTTCCATTGGCATGATACTTGACATTTCTCTTCTTGAGTGTTGCCATTTTTTTCGTTTTTTTTAATAGTAACCTGCAATAAAGAAAAACACATGAATTAAACTTTCCAAAATAAAACTATTAATAAAATTTAATTAAAACAAAACTAAAGATAAAATTAAATTAAACTTTTCCCAAAACAAAACCATTAATGAAATTAAATTAACTTTCCAAAAAAACACATTGATGGTTTTATTTTGATTGTTTTATTTTTATTTTATTTTCATGATTATTATTTATTTATTTTTTATCCTTTCTCTTTTTATTTTTATTTTTATTTATTTATTTTTCCTTTTTTTTTTTTTATTTTACTTATTTTATTTTTCTTTTTTAATTTTAAATTTGATTTAATTAATTTCAAATGTTTGAATTGGTTTAATTCAAAATTAAAATTAACCAAAATAATAAAAATAAGAAAGAAGCTAATCAACACACTAGACAACTTAAAAAAAATTAAAAGGAGACAATAATCCGCATCTAAACCTTAGAACATATATTGCAATCTAAATCAAAATTTCTCCTAACATCCAAAAATTGAAAAATAAAAAGGTGGGTCCCCAATTTTGGGGCTAGTTGTGGAATGACCACAACACTGCTCTTGGTGGACAAGTGTTAGAACCTTGAGAAAGAGTCTACCATTTGTGGGGGTCTTCATCCTTTAGTTATTCTTTCACTGCCACTAGGTTATTTCTTGTATTTTTAGTCTACGTAGACTATTAATTGCCCATTTTGTATTTCATTCTACAATGAAAGATAGTTTTAACATCTCTGTCATGAATTCATACCCTATCTGTACAAGGCATGAATTTGGTAGAGCCAAATTTGTGGTTGCTCCTTATGGGGAATGCTAATGGATCCTTTAGATTTAAGGGAAAAGTTTCACTTCCAAAACCTTAGTCTGTATATGCGTGATTGATTTAGGTCATAATATTACTGTTTGCACTCTATTTTTTGTACTATTTCATTTTGTTGCATCTTGTCTTGTTCAATTCCAAAAATCTCAACAATCACTTTTGTTTTCAAATGATCAACTAAAAGGACTACGGAGGCTTGACTACTGCACCTCCAAGCTCAATCACATAGCAACCTAAGTAAACCCCCAAATACTGATCAATTTTTCTAAGGTTTGTGAAGTTTTTTTGTAGGTTGTGAAGCTGTTAGATATATCTAGATGCAAGTTAAAATATAGAATCAACCATAGGACCAAGTAAATACTCTAATTATTTGCACTCTTTCATTTTGTTACATCTTGTCTTATTTAGTTTCAAAAATTTTAGTAATTGTTTTTGTTTTAAAACGATCAACTAAAAGGACCAAGTGGGCTTGATTGTTGTGCCTCCAAGCTCAATCACATAGCAACCTAAGTAGGTCCTCAAATATTGATGAATTTTTCTAGGATTTGTGAAGATATTTTGTAGGTTGTGAAGTTGTTGGATATATCTAGATGTAGCTTAAAAGTTAGGATCAACCATGGAATCAAGTAAGTGCTCTAAATAGACTTTTTAGGTTGTTTTCTATTTGCTTTCTATCCATTTATGTTCTAAATCTAGATCATAAAAAAATATTTGATTTGATTTCTAGGCATTTGAAAGAGAAAATATATATAGTTTGTATCCTAGGTCTAATATGTTTGTGCACTCTCTTGAGCCCTTGCTAAAAATAAAAAATATTTACTTTATTAAAAGTTAGGGTTTTAGTCCTCATTGAAAATTAAAAAATCATTCTAGGGTTAGTCTTGTTTGCTTGCATCATTGTTTGTCCTACATCATTCTTTAATTCCTAACTTAGATTTTAGAAAGGCCAAACATAGGTGTTTGATCAAATTAACACATCAAAAACATTCCCACCCCAAACTTGGAACGAATCCTCAAATCATTCATGGTGAACCCTTTGATCCCTAAGCCCATGAGTGTAGAAGCTCAACATACCCCCATAGTCACCTTAGCTCCTAACGTATCCAACCAAGAATCATACATGGTAGAGCAGTTTTCCTCCCTCCACATGTTTTTTTTTTAAAACAAACAACAATACAACATAATTTAATTTAAAATAAATAAATATTTTTTTCTATCAAAACCAACCAACAATACAATATAGTTATTCTAAATATATATCATATTATTTATCCAAAGAACAACCAACAATGTAACAATAAAAACCAACCAATAATACAACATAATTTAATTCAAAATAATTATATATTCTCTTTCTTTCAAAACCAGCTAACAATACACCAAAACTATTTCTAAATAATATGTATTCTTTTTTTTTAAAACAACCAACAATATTTGAACTACCTAAAGAAGCAAGGAGTTTTAAAATCTTGAAAGGTAGAAAGGTAAGCATAGCTAAAAAGTTTACTAGGGATATAGAGAAAGATGATCTGATTTGCTAGAGCTTCCTTTGCCACTTCATTCCTTCCATTCACCCATCCTTGATGTGCATAGGCTTTTTCACAATAGCTATCCTCCTTAGAATGGGTGCCTTACCCCCATTATATAGACATCATTCATGCTAATAATAACGAGATCCTAATAATTTTTATTATTATCTTTCTTTTTATTTTTATTTTTTATAGTATCAATAAGTTGACCTTTTTATCTGATTGTCCCTATTACTATTATTATCTCTTCGCAATAATAATAATAATAATAATAATAATAATTTGACTTCTTTTATCTGGTTACTTTAATTACTATTATTATCTCTCCATAATAATTAAAAAATAACTTCTTTATCTAGTTGCCCTAGTTATCTCCCCCTAGTATTATTATTTTTTATCTGGTGGAAGAAGAGGTTTTGAAAGGATCCCCAAACCTTTTATAACAAAGAAGTAGAATCTTCCAAGGAAGAACCAAGAGAAACCAACAAGGAGCAAACCCCCCTAGTATTAAATTAATTAATACTATATTTAGTTAATTATGTCCCTATTTAAACCTTAACTTAATAAGATTTAAATTGCTAACTTTAGCAAAGGTATTATTAAATAATTTATTTACTCATAGTATTAATACTATTAAATATGCCCCCTTAACTTAAGATTTAAATTGCTAACTTTAGCAATGGTATTATTAAATAATTTATTTACTCATAGTATTAATACTATTAATTATTCCCCTATTTAAACCTTAACTTAGGATTTAAATTGCTAAATTTAGCAAGGGTATTATTAAATAATTCAATTAGTCTTTATAGTATTAAATTAATTAATACTAATTTTTTATTTTTATTGTTTTATGTTAATATTATTTATTATCAACCAATTAAGATTTATACTTTGAAACACAAATATTAATGTATTCTAAAGATAAATTAAGAGCCTCAGCACGCAAGAGATCTTTCTTAAGGCAATTCTTGCCCAAATTAAGAATCAATCAATAATAAGCAAAGATGCACAAACATCACCATTCCCTAAGCAAAAGGATTTATGATAACTTCAAGGTTATCAACCACCTATGAAGGGATCCCTTAAATTTAGGGTAAGGACTCTTTTACCTTTATAGAAACCTCATTGCTCATTTATGCATCTAGTCACACATACACACATGCAAATCTACATGATAGGATTGCATATTACCCTTGTGGCTATTATATTGATTACAATCCATCATTTCCCTCTTTCTTGTTACTCTCATCTCTAATGGTTATCCCATACTTATCCACCCGCAAGAGTTCTTGGTCCTATGACCATAAAATTCAACAATATCATATTTTAAAAATATCATAGTTCTAAAAATAATATAATTCTAAAAATAGCATATCCAACTTTTAGAAAGCATAACTATCAACTCATATTGATAGAATAAAATAATATTATGCATTTGATATCCACACATCAATACATAAATCATCAACAAGGGAAAGTCTTACCAAGGTAGGTTGTTACATAATCCCCTAGGATAAAACACAATCCCTTTTATTTTATGAAAACAAAGAATATATATTTTATTCAAATAAAAATGAGAATTACTTCCTCATTTTATTAGCATATTTCAAGTAGGGATATGGAATTTGTTTTGATAGATTGGGTGGTAATACAAGCCTATAGGCTACTGGACTAATCTTATTGGAGATACCAAAATCTAGGCATTTGCATTACATATCATAATTCTGCATAATAATATATGCCTAAGACTAAACTTAGGCATATAATTCTTCAAAATTGTTCATTAGTATTGCACATCACAAATATGCATAATAATATATCTCTAAGTCTAAACTTAGGCATATAATTCTTGCACATTATTCATTCACATTGCACATTTTAGTTCTGCATAACATTATGTGCCTAAGTTTTGACTTAGGCATAAAATCTTGCACATAATTATATTTTCTAGATTTTATTAAATATGAAAAATATCTTCCTAGGATACCCTCTCTCCTCACTTGACATGTGTCCTATCCACATCACTCCACTTCCACCTACCCACTTACCACATCTCATAGCTCACTCCACACATCACTCCACTTGCACCTCCCCACTTGCCACATCTCACACCTCACTCCACACATCACTCCTATTCCACCTTCCCACTTACCACATATTACACCTCACTCCACTTGCACCTACCTACATGCCACATCTCCCCATTTAAGTGAGACACTTTTAGTGACTCACTACAACTGCCTAGGATAGGTGGCTACCCAGTCCTTACCACTTGGTAATCCTGGCTTGCCACCTATCCTTCCCTCTAAAACCCTCAAATATCTATAAAGTCACCATCACATGACCAAGAAAAGAGATGAGGGAAATGCAAATGTTATGCTGCCCAAATTATACCATTGAAACAATACTCATTGTTCATTTTCTATTTCCATTTTACATTAGTCATTTCATTTACATTTATCATATTTATTGTGATAGGTGCTACTAAACCCTTGTCCATTTACATGTGTGTAGGTTCCAAGTTTAACAAACTCAAGGTCATCATGGTGGTCACAACAAACCCACCTCCCACATTGATTGTAGCATGAGGAAGAATGAAAGACACTATATCCTTGATTTGTAAAAGGGATTACCTCTTGTGAACATCTTATTGTAAAATGCACCCTCAAAGGGTCAATTTGTATCCCAATGGACCACTTTCCTGAATATAATACAATGTGTCATCTTTATTGCAAATGATGTTCTCTTTTTATGTATACATTGTGGCAATCACGGTCTTCTTACCCCTTTTCCCTTTTATTTATTTCTTTTTATTTTTAGAATACTAACTTTGTATCTCTTTGTGTGGTTGTAGGGTTTTCCAATCCATATCGCATCTTCTTCAAGAGCAATACAAAGTCAAAATTTCATACTAGAAACCTCCTCATCAGCGGGAAATCCAAGTAGGTGTTTTCAGCTCTACTTCTAGTGTCTTTTTTTTTTACAAAAAAAAATCCTTTTATTTTTCCTAAAAAAGAAAATATATTCATCATTTTTATTTCCTATTCAGTATTTAAAAAAAAATTAATTAATTTCCTATCAATTTTAAACTTTCTATAAAAAAACCTTCTCTATCATAAAAAACAAAAAAAAACAATGGGTTTGTTTCCCTGCGACCCTTTCATTTTTGTTTTGGATCTGTGCTGTGCAGATCTATGTAGGCCTACATAGTTGCTTGCACAAATCTGCGCAGTTGGCCTACGTAGAACATAAACTGCGTAGTTGTCTATGCAGGTCTGCGCATTTAATTGCATAGTTTTTGTGCAAGCCTACACATTTGCATGCATAGTTAACCACACAATTTCTGTACAAGCAACTACATTAACAAAAAAAAATCAATAAAAGAAAAAAAACAAACTTAAAAACATAAATCAAAACAAAAAAAAATTATTAAAAATTTATTTAAAAAAAAAAACTTTTTGTCAAAAATATGGCAAATATTTATGAAAAAAATAAATAAAAGAATTGTCAAAAACATGTCAATTTTTTTTTTTTGTCAAAAACATATCAAAAATTTGTCATAAACATGTCAAAAAATTTTTGTCAAAAACATGTCAAAACTTTGTCAAAAAAATGTCAAAAAAAAAATCTCATAAAAATGTCAAAAAATTGTTTTGTTAATTGTATGCTCTTTGCCTTATATCATATATGTGTGCATTTAAATCAAAATTGCATCCTAGATTGCATTTTAGGATTGTTTTTTGCACTTTGTTTACAAAAACAATAGAAAACAAAAAACTACACACACTTGCACCATAATAACATTGGTAAGGTTGGATTTCATCACCAACCTCCAATTTAGACCGGTGACGTTGGAATTCACCTCCTTCCACCGGCTTGCCCCCTAGACACCTTAGATAGAATAGGGCACTCTCTTAAGCTGGAATAGGTCACTCGTGTTCAAACTGCCTCCCACTATTGGAAATGCTTGTCGATTCAGAGTGGAAGAGCTAGGCGAACCCTCCACACATTGTGGGTTTTAAGCGGTGTACCCTAGACTCTTTTGAGAAATCATGTTTGGCACTAGTGTTCCTAATCACCACCTTGGTTGAGTTCCCTCATTCTAAGTCCAAAAAAAAAAAACTTCAAAATTCCAAAAACATCAAAACACACTAAAACTCGAAAACAAAAAAATAAAAAACCTTGCAAAAACTTAGAAAAAATTATTTGTTTGTTTGATTTGTGTGTTATTCATTTGCATTTCCATCATATTTCACACACACCTTCACATTCATCACCTCATTTCACCTCAGCTTATGGTAATGACCCAGAGTCAAGCCAAACCACTAACAAATAAACAAAAGCCAAGCACTTGCATCCATGGAGCATTACGCTCAAATTTCCCAAGCCTTAGCTACTTCTATAGCTGAGCAAGGGGGTGCCTATGTGGACTTCTCTTCTAGGCCACAAACAACTACCCATGTCACCATTTCACAAACTCCTAGGAGTAAACCACCTTCCACATGCATATCAAAATTCAAAATGCAAAAAATCAAATTAAATCAAATCAAAAGGCTCCAAAGGAACCAAACCCCTTTGGTCAATTCAAATAAAAAGGCTCCAAAGGGGACACCCCTTTGGTCAATTCAAATCAAAAGGCTCCAAAGGGGACACCCCTTTGGTCAAATCAAATAAAAAGGCTCCAAAGGAACCAAACCCCTTTGGTCAATTCAAATCAAAAGGCTCCAAAGGGGACACCCCTTTGGTCAAATCAATCAAAAACACTCCAAAGGGGTATCCCTTTGGTCAAATCAATTCAAAATGCTCCAAAGAGGACACCCCTTTGGTCAAATCAATCAAAAACGCTCCAAAGGGGTATCCCTTTGGTCAAATCAATTCAAAAGGCTCCAAAGGAACCAAACCCCTTTGGTCAATTCAATCCAAAAGGCTCCAAAGGGGACACCCCTTTGGTCAAATCAATAAAAATACTCCAAAATGGTATCCCTTTGGTCAAATCAATTCAAAAAGCTCCAAAGGAACCAAACCCATTTGGTCAATTCAATCCAAAATGCTCCAAAGAGGACATCCCTTTGGTCAATTCAATCCAAAAGGCTCCAAAGGGGACACCCCTTTGGTCAAATCAATAAAAAATACTCCAAAAGGGTATCCCTTTGGTCAAATCAATTCAAAAGACTCCAAAGGAACCAAAATCCTTTGGTCAATTCAATCCAAAATGCTCCAAAGGGGACACCCCTTTGGTCAAATCAATCAAAAAGGCTCCAAAGGGGACACCCCTTTGGTCAAATCAATTCAAAAAGGCTCCAAAGGGGACACTCCTTTGGTCAAATCAATCCAAAAGGCCCCAAAGGAACCTAACCCCTTTGGTCAAATCTCATTTCAAAATGCTCCAAGGGAGGCACTCCTTTGGTCAATTTCCATTCAAAAGGCTCCAAGGGAACCAAAACTCCTTTGGTCACATGCAATTCAAAAATCTCCAAAGGAACCAAACCCCTTTGGTCACATTTTAGCTCAAAAACACCCAAAAAAAAAAAAAATAATAAATATAAAACACAAAAATATTTTCATACACATTGTATTTTTAATAAATCGCATTCACAATCCCACTTCCATTGCATTCACACATTCCACTTTCATGGCATTTACACATTCATACCATTTGAGTCATTAATAATTGTTAGTACTATGTCTTGTTGCCTTAATCAAGGGTACCTTCAATTTAGCATTAGTCACCAATCCATCAGTCACAATCATTTACAACTTTCTAAGTGGTCCTTTGGTCATTAACATATTTGTAGAACAAAATCTAGGTGTTTTCAATCACTCAACCACTCCTAGTGTTTTGAGCAACCTCCATTAAAAATCAAACAATATTTAGATGCAATAGATTTCTCCTGGTCAATCAAGTTTCCTCTTGGACCACACACATCAAAACATATTAAAATATTATGAAGCCTAGGAATGATGAAATCAAAAGTTGTTATTGCCATAAGTGAAAAGTTTCCCCTATTCATCCAATTATGCGCATGGTCTAGAATGCTATAGAGTTGACAAAAGGACAAGCTCCCCCTTCACCCTTCAAAAAAAAGAGATAAAATCCCTTGCTCTTCCTCAAAGCGAGCAAGTATCCCAAAAATATTCCAAAAGCAATAAAAATCCCTTGCTCTTCCTCAAAGCGAGCAAGTATCCCAAAAACATTGCAATGCAATAAAAAATCCCTTGCTCTTCCTCAAAGTGAGCAAGTATCCCAAAAATCATATCAAAGCAATAAAATCCCATTGCTCTTACTCAAGCAAGCATCCAAAAAGCAATAAAAATAGTGTTGCCCCATCACAATAATGAGCAAACTCAAAAATCAAAATCCCCAAAATCCAATGCAATAAATGAAGGGAAAGGAGCTTGAATCCCTGGAACTCTTAGTGTCTCAAAAACTATGGGGTGATCCTCATTACAACAATGGGCTGAATGAATCCTGCCTAGAAATGGGGTATCCTTACGTGTGGTGCCACATCTATCACATTAGCGACCTTCTTTTGTACAGACCTATGGCCGCTCTAGGATGAGCTAGCTTATTGGCATAAGTTACAATTGATTAGTTTGACCTAGCTCATGATGAGAAATAAACAATCATTGCACACACGGTTGGTCCTTGAGAAATTTGAAAACACTAGGACAACCTTAGCATCATGAAGATTTGCGAGATCATAGATGAGTTTGTTTGAGATCACTAGGATGTTTGAGTCTTTGCAAAACAACTCTAGATCCTTTATCCCTAAGGACAACAAAGTCATAAGCAAGCTTCCATTCCATACCTCCATCGCATAGTCACATATATCATAGTCCATTTCATCCTACAAAATATGGTCAAACCAGTAGTACTATATTGGTGCCCCTGATTAAGCAATAAAGGTAAAGTTTGCTAAAACAATGGTTCATAACCTCTTTGAACAATGATTAATAAGGCAACACCATTCATTCAAATGGTTCAAAACCTCTTTGAACAATGATTAATAAAGCAACACCATTCATTCAAATGGTTCAAAACCTCTTTGAACAATGATCAATAAAGCAACACCATTCATTCAAATGGTTCAAAACCTCTTTGAACAACGATCAATAAAGCAACACCATTCATTCAAATGGTTCAAAACCTCTTTGAAAAATGATCAATAAAGCAACACCATTCATTCAAATGGTTCAAAATATCTTTGAACAATGATCAATAAAGAACACCATTCATTCAAATGGTTCAACATATCTTTGAACAATGATCAATAAAGCAACAAAATTCATTCAAATGGTTCAAAACCGCTTTGAACAATGATCAATAAAGAAACACATTCATTAAAATGGTTCAAAACCTCTTTGAAAAATGATTAATAAGGCAACAAAATTCATTCAAATCATTCAAAACCTCTTTGAACAATGATTAATAAAGCAACACCATTCATTTATTTACATTCATTCATTAGACATTCATTTCATAACATGTACACCCAAAACAAATTGAATAATCAATCATTACACATACATAAACAATCATAAAAATACCAACTAGGAGGGGTTAAAAGTCTTACTCCTTCCCCAATCAACCCCTTTGGTCACATTCAATTTAAAAATATCCAAAGGAATCAATCCCTTTGGTCACATTCAATTCCAAAAAAAAGTTCTCCAAAGGAATCAACTCCTTTGGTCACATTCAATTCAAAAGGCCCCAAAGGAATCAACCCCTTTGGTCACATTCAATTCAAAAGGCTCCAAAGGAATCAACCCCTTTGGTCACATCCAATTCAAAAAAGCTCCAAAGGAATCAAACTCCTTTGGTCACATTCAATTCAAAAGGCTCCAAAGGAATCAACCCCTTTGGTCACATCCAATTAAAAAATCTCCAAAGGAATCAAACTCCTTTGGTCACATTCAATTCAAAAAGCTCCAAAGGAATCAAACTCCTTTGGTCACATTCAATTCAAAAGGCTCCAAAGGAATCAACCCCTTTGGTCACATTCAATTCAAAAAAGCTCCAAAGGAATCAACTCCTTTGGTCACATTCAATTCAAAAGGCTCCAAAGGAATCAACCCCTTTGGTCACATTCAATTCAAAAGGCTCCAAAGGAATCAACCCCTTTGGTCACATTCAATTCAAAAAGCTCCAAAGGAATCAAACTCCTTTGGTCACATTTCAATTCAAAAGGCTCCAAAGGAATCAACCCCTTTGGTCAATCCAATTCAAAAAGCTCCAAAGGAATCAAACTCCTTTGGTCACATTTCAACTCAAAAAGCTCCAAGGGAAACAAACTCCTTTGGTCAATTCAATTCAAAAGGCTCCAAAGGCACCTACCCCTTTGGTCAAATCAATCCAAAAAAAAAGCTCCAAAGGTAACCCAATTCCTTTGGTCAAATTCAATCTCAACAAGGCTTTTGAAAGAATCAAAGTGCTATAATCTCAACTCCCTAAGAAAGCCATGTGGTTGGACTACTCCATGGGATAGAGATGTGCATTTCCTTCTTCCACTCAGCCTTAAGTGATCCTTGTATCTAGTGATTTACTCTAGTCCCCTAGCGGTTGTAGTGATTGGCTATCCATACAATTTGGTAGGAGGAGTAGATTACCATAAGGACAATCATCATTAACACAATCCAAAAAGCCCCAAAGGCACAAAACCCTTTGGTCAAATCAATCCAAAATGCTCCAAAGGTACCCAAATTCCTTTGGTAAAAAAAATCATCAATCAAAAAACATAAAAACAATATAAAACACAAAAAAACAAAAAAAAATAGAAAAACAACAACAAAAGCAAAAAGCTCCAAAGGTACCTCAATTCCTTTGGTAAAAAAAAACAAAAAAACAAAACAAATTAAACAGGCTACTGAAAGAATAGAAGTGCTTTCATCTCAACTCCCTAAGAAGGCCATCAGACTCGACTACTCCAAGGGATAGAAGTGTACATTTCCTTCTTCCACTTAGCCTCAAGTGATCCTCGTATACAATAACTTATCCTATATACCTGGCGGTTGCAGTGACTAGCAATCCATGCAATCCAATAGGATGGATAGGTTACCATAAGGCCCTTGAAAAGTGATTCACCTCAAGCAAGAAATGAATTGTTATCATCTCAATTCCCTAAGAAAGCCATACGATTGGACTACTCCAAGGGATAGAAGTGTACAATTACCAATAATGGTCGAAATCACAATTGTAACAAAAACAAAAACATCCATTTCATTCCAACCATTATCATCTGTTTCATTGCTTTCATCATTTCATATCTTCTCAATCGACTCATCGCTTGAAGGGATAGAAAAAATCAAAAAATTCTAGTTTCATAATCAAAGTCAACACTCAAAACACTCAATCATGCAAATTATGCTCATTAAAATGAGCATCTTTTCCATGATTAGGGCAACACAAGTTGACTTTTATTTGTGATCATCTTACACAACTCCCCTTCAAATGCAAATGGCTACAAAAATATTGTAAAACCCTCCAAATCATCATCTCACATCATCATCATCTCAAGTGAACCTTCTACCTAGTGATTTACTCTAGACACCTGGTGGTTGCAGCGATTGGTTGTCCATGCAATCTGGTAGGATGGGTAAATTACCATAAGGACACTTATTCAAAATTATTTTACATCATCACGTTTGAAATTAAATCAGGTTGATCCTTCAATTTTTGAGTGACCTGCGTTCAAGCAGATTTGCCCAAGGTTACCCTTAGATGCCTACTCTGTGGGGTTACAAAAGTGGAAAACAAAAAAATTATAATAATAAAAAAACTTATATTGAATTCAATCATTTTCTTGACATTATTGAAGGAATTTCTAAAGTCACTAGTGGAAAAAGAACTCCAAGACATGGTAATTCCTTTACTTCATCATCTTGCATGTCAATAAAACCAAAAGGTAAATTTACGACAACACAAGTCCACCCCAAACTTGGGGCATCCAACTTGATCTTGATTTCCAACATTTGCATCCATCACATCATGCATTTTTACAAACATCATCATCATCATCACATCATTTAGTGAACCTTGTATCTAGTGGATTACCCTATACACCTGGCGGTTGTAGTGACTAGAAATCCATGCAATCCGATCGGATGGGTAGCTCACCATAAGGACACTCATTCAAACATTCAACATCAAATCACTATGGCATTAAATCAGCTAGGTCCCTCAATATTTGAGCTTGGTTGTGTTCAACCAAATTTGCACAAGGTTATCCTTAAACCCCTTTCCATTGGGTCAAAAGTGAAAAACAACCAACACAATTTGGTAATAATAAAAAATCACTTGAGTATCAAAATCTCTAATGATTGGTTCCTTGAACCCATAATTTGGAAGGAATTGCTAAAGTCACAAGGGAACAAGAACTCCAAACATGGTTGAAGATTTTACCACACATTTTTCACATCAATGAAACCAAAGGCAAATTCAAAAACACAAACAATCCCAAACTTGGGGTATCAAGTTGATCAAAATGTCATACATTTGCATACACAATTCACATCATTCAATCAACCACCTCCTTTCATCATCCACATTTGGTCAATTGGCTCGTGGGTTTCATTCTTTACCCATTCTCCAATTGAGGGGGTAAGCTAAAATCAAAAATTTCAAGTCATTCATTCTTTACATCGAGAAGATCTGAGTCCATTTCTCCATCCAAATAAGCTAGGTGTCTTTTGTTTTTGCACTACATTATGTTTTACACAACACGATACAAAAAGGGATATCTGTAGACACCAAAATCTAGGCATTTGCATTACACATCATAATTTTGCATAATAATATATGCCTAAGTCTAAACTTAGGCATATAATTCCTGCACATTATTCATTCGCATTGCACATCACAATTCTGCATAATAATATATGCCTAAGTCTAAACTTAGGCATATAATTCCTGCACATCATTCATTCACATTGCACATTTCAATTCTGCATAACATTATATGCCTAAGTTTTGACTTAGGCATAAAATCCTGCACATAATTATATTTTCCAGATTTTATTAAATCTGGGAAATATCCTCCTAGGATACCCTCTCTCCTCACTTGACATGTGTCCTGGCCACATCACTCCACTTCCACATACCCACTTGCCACATCTCACACCTCACTCTACATATCACTCCACTTGCACCTACCCACTTGCCACATCTCACACCTCACTCCACACATCACTCCACTTGCACCTACCCACTTGCCACATCTCACACCTCACTCCACTTGCACCTACCCACATGCCACATCTCCCTAGTTAAGTGAGACACTTCTAGTGACTCACTACAATTGCCCAGGATAGGTGGCTGCCTAGTCCCTGCCACTTGGTAATCCTGGCTTGCCACCTATCCTTCCCTCCAAAACCCTCAAAGGCCTATAAAGGCACCATCACATGACCAAGAAAAGAGAGGAGGGGAATGCTAATGTTATGCTGCTAAAATCATCACTCATGTAAGCAATAATCATTGTTATTTTATGCAATTTACATTAGTCATTTCATTTACATTTATCATATTCATTGTGATAGGTGCTACTAAACCCTTGTCCATTTACATGTGTGTAGGTTCCAGGTTCAACAAGCTCAAGGTCATCATGGTGGTCATGAAAAACCCACCTCCCACATTGATTGTAGCATGAAGAAGAATGAAAGACACCATATCCTTGATTTTTAAAAGGGATTACCTCTTGTGAACATATTATTGTAAAATGCACCCTCAAAGGGTCAATTTGTATCCCAAGGGATCACCTTCCTGAATATAATATATCATCTTTATTGAAAATGGTGTTCTCTTTTTATGTATACACTTATCAATGATCTCAAAAGACCCAATGAATTGAGAATCCAACCTAACTAATTTGATGACACTTTTTATGGATCTTACCCTCATGAAGACTTTATCTCCCATAGAAAATTATTTTGATGATCTTTTTAGATTGCTCTTTTGGTGATCAAATTCTTCCTTGAGCCTTCGTCGAATCATTCTGAGCTGACCCTCCATCTCTTTGATAATGTTCGATTTGATCACCACCTATTCCTTTGAATTATCCCATGATAGAGGTTTTTTACATATCCTACCATACAAGACCTCAAACTAAGTAATTTCCAAGGATGCATGGTGTCCATTATTATATGTAAATTCAAAAAGATGTAAAAAGTCTTTCCACTTAGAATTTTGATCCATGCAATACACACAAAGCATGTCTTCCAAGACTTGGTTTACCCTCTTTGTTTACCCATATATTTTTGGATGGTAAGTAGAACTAATGTTCAATTTAGTGCCCACTACATGATAAAGAGCTTGCCAAAATTTTGATGTAAACCTAGAATATCTATCTAATATGACCACCTAAGGAAAACCATGTAACCTAAAAATTTCCTTGAAAAATTTATTTGCCACAATTGATGCATCATTCTTGATATTTTTTGGTATAAAATATGCAACCTTAGTCAACTTATCAACTATCATAAGTATTGCATCATGTTGGTACCTAGTATTAGGTAAACCCACAATAAAATCCATAGATATAACCTACCACTTTTGAGTAGGTATATCATGTGGGTATAATTTCTCTGCTAGATGTCAATATTCTACCTTAACCTTTTGGCATTCCAAACATCTAACAATAAAACTAGTGATACCCTATTTCATTCCTACCCAATAGGTCTTTTTCATATTTTTACACATCTTTACAACTCCTAGATGAGAAAAATATGGATAAATATGCACCTCTTGCATAATTATTCTCCTTAATTCATTAGTTTTGGGTATAACAAGCCTATCCTTGAAGCATAAAAGTTCATATTTTATGTTGAAATCCTTATTTTCATCAGGACTTCTCTCAATATTAGTCTAGATTCCGATGCAATACTGATCTTGTAGTTGAATTTCTCTTTGTCCATCAAGTCTATATGATTTCGGGTTAATGCTACTCTGTGTCTTCTTCTACTTAAGGCATCTGTAATCTTATTTTCTTTTTCTTTGATACGCAATACCAAAATCATAATCTACCAATAATTTTATCGACTTTCTCTATCTTGCATTCAACATAGGTTGGATAAAAATATACCTAAGACTTTGGTGGTTTATCCTTAGTTCAAAAGGTTTTCCTAACAAATAGTGCCTCCAGACCTTTAATACATGCACAACTACTACCAACTCTAGTTCATGTGTGGCATAATTTAATTTGTGCTTATTGAGTTTCCTAGACTCATATGCTATTGTAGCTTCATTATGGGACACCACCCCCCCCAAAACTTCTAAGGAAGCACATATACATACTATAAAATTCCTAAGAGGATTCGATATCCTAAGAATTGTTGCTATAGTCAACTTATTTTTAGAGTTTCAAATATGACCTCACATTTATCCATCCATTTGAACTCCTTTTATTTTATTTGAAGGTTGGTGATGGAGTAGGTAATCTTTGAATAATATTTCACAAAACATCTATAATAACTAGTGAGCCCCATGAAGCTTCTTATTTTAGACGTATTTGTCGGTGCAAGCCAACTACAAATAGTCTTAATTTTTTTAGGATCTACAAAAATCCCTTCTATGGATATGATATGCCCCAAATATTGAACTTGTGAGATATAGAACTCACACTTACACAAATTTCCATATAGTTGGTTTTTTCTCAGCACCTCTAACACTAATCTCAAATGTTGGTCATGTTCCTCTTTGGTGTGAAAATATATTAAGATATCATCTAAAAAACCAAAACAAACTAATTTAAATATTTTTTGAACACACTTTTCATTAGATTCATAAAATTTGGTGCATTTTTCAACCTAAAATGGCAACACTATAAAATCATAGTATCCATATCTAGTCTTAAATACTATTTTGTAAGTATCCTCCTCTCGAATCCTCAACTAATGATATCCAGATCTTAAACCAATATTTAATAATATAGTGGCATCCTTTAGCTGATAAAAGAGGTCATCAGTCATTGGTAAAAGATGCCTGTTCTTGATAGTCACCTTATTTAGCATCCTATAATAAATTCACAATCTCAAGAAACCATCCTTCTTTTTCAAAAAAAATATTAGAGCACTAAGGTGACACATTAGATTTGATTAGACCCTTTTCAAACAATTCTTTAAGTTGCACCTTTAACTGTTATAACTCGATAGGGATTATTATATAAGGTATCCTAGAAATAGACTCAACTCTAGGTATTAGTTCAATGGTGAAGTCAAACTCACATGGAGGTGGTAGTATTGGAAGAGTTTCTAGAAATACATCTCTAAATTCATGTAAAATTGAATGTTTCTTAAATATTTTTTCATATTTTTTCCTTTCTTCCCATTTATATTGACTACATATAACCACCTCTTTTAAGGGATTTCTTTAGTTGCATAGCTGATAATATATGGGGTTGAAAAGACCTTTGCTTACTTTGAATCCTTACTCTCTTTCTATCCTTATTGGTGTAATACATCCACCTCTCTTGGAAGTTGATTAAGGCTCCATGATCCTTTAGCAAATTCATCCCTAATATGATATTAAAGGTATGTAGTGGTTCGATATATAATTACCAGATAGTTGATCCATTAGATAAGGAAATCTCAATAGTAATCTACTAGTAAGTCTATCCAAAATCATACTCAACTTTTCACCCTTGTGCTAATAATCTGAGATTTTTTGGCATATACCCAATAATACTAGTGAAAATAAAGCTATATATAGGTCAATAATCAATTAAAACCTTAATATTCCTATTAAACAACTTACCATTTAATAGCATGGGATTTTCTTGACCATCCAGGTTTTGACTTCCTATTTCTCTACCTCTACAAACCTCCATAGTTGAAGGTCTTATTGGTTTGCTGATTGGTCTCTTCCTATCGAGCCAAATCATATGTGTTTTGAAGGTTTTTGGGTTGAAGTAAATTAATTACTATTCAAATCATAGGATCCACCCCTAAGATGAACTTATGAACCTTCAATTGTTTATTGATCTCATACTCAAGAACATATTTTAAGAGTTTAACGAATGTTTGGTGGTATACCTCTAAAAATAAAGTACCCTATTGGAGCATAGAAAACTTCTCAAACTTATCTACATAAAAATATTCTGATAGGAATCTCTTATTAAATTCCCTAACAAAACTATCCTATTTAAGGTCCACAACTTGGATTCCTTTGCCTACCCTAAATGTGTTCCACCATTCTAAGTATGCATATTGAAGATGAAGAGTAGCCCACATAGTTTGGGTTTCATATGAGTAATTATTGATGAGAACTTTCATTAAATTTAGCCACCCTAACATTCTTAAGGTCACTGGCTAGCTTGGCCTCAATCCAAGCTTTGCCTTTATGGCTTCTTTTAAAAATATTCTCTTCTTGTATTTCCTTTTTATCTCTGTTATCTATTTCCCTATAAATTAGGGTTTCTATCAATTTTTATTGTTGTTCCATCAGTTCTTAGAGCAATTTAACTATGAAAAAAAATTCTTCCACCCTCTCACTAGAATCCATTGTTCTTCCAATTTTCTTGCTAGTTTATTGTCCTTCTAGACTTCTTATCGGAGTATATTGTTCTCCTAGTTTTCTTGCTAGAATTAATTATTATTATATACTTATTTTGGATATATACCACAACTTCCTCCTGAGTATCTAACCCTATATTCTTAGATGATCCTCCTCTTAACATAGGTGTCATTTTCTATCTATAAAAAGAAGTTAAATAAGTTACAATTTTCTTCTAATTGTACTTATAATTTAGTTAATTTTTATTTCCTTATGAACTAACTTAGACCATTATCACTCATCTGATAATGATCATGGTCACACTTACCTCACTACAAGGCTCCATCCCCAATAGAAACTATTCCCTCTAGGATTTTCACTTATTGGTATGTCTGGTCTAGTTAGTGTGCAATACCCATATTATCCCAAACTATGTTAAGATTCCTAGATGAGTAAATCTTCCCAAATTAGCACATCAAATCAAGGCTCATCCTAGGTTATCTCTATGGAAGCTTCTAGTCCTATGAAGTAGAGCTTTGATACCAATTGTAACAACCCACCAACTCAACCAAAGGGAGAGAGAGCTAATTTTTTTATTTATTTATTTACAAGGAATGACTCACAAAGATGACCCAACATTTTATTTTTAGAAGTATAACCACATTTTAGTTCATTACCATTTTAGATGAAACTCAAGTAGATAAGAGTGGTCAACAACCCATAATTTTGAGGTTTACTTTTAAAGGAATCCTCCCAGATTTGCAAATACTTGGTTATTGCATCATCACAACTCCTCTTAAGATTCACAAATTCTTGGTTATTGCATCAATGTAACCCCTCCCAAAATTGGGTATAATTATCTAGTTATTGCATTATCACAATTTCTAGATTGTAAATACCTGGTTATTGCATCATCACAATTCCTTCTAGGATTCATAACTATTTGGTCATTGCATCACCACAACTCCTTCTAGGTTTGGGCATAACTATCTGGTTATTAAATCATCATAACTCCTATATTTATAAAGGTTATTGCATCATCACAACTCCTCCCAAATTTGCAAATACCTAGTTATTGCATCATCACAACTACTCCCAATATTAGGTATATTTTGATTATAGAGTTTTCTAATATGACTTTAAAACATGCCCAAAGACCCATCAACCCAAGAGTCTAACATACTTCTCTCCCAAAAGGAATAAGTGCTATATTAATTCATAGATTTAATTCAATATAACACATTTCTAAAGACTAAAAATTTAAAATACTTCAAATCATAATTCTAGCATCTAAAATTTTCTTATTTATAATGAAGAATAACACATCATCAAGGTATTATAATCATGATTCATGCATTAAACCTATTATTCTATTTTACACCTAATTAATATTCCAAGAACTATCATAAAAGAATAACATATAATCTTCCTCATTGATCAAATATTTAAATACTAAAACAAATATATTTACAATGCATCCTTTATTCATTTAAAACTTTGCATAATTTAAATACAAAAACTTTTCAAGTTCTCTTTTTTCAAATACAATAATAAATCTCAACATAAATGGTCCTTAAATCCATCTTCTCTTCAAGGTCTTCCTCTTGATAGATCTTTTCTACAAACTTGAGTAGAAGTTTTAGGGATCAGGACAACTCTATCATGCATATGCAAACCTAACATGCACTATGCAATTTAAGCAATCAACAATGCACCATACAAAACAATTATATGCAAATACAATAGAGAATCCCATACTTCTCCCATTCCTTAGCTACTCACACCTCCTCATCCATATCAAGCCTATATGCAGTTTAAAAAGGTATACACTAATACACCAATCAAAGCAATTCCAACAATAATGATTTTAAATAAACACACACACACACATATATATATATATATATATATATATATAATTTTTTTTCTTTTCAAAATCAGCCAACAATACAACAATATTTGTTCTAAATAACTTTATTCTTTTCCTCTGAAACCAACCAACAATAAATTAGTATTTATTCTAAATAAATATCTTCTTTCCAAAACCAACCAACAATACAACAATATTTATTCTAAATAATTATATATTCTTTTTCTTTTGAAACCAACCAACAATACAACAAATTTTATTCTAAATAAATATTATTCTCTTTTTGAGAAACAAATAGCTATGCAACAATAAAAACTAGCCAGTAACACACAACACATTTTGTTCTAAATAAACATATATTCTCTTTTTGAAAAACAACTAGCTATGCAACAACAAAAACCAGCTAGTGATACAACATATTTTATTCTAAAAAACATATATTCTCTTTTTGAAAAACAACCACTAATGCAGCAGTGAAAACTAGCCAACAATACAAATAAATATATATTCTCTTTCTGAAAAACAACCAACAATACAATAGTGAAAACCAGATTGCAATACAACATAATTATTCTACATATATTCTTTTTTATTTTTGAAAAAAAACCAACAATAAACATCATTTAATTCAAAAGAAATATATATTCTTTTTCTTTTGAAACCAACCAACAATGCAACAATATTTATTCCTAAATAATATGTATTATTTTTCTTTTTGAAAATAACAAAAAATACAACAAAATTAAATTTAAAGTAAGTATATATTATTTTTTCTTTCAAAACTAGCTAGTAATACAACATAATTATTCTAAATATATATCTCATTCTTTATCCAAAGAACAACCAACAATGTAACAATAAAAGTTTAAAATAGATATATATTCTTTTTCTTTCAAAACCAACAAGTAATACAACATAATTATTATAAATATATATTTTATTCTTAATGTGAAGAACAACCAACAATGTAATAGTAAAAGCCAACCAACAATACAACATAATTTTATTCAAAATAATTATATATTCTTTTTCTTTAAAACTAGCCAACAATATAACAAAAGTATTCCTAAATAATATGTCATATTTTTTTAAATAACTAATAATATTTGAACTACGCAAGGAGTTTTAAAATCTTGGAAGGTAGAAAGGTAAGATAGCTAAAACGCTTACTAGGGATTAAGAGAAAGATGATCCGGTTTTCTATGGTTTCCTTTGCCACTTCGTTCCTTTTGTTCATCCATCCTTGAAGTGCATAGGATTTTTCCCAATCTCTATCCTCCTTCGAATATGTGCCTTACCCTTATTATATAGACATCCTTCATGCTAATAATAACTGAATCTAATTTATATATATATATATATATATATATATATATATATATATATATATATATATATATATATATATATTAATAAGCTATGTGTAGCTTCTATCGGGGGCACTTCCATTAAAAAAATAAAACAATACATTGCTCTCATTACATTTATAACAAGTTAATTAAAACATACCTATCTTTGCTTTTTTATCAAAGATATTCTCCATCTTCCTCAAACTCCTAAGTTTCCATAATCAACTATATTTTTTGAAGGAACTAACAACAAGAACAACCCTTACATGACACATAACTCTAACAAATAGAAGGAAATAAAACATAACAATCATCCATCAAAGAGGAAATCAATTCGATTATTTTTCTTCTATAGCAGAAGTTATTCTTCCTATAGAGTGGTAAGATCTGAGAATGCATTTTTGCACTTCAAGCTCTTGAGGTAATATCTAGTTGTAACACATTTTGTAGGATCTTCATTTTTAGAAAACTGTCATCGATTGTTTCATAATTAGCTTCAAGAATACCATCTAAGGTGCTAATATTTTCCATGGAATATTATGGATGGTCTTTAGTAACCATTTGGATTTTATTAATGATCTGATTCAAATTCTCCTTTTGGGGTTGAGTCTTATGTTGCTCATATGATTCTTATTGGACAATTGGTGCATCTGGAAGATGAGCTTCTTTCTTTTGAATTGGGATATTTGAAGGTTTCGAATCATTCACATGCAAGGTCTTCTCCTCCACTAAGGAGAAATCAGAGCATGATCAGATTATTGGGCATCTATTCTTCTAGTGGTCATATTGTCGATAACCATAACATCTTAGGGAGAAGGTTTCATATTCAATATTTTGAATCCATTCCCCTTTTCTTGAGGATATAGTAATGGATTATGGTTTCATATTTAATATTTTGAATCTATTCCCATTTTCTTGAGGAGATAGTAATGGATTAAGGTCCAAGAACTAAAACATACATTCAAATAGCCAATCTTGCTTTACTCATATTAATTTTATTAGATATTTGTTTCTCTTTTTGGGTATCCATAATGCACTAACGACATTATTGATTTTGGTGAATATCTTCTTTCCCTAAAAATCCATAGAGAGAGCACAAAGATTCACCCAAAATAGGAAACCATTAACTTCTTCTATAAAAGGGTTGAAACTAGGAGTCCAAGGTCTTATATAGACACTCCTTTGTCCAAAAAACCAATTATATCTATAATCTATTACCTCATATCTATATGCTAAATTAGAAAAGTAAATAATATAGGAGAGTTACTTGGAATTTTGTACTAGTCCACCAATCTTTAATGTACCCTTTGTGCTCCTCCAAGCCTGGTGTTTTGCCCTTGAGTTTACAGATAATTGTTCAGTCTCCATGATCAATCAAATCTTAACCCAAATTCATCCTCCAAAACCTGATAAAGGGTAGAGATTCATTCACCCATGAGCCCAAATATACTTAAGAGATATTTATTTTTATTGAAGAGACTTTCTCGTAGACTAAAGAGATGGTTTACAAAAATCCCTCTTCCTTCAATGCTTGATTGCACCTAGGGTTTACATGTCTTTCATGAAGATTGTAGCCAAAATTATCACTTTGTTCCATTTCTTGATTGCACTTGGGATTTACACTCATTTCATGAAGAGTGGTACCAACAAAACCAGAGGTGGAGGCTGTGAGCAGAAATAAGTTGTCCAAGACCATTATGTTCCACAATAGATGAGTTATCCAAGGCCCTAATAATTTTTAATTATTATTTTTTTCTTTATAATAATAATAAATTGACTTCATTATCTGGTTGTCCTCGTTACTACTATTATCTCTTCATAATAATAATCCAACTTCTTTTACTTGGTTACCCTAATTACTATTATTATCTCTGCCTAATAATAATAAATCAACTTCTTTATCTAGTTACCCTAGTTATCTCCCCCATAGTATTAAATTAATTAATACTATATTTAATTAATTATATCCCTATTTAAACCTTAACAAGATTTAAATTGCTAGTTTTAACAAAGGTATTATTAGATAATTTAATTACTTAGTATTAATACTATTAAATATACCCCCTTAACTGACAATCAACACATTGAAATATTAGGAGGGCTTAGTAAAAGGAAGAAAAAGAAGGAATTTTGGAGGAGCCCAGGGGGAGAGGTGGAGGGTCCTCCCTCTCCTTGCTCCCCTCCCATGGTTATTTCCAAATCCTTGGCTCATCCCGGGTCATCCCACTTTGGGAATGCTTTGTAGCAGATGATCTCCTTGGGGGAGATCCTTCCTCACTTTTTGCTCCTTTCCCAGTAGTTTCAGGGTTTCTCTGCTTGAGTCCTTGGCCTGGTTCATCCTAGGGTTCTTCTAGGGTTTTCTACATATTTTTGGGATCCCTTCCCAGATCTCCCTCAGGCTTTTCCTTGGGTTTTTTTGCAGGTTTTTTTGTAGGTTTTTTGCTTGGATCCAGTTCCCAAGGCCTTCTTGGTCGACAGTGGTTGCAGGTTGGGTTTTCGACTACTTCCTAGTGCATCCTGCGAGGTACTCACAGATTTGGGGTTGGTCTAGGGGGGTCAATTTCCTCTTTTCCTGTGACTCCTCTTTGGGATGCCTTTGGTTGTTGCTGGTCCCATCCCTTTGGGTAGGGCCCTTTTTGATTTCCTATTTAGAGGCTTCTTCTTGCTAGATTTGCTGCTTGGTGGACACCTAGGGCATTTTTTGGCCTTGGGGGTGGGCCTCTTCCTATGCTTGGGTTGTTCCTAGTCCCAGTCCCAGTTCCTTGAAGCTATTCATGAGCAAGGATGGGGGGTTCTTGGTCCTTTCTACTAGGGTTCTTAGGGTTTCTACTACATATCTTGATCTTGGGGAGGGGACCCATGATCAATGCATGTAGACCCTGGCTCCCCTAGGTTAGGCTTTTGAGGATCCCATATTTGTGCCTACTACCACTTTCACCTGGGATCCATAAGTTTTTTATTTAGTTCCTGTTCAGTTCTGGTACTGCTTCTCAATGGACTCTCAGAGCATGTTCTTGGACTTGGGGGTGGACCTCCTCCTATTCTTGAGTTGTTCCCAATCCCAATTTTTATTCCCTAGATCTGTTTATGAGCAAAAATGGTGGGTTATTGGGCCTTTTTTCTGGAGTGGTAGGGGCTTTATTATGTATTTTTTGGTCTTGGATTGGAGATCAGTGCATCTACAGTCATGGTACCTCCTTCCTCCTTCAGTTTTATCTTTCGAGGATCCTTTATTTGCACCTGTTATTTCTAACCTGGATCCTTTTGGCTTCCTCATAATTCTCCTTGTCGTGCATGGGGATACCTTGGTTTGTAGATATCCCCTGTAGTGTTGTTCCACTTTACAGGCTCAAGTAGAGGCTTCCCGTTGTTTTTCTCTGAGGATCCTAATGTCATTTCCCAAGTTGTCCCACTATTGCACCCTGGACTATATCTCATTGCTATTTGTTGCTTTACTTGCGTGATGGCTTGTTACTCTGCTACACCCTAGGGTGCATCCCGGTTCATCCCTGGGCGAGGATCCTGTCCAAATTTCTAAAATTTCTTGCTTTTGGTTTTTAGGTAGGATACCTAATTTCAACCTATTCTTGGCCTTCCTTCTCTCCCTACTCAGGTCTGGGTAGGTGCATTGTATCCTCCCCTAGGAGGATCCCAGACTGACAACAACGGGAGGATGGTGTTTTGGCGAAGTGGGTCTCACTAGTTGGTACTAGAATCTGGTCTTTCTGTTGGATCAAGGGTTTTTTCTGGTTCCTTCCCTTTCGGTTTATGTTTATTTCCATGTACTAAGGCATTGCCTAAAATATTTGTGCTACAACCCTTTTTGTCATAAGGTTTTGTGATCCTCTTAAAAACCTAATTTGTATATAAACTTAACTTAGCAAAAAAAAATATAGCCCCTTAATTTAAGATTTAAATTGCTAACTTTAGCAAGGGTATTAGTGAATAATTTATTTACTCATAATATTTAATTAATTAATAATATTAATTATTTTCCTATTTAAACCTTAACTTATGATTTAAATTTCTAACTTTAGCAAGGGTATTATTAAATAATTTAGTTACGCTTTATACAATTATATTAATTAAATACTATTTAATTTTTTTGTGTAATGTTAATATCATATATTAAAATTTTATATATTAATACCTTACTTTAGTAATGAATTAATATTTATACTTTGAAACACAAACATTAATGCATTATAAAGATAAAATCAATCAATGACTCTTGGTTAAGGTAGTCCTTGCCCAAATTAAGAATCAATCAATAATAAGCAAAGATGCACAAACATCACTATTCCCTAAGCAAGAGGATTTATGATAACTTCAAGGTTATCAAACACCTATAAAGTAATCCCTTGAATTCAGGGTAAGGACTCTTTTGCCTTTATAGCAACCTCATTATCCATTTATGCATCTAGTCACACATACACACATGCAAATGCTTCTACATGATAGGCTTGCATATTACCCTTATGGTTGTCAAATTTATTACAATCCATAATTTTCATTTTTCTTATTACTCTTAGCTCCGGTGGTTGTCCCATACCAATCCACCCGCAAGAGTACCTAGTCCTACAACCACAAAATTCATTAGTGGTACCATATTCTAAAAATAGAATAGTTCTAAAAATAATATATCCAAATTTTAGAAAGTATAACTATCAACTCATCTCGATATAATAAAATAAAATTATGCATTTTATATCCACACATCAATATATAAATCACCAACAAGGGAAAGTCTTGCCAGGGCAGGCTATTACAACCTGTGTGCAAATTTTAGAATATCAATAAAGCATATTTGAAAGATAATTATCTCCTCCCTTCTCTAGATTAAATACTGTAAATAGTGAATGGATATTAGATAATGTCTTTCTTATATGGTTGCTTAGGGTACAATCAAGTAATTGTAGACCCTAAAGATAAGATCAAAAGCACAGTTATTACCAGATGAGGAAAATTTGCATATAAGAGGATTCCATTTAGTCTAATTAACATAGGAATAACTTTCCAAAGAGCTATGGACATTAGCTTTAAGGACCTCATCAGAATATACTCGTGATCTGCATGGATGACCTCTTCATATTTTCTAAAAAGCATGTAGACCATGTGGAAGACTTAAGAAGGGTACTATAGAGATGTCAAGAGCATGGAATTTCCTTGAATCCCAAAAAATTTATTTTTGGAGTCATAGAAGGAAAAATCCTAGGGCATGCCATTTTTAAAGTGGTATTTCTATTGATCTAGAAAGAATTAAAGCAATTAAAAAAAATCCCTTCCTCTGAAAGCAAAAAAGAGCCAAAGTCCTTGAAAAAATAAATTTTATAGGAAAATTTATTTCTAGATTTGCAAAAATAGTTTGGCCTCTAAATGTGATGCTTAAAAAGAATGCTAAGATTATATGGGGAAGCACAAACTGCTTTTCAAGATGTTAACAAATAATTGTGAATGCTCCTATATTAATAAGTATTGATTATAGACAACCTTTTTATATTTATTCATTTTCATATGAGCATTTAACTAATAGTGTTTTAACTCAAATGAAGAAGGTCAGGGATGAGAGACTATTAGATTTTATAAGCTCACCATTAAAGGATTCTCAACTCAAATATTCAATCATTGATAAATAAGATTTTTCTCTGATCAAAGTTGTGAAGAAATTTTGATACTCTCTCTTACATAGAAAAGTATTTGTAATAGTGCATGATCTAGTTTTGAAAATAAAATTGATGCAAAAAGAGCTAGGAGAGCACAAGGGCAAGTGGATTTTTATTCTATAAGAGTTTGATATAGAAATTCAGCCTATGAGAATTGTGAGAGGGTAGAAATTGAGTAAAAAATTAGTCAAAGTTGACTGTTAGACTTCATGCCATCAATATTCTATGGGAGAAATTATAAATAATGAGTGGTACCAGGACACTGTTTATTATTTGCTAAATAGAGTATATCCTGTTCACTTAAATTCCATCCAAAGTAGAGCATTGCTTCTCAAAAGTACAAATTTTATGATAAAATCAAACATTTTATACCAAAAATATCATGAGGAAATCTGTCTAAGATGCTTAAACAAACAAGAAGTTGTTGAAGTCCTCAAAGATTTTCATGGCAAATATAAAATAGGACATGGCTCAAGAAATGCCACAACATCAAATACTAAGAGTTGGTTACTATTGGCCCCATGTATTTAAAGATGCACATGCACATGTTTGATCATGTCATGTTTGACATATTACAACTCATCAAGAAAGGAATTATCCTATGCGATTACAACTAGTGATTGAAGCATAATAATTAAGAAAATTTTGGACAAAAATCCTAGGGACTAGCATAATAAACTAAGATATGCATTGTGGTAAGATAGAATGACGATTAAACCTTCATTAGGAACATCTCCCTATCATTTGGTGTATGTTTAAGATCTTATATTTTTCACAAATCTCAAGATCCTTACCTTCCAATTCATGAAAGAATACTTAAAAAAAAATGATAGGATGAGAGCTAGGCTATCAAATTAAATTAGTTTGTATGAGAAAAAGGAAGATGCACTATAATATTTTAGTAAGCATCTAGGAATGGTAAAATCATAAATTGATAAGAGGGCCAAAATAAAAGCCTTTAAAAAAAGAAGGGGACAATTCTTTGGGGGAGCAGGGAACATCCCACAGGTCCCAATTTTTTGGTACTTTATGGATCCTTCTCTCGGTTGACTATGGTTGCAGATGATCTCCTTAGGGTGGGAGGTCTCTTTTATGCTTTTCTTCCCCTTCCCTCACCAGTTTGAGGGTATATTTTATGTGCCATTGGACTATGACATAACTGGGTCCATCCCAATGTCTAATTTTATGCTTTAAGGATTCTTTTCCCTTCTACTCTTTCGGACATCCCTGGATCTGTTCCTGTGTTTATTTTTGTGCTATAGATTTTTCTCTTCTTCTCTTTGGGTTGTTCCTATTGTTTTGCAGGTTTCCTTCATGGTGTGGCTTAGATCTATCCCAGTTCCTTGGCACTTTTTTGATCCTTCTCTCTTAGTTGTCTATGGTTGTAGATGATCTCCTTGGGGTGGGATATCATTTTTCCACTTGTATGCCATTTTCCCAGTTGGTTTAAGGATTTTCTTCCTATGACTTTGTTATATAATTCCCTTGGATCCATCCCTAGATTTTTGTGGTGCTTTTGGGATGCCTTTTCCCTGGTGGTCTCAAATATTACCCAGATATGTTGTAGGTTTCTTATTGGAGCCATGTTTTAGAGGTTTTTTGATTATGGTGTGAAGCAGTTTTAGGAACACTTCTTAAGCATGTTTCTCAATATTTTTTTGGCCTGGGAGGCCACGTGTTTATTTTCTATCAATCTGCTCTTAGGGTACCTAGATTTGGTCTTCTTGGTGGATTCTCAACATTTTTCCTTGACTTGGGATGACCCATATTTTGTTGGTTGTTGAGTTCTCACTGGTCTTCCTTTTCTAGTTCATTGAAGCTATTTAATGGTGGATTTAGAGGCTATCTTAGGTTTCCTACTACTTTTTATGGTCTGGAGAGGGCTTTGTGCCTATAATTTGTAGCATGTTTACCTTTGGTTCCTTCAAATCACATCCCTGGGAATTTTCTTTTGCCTCTACTATTTCCTCTATTTCCTCTGGTTTTCGAGTTGCTCAACCTTGCATGCAAGCGAATTTCGTGGCCTATGGAAATCCTCTAATTTTCTACTTTATTTTTTAGGCCTATGCTTTTTTATGTGCATGCGGATCTCCTATCCTAAGGAGATCCTCAAGATTGCTGCTCCTCTTATCAGAATGTGTGCTATGGCATCCTTGGGTTCTTACTATTTTGAACTGCATCCCTATTGATGCTTCCTAGTATGCATCCTTCAACTGCATCCCAAGATGTTCTTAGACAGGAATGCTTTTTTCAAATTCCAAATTTTTGCTTTTCTCACTTCATTTTCAAATTTATTTTTATATTTCAGTGATGGGTAGGATAGCCCTGATTCAAAATTTCCATCCTTAGGCGGGATTGAATTTTTTAATTTTCATTCTCTTGATTTTCTCGCTTAATCACATGATATTTTTTGTAAGGATTTTTTGGGTGAGATAGCCCTATTTTAAACTTTCCATGCACTTATTATTTAGGTAGGATGGCCCTGTTTAATTTTCCAAGGATGGCCCTGTAATGATGCTTTGGGTGGGATGGCCCTATTTTAGATTTTCAACACGTGTTGTATTTCGAGGATGATTTTGGGTGGGATAGCCTTGTTTTATTTCTTATTCATGTGTTGTGCCTTTCTCGTATGGTATTTTGTAAGGATGTTTCCATCCCACTTTAATTTCATAAGTTCTTTCCGGTTCCACTTATTGTGTGAGTGGTTTATTTACCTCCTTTGAGGAAGGATTCCCTGTTGTATCCTTAAGGATTTACAATATTTTCTACTATTGTTGTAATCAGGTTTTGGATCCCTTGATAAAAACCTATTTAAATTTAAATTATAAAAAAAAATAAGCCTTTAAAATTGTTGATTTAGTGTTACTATGGGATAAAGCCCATTAAAATAAAGGAGATCATAGATAATTTGATACCTTTTAGCTAGGTCAATTTTAGATATCAAAGATCCTAGGAGAAAATACTTTTAGGTTAAAAAACATAACTGGAGAGGATGTACCATTATTAGTGAATGGGTAATTTCTTAAACACTATGGAGAAGATGACATGAGTGAGTGGATCACCTCGAGCAAACAAGCCTAAAAAATTTGAATTTCATGGGGGTAGGAATCTAGGTGGGAATCCAAGTGGAAATTCTAATCTCAGTTATGGAGGCTTAGATGATATTGAGTCTAGTTTCCTTGATGGTTTGGATGGAAAAGTGGAAGTCATGGGTGTCATAGGGGATCCCTCAATAGGCCCACCTTAAAAAAACTCTCATGCCTCCTTTGTAGAGATAGTCCACAATAGAATAGGGTCTCCCATGCCCAATATTATTCAAGACCCAACTCCATGTTAATTTTTTTGTAGAAAGGTTGTCATACCTCCTAAATTCATGGTATCCTTAATTTCTTAGGACTCCCTATCCTTGCTTGGAAATTTCATCGATTCTCGTCCAAACATAGATTCCATATTCAAATGGGCTCTCACTAAGTAGCATCCTATTGGAAACATTGACCTAGTACCAGGGATTATTTCTTATCAAGTTAAATAACTCCTGGGATACTAGTTGAATTCTCACTGGTGACCCCTATTTCTTTGGTAGAAGAAGCCTTTTCATAAGAATATGGGAGGAGGATTTTGACCTGAAAACCCAAAGTAATAACATGGTGCCCATTTGGGTCAGACTTCCAAGCCTCCCAATCCAATTTTGGCATGAAATAATCCTAAGAGGAATTGCTCAAACCATAAAAGACATTATTGTTTTTTATCCAACAACAAAAGCAAAATCTTGAAAGACCTATGCCCACTTATGCTTAATTGCTAATTTGGATTTTGAGCTTACCATATTTATTGATTTAATTTTTGCATTCTACCATAGACGTCAAGCAATCAGGTATGAGAATAAACTAGCATTTTGTATTGAATACCAAATACAAGATCACCTTAGGGATCATTGCTTAGTATTGAAAAATAACTAAAGAAGGATGGATTTCGAGGCAAGAAAATACAAGGTAGTAGCAAAGAAACTCATAAATTTTAGTAAAAGAATCAAAATGATAAGGGCAAGCAACCAATGTCCTATCCTATTGAGAATACTTTTTACCGGGTACATTCCCTATTTGCTAAACCTAATCTATTTTTACCTCTAGCTAATCAAGATATCAATCTTGGAACTAATAGAGCAAATGAAGTTTTCGATGATCCTAGAAATCCTATTACCATCCCACCATCCACTGATTTTCAAGTCCATACCTCCAAGGACCATGACTATATCATCAAATATCCTCAATCACCTTCTAGGTTGGGACCATCAGGTCTACCCCTATCCAATGAGTCTTTGGACCTTCTCAACCACCCACTTCCTCAAGAAGAAACCATTGTTTTTTCCATAAGCTTCACCAATTCCCATATTATAGAACATTCTAGCCCCCAAAATAGATCACTAAAATTTAGAAGAAATCCTCAATCAATGTTAGCAGTGACAAGAAAAAGGGCCAACCTTCCAATCAAGAAACCAAATGTAAAAAAATCAAAAATTATATTTCCAATGGCATTCAGACTACCATTATCTCCTCTTTGGTAGACCAAATAAACATAGAATTTTTAAAGTATGATAGGAAGTGATCCAAACCACCTTTGATCCATAGTAGGGGAGGGGAAAATAAATCCTCTTCCAAAAATTATAGATAAAGATCCTCTCATGGAATGTAAGAGGTCTCAATGGGATTTCCAAGAAAATATTGGTTAGGTCCATGAGGAATGAGCACAAACCCAACATAATATTACTTTAAAAAACTAAGATCGATGAGGATACTAGTGATAGGATTGCCAAATAACTATGGAAGAATAGTAAATTCATTTATAGCTCAACTTGTGGCACTTATGGAGGTCTTCTCTACATGTGCGACTTGAGAAAAATGGAAGGTAGACTCATATATTCCTCATAAAGAATAATCAACATGATTTTTTATAATAAATACATCATAATACATTGGGTCCTTTCAAACATTTATGCACCCAACAATCCTTCTGGACGTATGGTCTTATGGAATACCTTAAGTCAAATGAGAAGTAATTTTTAGAATCAAGCTTGGATGCTTTCTGGTGATTTCAACACCCCTCTCTATCCTTATGATAAAAAGGAAGGGGCTTCCATTACACAAAAATGATTCAAAGAATTTACTGAGTTTATTTATGGGAATAAATTAATGGATATCCATTTAAAAGGAACTAAGTTTACATGGACCAATATAAGGTTGGAAAATTATCTCATTCAGTTGATACTTAATCAATTCTTGATGTCCAATGAAGTTATTAAATTTTTTGGTAATGCTACTCTCCATTCCCTCCCAAAATTTGGCTTGGACCACAACCCTCTTATCCTTAAAATACTGCAACCAACTATTTTTTTCAAAACTCTATTTATATTCGAGTCCATGTGGATTCAACATCTCGATATCATAAATCATGTCACAGAATGGTGGAGTAAAATATTTTTAGGATCACTCATAGCCTAGTAGCCAAAAACTTTGATTTATCAAGTTTAATCTAAGAGTGTGGGACAAATATTTTTTTGGAAACATATTTGAATGTAAGAAAAGAATTGCAAGACAAACAAAATCCATTAAAGATCATATCCAAAGTGGTAACCCAGACCCTAAGATTTGGGAGAATGAAAAAGATCTCCTTTTCGAGTACCACAACATTCTAGAAAAATAAGATATTTTTTGGAGGTAAAATTTCAAAGCATTATGGTTGAAAGAAGGTGAATCCAACACTAAATATTAACATATCTCAAATCTTAGACACAGAAGCACAAAAAAAATTAGAGAATTATCCAGAAATGATGGAACCACCACCACTAACATTCTTGAGATAAGGGATGAAGAGGCTACTCATTTTGAAAATATTATGGGGCCCTACCCTCAATGTTCTTCTCAGGACCACAACACCATCCTCTAGAACATTTCATGTCTCCTTACCAAGGAATTCAATGCTGAATTGTTAGAAAAAATTACTTGTGAAGAGATTAAAGAAGCCATGTTTTCAATGTCTCCAAACAAATCCCCAGGACCTGATGGGTTTCCACCTCGATTTTTCTTGTAGTTTTGGGATATCATTGGCCATGATATTTTTGAAGTTGTGTGAGGATTCCAAAGGACCAAATTTTTACCTATAGAAATCAACTCTACTTTCCTTTCTATTATTCCTAAATCTCATGTTTGCAAATGTATCTCCGACTTTAGACCCATTAGTCTATGCAACCTTGTTTATAATATCATTTCCAAAGTCATTGTAAACAAATTGAAAGAAGATATGCCATCCATTATTGGCCCTTGTCAAGGAAGCTTTGTCCAGGGGAGACTCATAATAGATGGCATAATCACAATCCATGAACTCATTCATTCAGTGTCCAAGAGTAAACAATTTGACCTCTTTTAGAAGCTTGACATGAACAAAGCTTTTGACCAGGTAATCCTCGATTTTATTTTTATAATTCTTGCCAAATTTAGCTTTCATGAAGACCATATTGCTCTAATAAAATAATGTATAACTTTTCCCGGTTCTCTATTATTATCAATGGATCCACTACAAGGTATTTTAAAAATTACAGATGCCTAAGCCAAGGGGACCCTCTATCACCTTTCCTATTTATTATTCTTACTAAATCTCTTGGTAGATCTCTCAAAGCTACCTACTCCTTAGGTGCTATTTTGGGTATTAAGCCATTTTATATGTCTAGGTCTATCCCCCACCAATAATTTATTGATAACACCATTTTTGTGACTCTTTATTCTATCCATAAAGTCAAAACCATCAAAGTTATTCTCAACTTCTATGAGTAAACTACTGTTCATAAGGTTAACTTCTAATAAAGAAAAATATTTTTCCTAAATACTACCATCTATAGGTAAATTAAAATTACAAAAATTTTGGGATACACCATTTCCAGCCTTCCTTCCACATATCTGGGTCCCCCTCTTTTCCAAAGAAATCCATATGAGAACATGTGGAACAATTTCATTGATCATATCCTCAAAAAATTTGCTAGATGAAAAGGATCTATGCTAAGCCAAGCAACCAAAGCCACTCTTGTTCAAGCTTGCATGCAAAGCATTCTAGTCTTCTTCATGTCCATTTTCAAAGTCTCTACTTTCATTTGCCAAAATATAGAGAAAATCCAAAGGAGATTTTTATGGTCCGAGACTAAGAATCACAACAAATTTACTTTAGTGGCATGGGACAAGGTCTGTACCAAGAAATATCAAGGAGGCCTGGGCTTTCAAAGAGTGAATAAAATGAATATGGCCCTTATGGCCAAATAGGGATGGAGGATCATCAAAAATGTTCAATCCACCTGGGTTGATATCATAAAAGGAAAATATCTACAATGATATTTTTTCTTGGATGGCCAACCTCTTCCTAGTGGATCTTGGTTATGGAACTCAATAATCCAAACTAGAGATATCATTAGAGATGGTCTAGGATGGTGGCTTGGTTGTGGCAGATGCATCAGGTTTTGGGAAGACACATGGTTGAAGGAATACCCAATGATAAATGACCCACATTTAGCCATACTAAAGCCTTTAATTGATTAAATTTTTGGTGGTAAAGTTTGTAATTTTATTTCCTAGCATTCCCAGTGCCAACAATCGAAAGACATTCCCATGAAAAATATCAACAATGAACAAAATTCTATGGCTAAATAACTTACCAATCTTCTCAGAGTTTGTGTTATCTTGAATAACCATAATCAAGACACTCCTCTTTGGAGACTCTATGAAGATGGCCAATTCACTATGAAATTTACATATCATATCCAAAACCATCCTTTGGTGTTTTGGCCCTTGGTCAAGTCTATCTATAAAAATAACTTGATTTCTAAGGTTACCCTTTTCTTCTGGTTGGTTTTTCAAAACAATATTTTAACCATTGAGAACCTCCTTGTTAGGAGATTATCTCTTCCTAATCGGTTTATCCTCTATAAATCCAATTGGGAGTCTATTTTCCACTTGTTCTTAGAGTACATTTTCTCCCTATCCATCCTGAATTCTCTTTTTAAGTATATCAATCTCATATGGGTCCAACCTTCATCCATCGTCCACTTGTTTGACTAGTGGCCCAATCTATTTTTTAACTCCCATCTCAAGTTCCTCTAGTCTTTCTATTTGCACCACTATCTTTGGTAAATTTGGCTAGAATAGAATAGCAGAGTGTTTTTTGGTGTGTCCAAGGACACTCACTCTATCTTCCTCTAGGTCATCACCTTTGCCACTGAAAATGCTTTTCTTGTTACTTCATCAAGGACCCCTAGAGTTGGCCTGGAAGCACGTTTGTGTGCTTCCTTAAAGCTTTCTATTGACTCTCCTAGTCCTTCTTCTCATCCCATTGATAGATCCATCATCAACTAGTCCCCTCCTTAGGTTGATTGGTTTAAGTTCAACTTTGGTGGCACAACCAAAGGTAACCTTGGTAAGGCTGAAGGTGGAGGCATCCTTAGAAATAATCATGGAAAAACCATTTTTGCTTGTGCTAAAAAACATTGGCATTCAATATAATAACATACCCAAAGCTAGAGCTCTCTATCAATATCCAGTAATTATGGATGGGCTTGGTTTAGATCATCTCCTCATTGAAGGTGATTCATTGAATGTTATCAACTACCTCAAAGGAACTCAAGCTCTGGACTAGAACGCCTATGATATTATTGATGAATGCAAAAGACTTATTTTTAATTATAGAAATTTTATTATTCAATATGTACAAGGAAGGGAATACATTTTCTAATTTACTTACAACTATAGGTGTGATGGAGGAGTGCCTTCAAGTTTGACATGCTAACTTTTCTCAAAGTTTTTGTTCCTAATAATGATATTGAAATCTCCCTCTTATAGTGCCATGTCAAAACAATGGGTATTATGAAGCAAGTTATTTCCTTTTCTATATTATGCATGAAAAGCTTAATACTCATGCCACATCAATATCAATGATGTTTGTCATCCATGTGGGAATCATATACCATATACAATAATCCTAGTTAGTAAAAGCACCAGTTAAAGAAAGATAGTTTTAATTCTAAAATCCAGGTGTCAAGGAATTTGATTTATCCAAACCATACTTCCATATTCACTCATAGGAATATTATGCTGAGAACATGTAGTTTTGGCAAAGGTCCTTATACCACGTCAACCATATCCAAAAATGATTGGTTCTAAATGGGTCCTCCAATCACTAGAAACCACCCTCATAATCAAGATTATCAAATCAAGTCAAGAACTCAATCATGTGAGGTGGTGGATTATTCTATATTTATCATCCATAGTCATTTTTGGCATCCCAAATATATGAATTATTACAAAATGAGCAAGTCCCTTGACCACAATAGTCATTATCAAAGATAAAAAAATATCTGTATTTCCCATTTATCTTTCACCAAATCATTGGTCGCATGTGTGGTTATCCATATTTGCAAATGGTAAGTCAAACTATGGATTCTTCAAGCCAAGAAATCATTCCCAAAATCATATTTTTTGGCCCAATATCTTGTTCTAAAAGTGTTTGTGTTAAAATTTCTTTGTGGAGAATGGTGATAACAATTATTTTTGAATCATCATAGTGACTAGCTACACCATTTTCTCAAATGGCATGGAAAACCATGATAATTCAAACTCCTATACCATATATGTCAATGGAAGTGAGAGTTTCAAAATTAACTAGGCTCAAATGTGTAGACACCCATGGCATCATCATCATAATTAGAGCAATGACAACCCTGAGAATGACGAAATGTTCATATAGAATGTTCTTGTCCTTATAGAATTCCATTTTTTATTTTTATTTGAACACACTTGAAGGTGGTGGCATTTGCACCTCCTTCTCTAATTCCTTTGTGAAATATCTAAGTTCTACAATGGCTTTGATTGAACCCAAATCCCCGTATTTGGATGCTTATGTGGAGGTAATATTAAGGAATCACAGGTAAATACCATTATTTCGAAAGTTTAGTGGGAATGATTATAAAATATCTCAATATTTGATTAAATCCTCGGATAATGGGTGTGTTGTGAAGGGACTAAAATTCAAGGTCAATGCACATCTACTTGCAGAGGTAATGGAGTTAATTGATCGGCTGTAGAGCTTACATTTAATTTAACAATCCAAGAGAAATAAAGGTTAGATTTAAAGAGTAACAATCATGTATATAGTATATCATAGGATTTAATACTAGGCTTAGCTCAATTTCCTTTTTCAGGCTTCACGTGTACAAAAAAGTAAATGAACAGAATTAAATTTGTGCAGAAATGAATGATGCAGGGTATGATAAATAAATGCAATGATGATTTACTTTTACTGATGAATTAATTTACTGATGCACTTAATTACTGATGAATTGATTTACTGATGCACTAATTATTTGCAAGCTAATTTATTTATGATATGTTTTAATTTATTTGTGAGGATCCTTGTGCAATTTATCTTATTTTATATAATTTAAAATGCAATTTTAACTAATCCTAACCTAATGTAGGGGCGAGAGCTCAGGGACTGTCTATAGGAGTGGGTCATGCCTCCTAGAGAGCAGTGTAAGTCTTTCTCCCCTAGTTTACCTTATCTCAGTAACTAAATTTTATATCTCATACTAATATTGAAGCATATTTTGTGAATGCAGGTAACAAATACACAACTTACAAAATAAGATGCAAACAATCCATAGAATTGATACAGATTACCATATTTGAAGAACAAAGTATTGTTTTATTATTGAAGCTTCAACTGTACATGCTTCCTCAAAATTGTAACTTAGAACAAACTATAATGTAACGGTAGCAAGCAATGTCATTAGAGTGTAGCGTCTAGACCTCTTTCCAGGTCTCCTATGTAATTTATACTGTAAATAATACAATGCTAAACAATCTTCTCCACGTATTTGTCATGCAGATTTTGTGGACTGATGACTGTACATTAATCAAGAATAATCTAAAACCTAACATAATATGTACTCCTTCTTGGACTTATAACTATTTTTACTGGTCCAAGTGGCATCCTACACACAATCCTAACAAAAAAACACTTATTTAACTGACTCACAAGATATACATTAGGACTTTTATGTCCTTTATTCCAAGAAATTCTAACAATATTTCGCGTTTATGTCTCAAAATTCCCAAAATAAACTAATTATAAACTTTATAAATCAAATGATAACTTTGTCAACTTGAAATATTCTCATAGATAGTATGCAAGAAATGAAATATTTTTCTAGGTAAATCATTTTCAAGACTCAAAACTGATGAACATTCCTACTGCCTTATTCTGGTCCATGGAATACACTATTACCACCAACCGTTCCAAGAAGGATGAGGTCAAACCTTGCCACCAGGGCCTTTTTAAGGCCCTTTACAAATACCTCATTCTGCAATTCCCTTAGGTAATTTCCCTGACCCTGAATTTGAAGAGGAAAATTCATCCTCATCCCTAAGCCCCAAAACCTCTAGATCCAAAATAAAAGACAAAGGAGGCAAATCTATTTATGATTTTTCCACCAGGAAGAAGGCCAAAATTGAAAAGACCCCTATCCGTAGTTCCCAGAGGCTGAAAAATAAAGAAGTTGCCGAAACCCCTTTGTCTACCTCTGTAAAAACTCCAAAGGACAAGTCTAATTCTCCTGATCTAGTCAAAAGGTATCTTCACGAGCTAGCTGTGCATGCAACTTCTGCCACCATTGACCATCTTGAAATTTCCCACTTGGCCATTGGAAATGTGATTTCAACTCTAAAAGAACAATGTCGTGTATTAAGCCTCTTGTTTTTCTATGATAATTTTGATAATGTTCCAATCTTGGCCGGTGCTGAGGTATCCTTCGATACCAAAATTGACATCAAAGATACTACCAACGATGAAGATGTAATAGAGATTGCTAAGGATGCTTAAACTACTATTTTGAAAGATGGAACTAAAGATATTTCTACAATAGATGTGAAAGATGTTGATTCGTCTCTCATGCAGATGGATATTCCCCTTGACGGCTGATGACTCTTCCTCTATTTTTGGGTTCCTTTGTGGTAGAGGATCATTTCTTTTTTAGTTCCTTTTTGGCTGAGGACCGCTTATTTTCAGGTTCTGTCATCTTTTAGAGTGCTTCTCTTTGTTCTTGTTTGTCTAAGGACTATTTCTTTTGGATCCTTTTAGTCTGAGGATGTAATTTTGAGGCTGTATTTCTACTTTAGTTTGCAGTTTAGCTTGATATTCTGGGTTTCTTTCCTCTGTTACTTTTTGTTCCTCTGATGTACAAGGCGTTGGGGTGCCTTTCAAATTCCCTATTTTTAATAAAATCTTTAATTTACCAAAAATAAAATATCAGTTGTCATCCATCTTAATGTGTCGTCCATCTTAATGTGTCATCCAAATCTGATGTGGCATGCTGAAGTCAACAGACTTTATTATCCTTAACTGTTGGTAAAACATTCTTCAGTAATTGTCTTCAGTAGTTACCTTCAGTAGTTACCTTCAGTAATTACCTTCAGTAATTACCTTTAGTAACATACTTCAGTAATCAGCATCTGTAACAAGATCAATTACTGTTGTCACCGAACTCTGTTGGTTCTTCTTCTCGTTCGAGGTGCACTCCAAAGCTCTGCAATCTCTTCATTGATCATCCATACTTTTTCCTGCATTTTTCTCAGAACTCGGACAAATTTGATATAAATCAAACACTTATGTTAGATTACTATAATTAATCATATTTACTAATAAATCACATTTTATTAATAATAATTTATATAAAACATATCAATTAATCATATAAATGAAACAATTATGGTACAGAAATATGTGGCAAATAGCCACTCATCATTCCCCCAAACTGAAGTTCATGCATGTCCTCATGCATGCAAAAAATCAAATGAAAGGGAAATAATAGTCCTATGCATGCATCAAATATAGAAAAATAACATTATAATCAGAATTCCAATGAATATTTTCATAAAATTTATAAAACATGCACATAACTTTTGTCAGAATTCTTTCAAAGTAGTTTAAATACAGATATTTTTAACAGAGCTGCACTAAGCTTCTTTTTGGAAAACTAAACATAATCCTAATATAAAATAATTCATTTATCAGAAATTATAAAGTTCATAAAACTAAGAAACAAAACATTTATACTAATATTTCAAATATTATCTGCACAAATCATATAAAAATAGATATAATCAATCTATATTAGCAATTATTTTTAGAAAAATTTTCTAACCATTGCAAATACTAACTATACATATTACATAAATAGTGCAAATACTAATTGTACATCAACTTATAAAAATATAGATAAAAATGTTTCCAATACTGCCTGTACACATGCCATACAAATAAGATATAAAAAATATAAGTCTGAATATTTTAATGAAAATCTTTAGTCACTATTCATTAATTCTGAGCCTGTTGAGATAAGATTCGAGAAGAGATTCGAGATGATCATGGTCTTGCTCCCGATAATCTGCATTCCTTCTTAACTTTATGTACCTGTTCCTTAGCCTGCTGATCTACAGTTGCTACAACTATTGCAACTAGTGTTTCCACCATAACTATCTTAATATGCTCAACCTCTTGAGCACTTCCTTTTTGCTCTGTATCCTTTGCTTGTGAAGGATGAAGTTCCTCATTATTCACCATCAGATCATCCTCCAAAGGCATCCCTACATCCAAGGCAAGGCCCTTTAATGTATTTCCTTTATTAGTTGGCGAATCCTATTTTGTAGATTGATTTTGTTGAGTAATACTAAGAATATGCTGGGAACTATCCTCTTCAAGAATCTTTGAAAAGTCAATTGGTTTATTAGTAGATATCTGTTTGCTAAAGTTTACCAATTTTTTAGGCTTTTTACCAGAAGTAGAGCTCTTATGTGGGGAGACTTCAACAGGTGGTGGCCGATTGATAGAGTCCACAAGCTTTGGTGTCTTATCCATAGAAAGTTGCTTAATTAATTCAATCTGAACAGCAAGGGCTCTCTGGATAATTTTAGATTGTTCTGTAAAATCTTCTCTTAGCCTATCAATTTTCATTTGCAACACTATATTTTGTGCATGAAGATAGGACAGGGTCTCTACAGTAGACTCATTTACAGGTAGTTCTTGTTCAGGCCCTTGTTCATCTTCTTGTTCAGAATTTTCTACAATTTTCTTCTTCCTTCTGATATCTGGTCGAGATTTATATTTCCTAGATTTACATTTTCATTGTGGGCTTTTAGGCTCTTCATCCTAGCTATTAGAGTCATGCTCTTCCTCTATTGACTGTTCTCCCTCAGACTCAGTGGATTCTGAACACTCAGGTACATTGGATTCTTCTATGATCTGATTCCAAGACACTTTCATTTCATGAGCCTTTTTCAAAATAATTAATTTAATTAAGCCATGGTGAGCAATCAGGTGCAGCTTAGGTTTTTCTTGAGAACTTCTGGGTTTTACTCTTAAAATAGTTGACTTCAAATATTGGAACAAAAAATAAGGGAGGTTGATAACACAATCAGTTTTATCTGGATATTTTAAATTTATTAACATCCGAATGTGATAGGCTGATAAAATAGACATTCGTCCCTCAAGAGTGAAAAATTTAATGATAAGGACAATGGCCTCTTGCCATAGAAGGGGGAGTGTAGAGGTTGAAACTCCTTTGATTGACCCTTCCTTATCTCTTAGGATTGTACATTTCTCACCAAATTTGGTCACCAACTAGGTGACACTTTTTGAATTTTTGTAGAAAGGTAAACCAACCTCAGGTAAACCCAATACTTCAGAAATCAGACTTGGGTTTAATTCTAACTGCAAACCTCCAACATGGGTGAGCATAGTATCAGGGTTACAGTTTAAGATAAATTGTCTTGCCACCCCTAAGTCATGGCCTCTAAATTTGGTCAGTGCCTCCCACCATCGAGCATTTTCAAATAGTTCAATTACAGAGTCGCTCGAGTTTTGTGTGTCGATGGATGACGACTCACTACGCTTTTGGAAGATAGGTTTAGGCATGGTGATGGCTGAGGATTGAGAGGAGATGAGTTTTCACCAAAAACCCTACATTTTATATATAAACAAAAGTATTGTTTAGAAGTCGGCAAAACCCTTAAAAATTTGTTTTGTTTTTATATTATATTTTTATTTTTATATTATTTTATTATAGTTTTCTTTTATACAAATATATCTTCAAAACATAAAAGTTACAACATATAAAAGGAATACAATACAACATATTTTCAAAACGTAAACAATTACAACATATAGATCTTAAAAACTCTACTGATATCAAATTAAATCAGAATGTAAAACAATCCTACTATTGTACATCGAGAGATAAAAACGTAAAATTTTATAAAAATGCTATTATATCGAGAAAATATAAAAAAATTATAATACAAAAAAAATCCTAAATTTATATTTTTCTTTTGTTTTACAAAAACCCTAATTTTGTACAAATTATTCACATAAGCGTAAGAAAATCCCTAATTTTCTAGACAATGTCCATATTTAAAAAAATATAAGATATTTTCCTAAATTAAGACGACTTATCAAGAGATTTTTACCAAATGAAGGATTTTTTAAAGGAAAAACAAATGCGATAGCAAGATTTACTATAATTTTACCCTAAAAATATGAAATTATCATTTTCCCCAATTTTTTTACCCTAAAATATAGTTTTAAAAATGAAATTTCAGATCTTTTTCCTAATAAAATTTTAGGGTTTGCCCTAATTTTAACTTAGAACAAAAAATTTCATGTATTTCCCACTGTTACCCTAATTCCATATATATTGTATACAAAAAATTATAATCACATTTTCTGCCTAATCTCTACCTAATCCCTAATTTTTACCTAATTTTAAACTTAAAATATTTTGGATGTACAGAGAAACAATAAAGAAAGAGAAAAAGAAAAGTTTCTTTTACCTATCGCAATCACTAAAAATTTTGCCACCTTTTTACGTCATCGACCACCTTCGCTCCTCCAAAATCATCCAAATCACACTAAAATCGCTCAAAACTGTTCTTCTTTCATCTCAAACAATGTCTACAATTATACAAACCCTTACAAAATTTATATGAAATCGATATAGAGTTTGAATTTTCTCTGCATGGCCGCATGCAATCATAATTTTTCATAAAGATCTAAATTCACCCTAATCTCATCGACGATGAAAAATTTCATCTAAATCTAATTACCCTAAGATCTATGATAATAATCAATGGCGGTGTTTTAATGTATTTACCCTAAAATTTACTCTAGATTTGGCAAACACGTGTCAATAATCGACATTATTTTATTTGTGTTTGTTTGCTTATTCTCAACCCTTGATTTCCAATATAATCGATAGTAGAAACACAACTTATTTGCGTCATCACCTTTCATTGGTTGGAGAAAATCAATGTGTAAAATTTGATCTGTCATATCATATAATTGGTCGCATTCATGTGCTCATGTCTTTGTCTCGCATGTTGGCGTGCATAATATACTTTATGTTTGCCACCTTTATTCACGTGGTGCATTATATATTAACTAATATAATTTTAATATAATTTTATTATATCTTAATTAAATATTAATATATATTATATTACTTATATTTATATTATATATATTTATTATATATAATAAAATATTATATATTATATATTATTATAAGTATTTATTATTTATAATATTATTTCGTATTCTAATTTTAAATATATTTTATTTTAATTATTATTATTAATATATATATTTTAATTATTATATATATATATATATTTAGACTTTATTTTTACGGATGATAACTACAGAAGGGTATTACAGAATAGTATTACTGATAATGGTATTACGAAAGCTTGTATAAAAAATATTTACAAAAATTATCTACAGAAGATTCTTACGAAAACTGCTTACAGAAACTACTTACGGAAGATGCTTACAGAAGCTACTTACGGAAGACACTTACGGAAGATACTTACGGAAGACACTACAAGACATCTACCAAAACCATTATAAGAGTTAAGAAAATACTTTACCTATTTTCTTCCCCCAAATTATGAGCTATATATGCCTTTATCTATCCTCCCCCCAAACTATAATTTTGGCTATATAGCCAAAACAAAAGGAAGGGTACTTATTTATTTTGTATGGATAATATAATAATGATTTTAAATATGGGGGTTTATTTATAAGTTTAATGAGTATGCTTCCTGTATGTCATTAAGAAGTTTCCAAAGATAGAAAAATATGTTATATAAAATCTGATTTCAGCCTTCTAGGATACCTGAATTTATAGGAAAAAGTAAAATGGATATGAATATGGCTTTCTTCTAAAGGATAAAATGTGATGGATATAAGCCATGGTTTTGTAGAAAATATTGAAATCATAGTACTTTCATGAGGATTTACTTTGAACTCTTAGCTGCATATGATGTTTCTAGGGTTATTCTTCAAAGACATCACAACATTCTAGCAATTTTGAACAACTTCATTTACTTCTTTCACAAATTAATATAGTGTCAAAGTTGTCCTAGTAGTTTCAAGCCTCTTTCAAGACCAACTGTGTGTGCAATGAAGATTCATTTCCCATTATGAGTAAGGATTGAAAAACAACAAGTGTTATATATGCCAAAAGCTAGCTGATCTTATAAGCATCTAGAGGTCTTATCCAGACTTATTGCTAATACGAAAGGATACCTTAAGAAAGAATATCCCATGGTGTTTGAAATACTAAGAATTCTAGGGATTCAAGCTCTTTTTGCCCTTTTTGCTTTATGCTTTATTTGGGATACTTGCTTAGCAAGGGATTTTTAGTGCTTTGTGAGGTTCTTGCTTATTTTGAGAAGCAAGAAAATTTTCTTAACTTTTTGGGGTTCTTGCTTATTTTAAGGAGAAGCAAGAATTTATTAGGATACTTGCTCGATTAGATGAGGAGCAAGGGATTTTTTTTTTTTAAAGGGTGAAGGGCGAGCTTGTCCTTTTGCCAATTCATTAGTACTCTAGACCATGCGTAAAAATAGATAAGCAAGGAAAACTTTTTCACTTATGGCAAAAATAACACATGAGTTAATTTTTCCAAAACTTCACAATGTTTTTAAATATGTAATTGTGTGTGGTCAATAGAGAAACTTGATCAACTAGGAGTCACTTACAACATTTTAAAATATTTGCTTCAGTTCCAATGAAAATTTTGCCCAAAATACTAGATATAGTTTGAGTATTTGAAAAATACTTAGATTTCATCTAGCAACAAGGTACTATACATCATGTGGTAATATTCTTCCTACAAAGTTTATAATAAAGAATTTTTTTCTTGAGCTATTTTTTTAAAAGCTTTAAGACTAAAAATGGAAAAAATATAGATACTTCATGATGAAATAAAGGAAGCATAATCATTTTTATTTTATATATATATATATATATATATATATATATATATATATTATATTATTATATATATTTTTTCTTTTCAAAGAGAGAGTTTATTGAATAGTAATTGATTGCAGTTCAGAAATACACTGCAAATCAATGTGTTGTCTAAACTGATGTATAAATTCTTCCTTAGATAATGGCTTCTTATAAAGTTTAAGCCTATGTCCATTTACTAATAATTTTCTTGTTGAATCATCTATAGGCTTAAGCTTGACTGTACCGTTTCCAAATATTTCCTCAATTTCATAGGGTCCTAGCCATCTTGTTCTTAATTTACCTTGAAAATCTTGGTAACGAGAGTCAAATAACAAGGCCCAATCTCCTGATTGAAATGTACGTGGTACAATGTGTTTATCATGCCATTTATTTCATTGTTGTTGAGTTATTTTAGTTCTATGTAATGCTTCTAATCTTTGCTCATCCAAAATATTTAATTTTTCCAACCGTTCTTTTTGTGCATTATCCAAATTCATGTTAAGTTGTACCGATGTGCGCAAGGTTTCTATCTCAAATTCAATGGGCATGATGGCTTGTTTTCCATAAACCATTTCATATGGTGATAAACCTGTGGTAGTTTTCCAAGTTGTATTATATGCCCATACAACTTCTTTTAATCTCTCAGACCAATCACCCCTATTAATAGTTATAGTTTTTGTGATAATCTTTTCAAGCTCTCTATTTGTAACTTCTACTTGTCCATTAGCCTGAGGGTGATATGGTGAGGTTTTCTTATGTTTTATCTGATAGATGTTGACAAAATGATCAATCACATTGGAAGTAAATTGAGGTCCATGATCTGAAACTAATTCTCTTGGTGCTCCAAAGCGTTGCATTATGTTTTCATAAAGAAAATCAGCTACTGGTTCAGCTTGAGCTCGAGGAAGAGCTTTAACTTCAGCCCACTTGGTAACATAATATGTACATACAAGTATGTGTTTATTACCATCACTTGGAGGGTCTATTGGTCCAACAAAGTCAATTCCCCATTTTTCAAATGGTTCAAGAGCTATCTGTGGAACCAAAGGCATTTCCATAGAAGGTGTAGGCTTGCTAGCTCTTTGACAAGCATCACATCTATCAATAAATTGATGAACATCTTTAGTCATAGTAGGCCAAAAGTACCCAGTTTGAAGTATTTTCATAACTATTCTTTGGGTGGCATAATGACCTCCACAAGGTTCTTCATGTGCTGCCCTGATAATATCATATACATCATTTTCTTGCACACATCTCCTAATGATTTGGTCAAGATATTTTTTAAATAGAATTCCATGAATCCATGTAAAAGGAATACTTTGATGTATTAATTTCCTACGCTCATGCGGTGTAAAATTTTGAGGTATTTTTCCTGTTACTAAATAATTTACAATATCAGCATACCAAGGGGTAAAAATAGAAATAGCAAACAAATGTTCATCTAGAAAATTGTCAGGAATTAACTCGTTATCATCAAAGATCTGCATGCGAGATAAGTGATCTGCAATAACATTATCTTTTCCTGCCTTATCTATAATTGTGACATTGAATTCTTGTAGTAAAAGAAGCCATCTAATCACTCTACCACCCACTATTGCTTTGTTCATTAAGTATCTAATGGCAGAATGATCAGTGTGAACAAATACTTCATACCCTGTTATGTAATGTTTAAATTTATTGAGAGCATGAATTACAACTAAAAATTATTTTTCTATAATAGTGTAGTTAAGCTCAGCTCCATGCAAATTTTTGCTTACATAATAGATAGCATAAGGTATTTTGTTTTCTATTTGTTGCAATATTGCTCCTATTGCATAACCTGAAGCATCACAATGAATATGGAATGGTAATTCCCAATTTGGTCCTCTCAATATTGGAGCAAGTAGTCAAATTTTCTTTTATTTCTTCAAAGGCTTCTTGACATTCGTTTGTCCAATTGAATTCATTATCTTTAGTTAAGAGCTTAAACATGGGAGTAGCAACTTTACTGAAGTCTTTAATGAACCTACGATAGTATCCTGCGTGTCCTAAAAAACTTCTCACCTCTGTTTGTGTTTTTGGAGGTTGAAGGGTTTGAATAACTTGTATCTTTGTAGGGTCTACTTTAACACCGTCTTCGATATATAATGGCCTAGAACAATACCTCCTTTCATCATCATAAAGCACTTTTCATGACTTAGAGAGAGATTTTGCTCTTGACATCTTACCAAAACTTTTTGCAAGCTTGATAATGTTTCTTCAAAGGTAGTACCGTATACTGTGAAGTCATCCATATAAACTTCCACACATTCATTAGTTAAATCAGCAAATATAGCCAATACAACTCTTTGAAAAGTTGCAGGTGCATTACATAGTCCAAAAGGTAGAACGTTATAAGCATAGGTTCCTGCAGGACATGTGAAGGTTGTTTTTTCTTGATCTTCTTTAGCTATGGAGATTTGATTATATCCACTAAAACCATCTAAAAAGCAGAAATATTTCTTTCCAACCAATGTATCTAAGACTTGATCAATGAATGGTAAGGGAAAATAATATTTCTTGGTTACTTTATTTAATTCCCTATAATCAACACAAATTCTCCATTTACCATTATTTTTAGGGACTATCACCAGAGGTGATACCCATTGGCTATCAAAAATTGGGTATATAAATCCTGCATTTAAGAGTTTAATGATTTCCTCTTTAACTATTTCTTTCATAGCTGGATTTAATCATCTTTGGGGTTGTCTTACTGGATTACAACCTTCTTGAATAAATATGCGATGGGTACAAACATTTGGGTGAATACCTGTCATATCCTCATAGTTCCATGCAAATGTGGACTGATGCTTTCTAAGCACATCTACTAACTGAGATTCTTGCATGCCTATGAATTCATTACTAATGTTAAGAGTTTTTCCTGATATAATATCTATTTGTTTACATTTTTTTGTATTTGCATCTATCCCATTTATCTCATGTTCAAAAATATTGAAATCATAACCATATGGTTCCATTTGAGATTGACTTGTGCTTGCCTCATAAATGGAAGATTGAGATGAACAACTACTATCTTGACCTTGATTCTCTTGTTGATTTTCTAACAATAATGGTAGGGGTCCCTCAACCTCTTGTTCAAGTTGTTCAATTAGAACATTAACTGATAAGGTTTGGATATCATCATATTCATGAGGAAAATCATACCACAACTACTTTGGAAATTCTTCTTCTATTGGTGATTCAGGGAATAAACTAAGATCTTTTGTATCCTTGCCATTAGAAATAGTCATATTTCCTGATCTACAACTAATGTAAGCATCAACTATTGCAAGCCATGGGCGTCCTAGTATTAAGGGATGTCCCCCTAATTTATTTTTGGGTTGTAAGACTATAAAGTCTATAGGGTATTCCCATGAACTTACTGAGACCATAATGTCTTCTAACTTTCCTTCTAGTTTAATAGTAGATCTATCAACGAGTTGAAGCACAATAGAAGTTAATTGTAGTTTATGGATCCCTAAGGATTCTATTATTTCTTTGGTCATGACATTAATAGCGGCTCCTAAATCAATCAAAATATTTTGTAATGTTATGTCTCCAATATGTACAGTGAGTATAGGTATTCCAAGATCTGTATATTTTGGTAATAACCTATCTCCTATCATTATCTTAGATAATTGTCCAATGACTTGAATAGTTTGAAATTCATTCTTCTTTTTCTTTCCTGAACATATATTTTTAATAAGTTTGGAATAGATGGGTATATCCTTGATAGCTTGTAATAAAGGAATTTTAATAGTAACGCCTTCTATTTCTTGAAGGAAGTTAAAGGCTGGCTTAGATGGTTCTTTTGGTATTGCCAATATTTGAGGGAATGGTACTTCTACTTCCTTCCTTATTTGGATTTCTGGTTGCTTTGTTGGAATATTTTCTGGTTGGTTTTTGTTTCCTTTTTGTTACTATCTTCTTTTTCAACCAAATGTGGAATAGGATCATCAAGTTCTGTGAGAGTGACATTATTTTCCAACACCTTTCCTGATCTTAATTGAATCTATTGACATGGTGCTACAGATATAGAACATGTTTCATTGGTTTCATAAACTTGTTGAACATTCTTATTGTTGTTAGGGTTAGGAATTGGTTGAGATGGAAGAGGTGGTTGCTTAGGAGGATTAGTATTATTATTTGGAGGTGGTAGAAGTCTATTTTGAGGTGGATTTTGAGTGTTTTGTCCCCTAAATTGATTTTGAAGATTTGGTTGTTGCATTGTATTTGGGGACCAATTGGTGCCACCTTGATTATATTGGCCACTATTATTCCAACTAGGCATATTCTGATTTTGTGTCCCTTGATTCCATGGGGGTTGTCCTCCATAAGAGTTAGCCATAAATTGAGCCCATGGGGGTATGTTCCAGTCTTGATTGTAAGAGTTCCAATTTGTCCAATTTGGTGCATTAGACCATTGATTAGGCCTTTGTTGGTTGGGATAATTAGGGTTTGACCAATTTGGTGGGCCATTAAATGGACCATTTCATATTTGAGCGATAAAATAAACATCTTCTGCTTGTTCCACTTCAGGTTCTTTTATGGCAGCTTTAACAATGGAGATATACTTGCATTTTTTAGTTTTATGATTCTTATCACAAATTTGGCAACAAGCGGAAATATTGGAGATATTTGTTATGTTGAGAGGACATTCTCTCATATTGTGCTTTTTCCTACATCTATGGCAGTAAATTTCTTCACTATCCTTTGATTTTTTATCCATTAAGTCCAAATATGAGGTCAAATTACTCAACAAATCAGTTTTTAAACCTTCCAACATATTTCCAATTTCAGCTCTTGTCACTCCTCCTCCTGTGGATGTATATTTATTACTTCTAAGAGGTTTGTTTCTTGAATAATTTCTGCAAAGGTTTATAATCTCCTCAAGTGATATAAGATGAATGTCTCCTTTTGCCATAAGATTTAAAATCTCAAGAACATCTTCTTTTAATCCTTTCAAGAAAAGTTCTTTTAGGATTTCTTCTTCAAGGTCTATATTTACTCTAGATCCTACAAATTGAAATCGTTCGAGATAATCCTCCAAATATTCTTCTTCTTTTTTATTCATACGAAAAAGCTCAACTTTCTTATCCCTAACTCTACAATAATCTTGATATCTTTCAAGGAATAGTTGTTTTAATCCATTTTCTCCATCCCAACGATTACAAACTCCTTCTCCTAGACCCATAAACCATATTAAAGCTGCATATTTAAGAGTAGATGGAAATAATATTAGCTTTTTCTCATTGGTGGTGTAAAAGTAAGCTTGACATACTACTTCAAATTCGAAAAGAAAAGCATCAGGATCTTCATAGGGTTTTCCATGAAAGGTAGGCAATATAGAAACAGAAACTGATTTAGGTTCTCTTGTTGTCCCTTCTGTATGTAATATTGGGAAAGGGAACATTTTTCTTTGTATGTTCTCTCTCTGATCTCTCTCTTGCCTTTGTCTCCCATTTCCATGGTTTTCTCCTTCCTCTCCCAAACCACTTTGTTCATCAGCCATACCTGAATATAGGATTTCAAGAATTGAATCAGGTATAGGTTCAGAAAATATAGAAGAAGGATCTACGTAGTTGTCAAATTCTGGATTGGGCAATAAATATGAATTGGGATCTTGATCTAGGATTTCAGCTTGATTGGTTGATGTTGTAGCCTCAGTTTTTACTAGTTTATAAATCCCAGGCGTTCTAAAGTCTCTTGGGGATTTTTCTTCTATTTTGTTAGTTTTTATGAATCTTCCTTTAGAGTCTCTAGGTCTGCTCATGAATGTTCTAAACTTTCTTTTTTTTTTAGCAATATGTCTAATCTTCTTTGAATAATTTATGAATATCGTTGATTGGATCAAGTTGTTCTGGTGTCATAAAATGTTCCTCTTCAAAATTAAAATAGTCTACCAATAATTGAATCAACTGAACAAGGTAAGCTTTAGTTGCAATAGGATCAAGAATTCCAAATTGTAGCTCATAACGCAACTCTTGGCACAATTCTCTAAAATGTACAACTCTAGGAATTCTACAATATCTTTTATTGTATTGTAGGGCTAATTCTTTCCTCTCTATATCTGCAAGGAAGTTGTGAATAGTGAGGGAATCCTCTAGGTATTGATTCCAATGATAAATTACTGGATTTACTATTGTTCTCCTATCCCACAACCAATTTTCACAACTTACTCCAAGATCTTGATAAGGTGAAGAATGATTTACCCGTAAAGTTCTTGCTATATTTATCCTCTTGATTTTCTTTAGTTCATCTGATCTTTCATTGATAGAATCAATGCGTTCACACAATGCTTCCCATTCTGGTTTGGTTGTTTTGTATCCTTGGTCAAAAAGAAGATTAACCTCTTGTTGTATTAGTAATTTTCTAAGGTCTATAAATTCAGTTTGACTGCTTTCAACCATTTGGCAATTTTTATTTATTTTCTCTCTTTGATTTTTGTGTTTTTTTTTTTGTTTGGGTTTGGATTTTCTTTTCTGTTTCAATCCTACTGTTTGCTAAGCTTAATATAAAATTCAGAACTTATAAATGCTCTTAACATAGTAGAAAATAAATATATTTAAAATTACTAAGCAATCCTAATGCTACTAAAATTAGATGCATCATACAACTAATTTCAGCATAATTAGGGAAAAATAAAAGTACTTGGAAAGTAAAGTTTTACTAGAAATAAAATTGTTGAAGTAAAAGGTAAATTACTATTGTTCTTTGACTATTAGGAGGGATTTCATTACAATTGTGTCACTCAACCTAACTACTTCCTATAAAATAAAAATAGGGTCCTAAAACAATATTAGGTTGTTTTCAGCGTTCACCTACTTCCTATTCTTTTTCATAGGTCCTAAATCAAATTAACAATAGTAATTACCCAAAGCAAGGAAATTGCAGAAAATAAAATTTGCTGGAATTGAAATTTGCAAGAATTAAATTTGCAAGAAATAAAGTTTTAATCTAGGAAAGTGGTAAAAATGAAACCCTTATGAAAAATGAACCTGGCAACGTCGAAAGGCGGGGCTTGTTGGAACCATCTACGGGCCACTCTGACTCGTATGCACACCAAGGTCTCGTACGTACCCCTTTTCACATACAAGTAAGTCCTCTCGCTTTGCACTGCCAAACAACTTTTTTGACTAACCACTACGACGCTACTCTCCCCAACAACGATGCCAAAATGATCGGCTGTAGAGCTTACATTTAATTTTATCAATCCGAGGGAAATCAAGGTCAGATTTAAAGAGTAACAATCCAGTATAGATTATATCATAGGAGTTAATACTAAGCTTAGCTCAAGTTTCTTTTTCAGGCTTCACGTGTACAGAAAAGTAAATGAACATAATTAAATTTGTGCAGAAATGAATGATGCAGGATATGATGAATGAATGCAATTATGTTTTACTTTTACTGATGAATTGATTTACTGATGCACTTAATTACTGATGAATCGATTTACTAATGCACTTAATTACTGTAAACATGATTTAATTTATTTGTGAGGATCCTCATGCAATCTATTTTATTTTATATAATTTGAAATGCAATTCTAACTAATCCTAACCTAATGTAGGGGTGAGAGCTCAGGGACTATCTATTAGGAGTGGGCCCTGCCTCCTAAAGGGCAGTGTAAGACTTTCTCCCCTAATTTACCTTATCTCTATAACTAAATTTTATATCTCATACTAATATTTATGCATATTCTGTGAATGCAGGTAATAAATACACAACTTACAAAATAGAATTCAAACAATCCACAAAATTGATACAGATTACCATATTTGAAGAACAAAGTGTTGTTTTATTACTGGAGCTTCAACTGTACATGCTTCCTCAGAATTGTAACTTAGAACAAACTATAATGTAACGGTAGCAAGCAATGTCATTAGAGTGTAGACCTCTTTCAAGGTCTCCTATGTAATTTATACTGTAACTAATATAATTCTAAATAATATTCTCCACGTATTTGTCATGCGGATTTTGTGGACTGATGACTATACATTAATCAAGAATAATCTAAAACCTAACATAATACGTACTCCTTCTTGGACTTATAACTATTTTGACTGGTCCAAGTGGCATCCTACACATAATCCTAACAAGACAACACTTATTTAACTGACTCGCAAGATATACATTAGGACTTTTATGTCCTTTATTCCAGGAAAGTCTAACAATATTTTGCGTTTATGTCTCAAACTTCCCAAAATAAACTGATTACAATCTTTATGGAACAAATAATAACTTTGTCAACTTGAGATATTCTCGTAGATAGTATGCGAGAAATGAAATATTTTGAAAGGTAGAAAATATCAGTTGTCGTCCATTAATGTGCCATCCATCTTAATGTGTCGTCCAAATCTGATGTGGCATGTCGAAGTCAACAGGCTTTATTATCCTAATTGTTGGTAAAACATTCTTCAATAATTGTCTAGTAATTACCTTCAATAGTTACCTTCAGTAGTTACCTTCAGTAATTACCTTTAGTAATATACTTTAGTAATATGCATCTGTAGCAAGATCAATTACTTGTTGTTCACCGAACTTCTGTTGGTTCTTCTTCTCGTTCGAGGTGCATTCCAAAAGCTCTGCAATCTCTTTATCGATCATCCATACTTTTTCCTGCATTTTTCTCAGAACTCGGACAAATTTGATATAAATCAAACACTTATGTTAGATTACTATAATTAATCATATTTACTAATAAATCACATTTTATTAATAATAATTTATATAAAACATATCAATTAATCATATAAATGAAACAATTCTGGTACAAAAATATGTGGCAAATAGCCACTCATCATTAATTAATTATGGGGACTTAATTCACCATGATAGACATTCATTGGCTAAGAAACTCAAGCACTTTGTTGATAAGGGCAAGAGTCGGTGAGAGATAAAGGGGTAATAGTTAAATTTGGGCTTCCAAAGCCTTGGAACAAAGTCTTGATTCCAATAATACAATATTTTATAGTAGATTAAATTAATTTCCCCATAAGAAGCTTTCATTTAGCTTTATTGAACCATTCGAGGGATATTAAAGAGAGTAATGTACCAAAGTAATTTGTGAGATCGATGGAGCTATCAATTGATAGATTTAGAGATGGTTCTTTAACCCACCCAAAGCACCAAGGTCTCCATTTGATCCTATATAAACACACTCTACAAAAAGAGGCCCAAAAGGCTTCTATCACTACCAAGTAATCTTAAAGCTGGGTCCAATCATGATAATCCTTAGAAGATCATTGTAAGTGAGGAAGATGAGAAGGTATCCATTGATACTGGTAAATACAAAGGAAATAAGACTCTAATCCTATATACTATTAAAATTGAACTCTGGTGCCACTCTTACATATGCAAATATTCAACAATAATATAGAAAATCTTTGTCAGTGAAAAAGAGTCTTTCGATGGTGTTCTTGTTAAGCTAAAAAGTTTGAATATTGAACCTAGGTCATCTAAGGCCCTCTCTCTAAAGGAGGATGATGTTAAACTGAAGGTCAATATTGATCCTCTAGTAGTTCTAGTGGAAATGCTCGAGAACACATTCGTGAATTTCAACAAAACATGGACCATTTTTCATCAAGTGGTCAAAATGGCCAAAGTAATTAAATCAAACAAAAAAGAAGGTGGCAAGGCTTTTAAGGATACTTCTACAAATTACAATGAATAGAAGATGTCTAAGTAACTTTTGCCTCTCTGATTATTCTCTTTTGGACCTTAGGTATTTTCAGTCTCTATTTTATTTATTTTGTTTCATCCTTTAGTTTTGTCTAGTCTTGTTTTCCCAAAGGTGATCTTTGGGTTTGATGGTTTTGTGCAAGATTATATTTTTTGATATTTGTAGATAGAGTTGTGGAGGTTATATTTTCCTGCTTTGTAAAAGGTTTAGGGTTCCTTTCAAAATCCTTTCTACCAATAAAAAAATCCTCAAACATTACTTTAATGCCTGAGAGTATTCTATTTTTGCCTTGTAAATAATCCATGTACATAGTTCTGTTGTTTTAAGTTTTTAGTGTGTTGGTCTTATTTTATTTCATTTTAGTGTTTGATTTGCTTTTGTATTAACTGTGCTCTATCTTGTGCTTTCCTCTCTTTGACTTAAACTAGTCAATTGAACTAGCTTGTTGGTTACTTTAATGAGGGAGTGTAAACTACATAATTTGAAGATAAGAGGTCCTAATTTGAACTCAATGAGTTTAATAAAGCCAATATTGGATTAATCATCCATTTGGTGTATGTCCATTGTTTTGGAAAAAATAAATCAATCTAAAAATAATGCAAAAGGATGCGACAACTTCACAATAAAAATACTTTTAAAATATTCTAGATCAGGAGGAATGAAATCTTTATAGTTCGATTCTCAAGCAAAAACTATTCAAATGTTCACTCTCCTATTTTCCATAGTGATATCCAACCCAAAAGCATACCCTAATATTTATAAATTGAGAAAAATACATTTTTTCCCAAAAAAAAAGAGAAAAAAAGAATAGGGCTCAAGTGCTTGGGTGATTCAGACAACCTCTATCGAGGCTATGAACACTTTGTTGGCAGTAGAGCAAGGTCTAGAGTGAGATTAGATAACTCCATCGGGGCTATAAACACTTGGGATGATAGTAGAGCACTATTTGGTAGTTGGTGGCATGTCTACCTATGAGGAAAAGCTCATAATTAGTAGACCAATGTTCACTTAGGGGTGAACTAGCCTGATTTCTAAACTATGATGGAAAATTTTAACTAATTTTGGAATAAGAATGAACTCATATGCACACACTTTTGTTGAAACAAAATGGAGTATTGCTTTTAGGTTAATTGCTTAACCATAATCTTGGATAATCTTGAAGTTTCATTTTTTTATATAGGGTTATTTCTAATTCTAAAATACTTAAGAGCATTCCCTAGTAGAGTCTCCATTTGTTGTTGTGCTTGCACAACACACCCCAACTTGCATGGACTAGAGACCCACTTTTTAAATTTAATTGGTGAATTTTTTTTTGTTTTCTTGGGCTTGTGCATAAATGGCAACCATCCCACACAAAAAAATGGTAAGTAAACTCTTCTATTACATAAGGCTTGAAATAAGCTTTTTAAAAAATATAAACTTGGCTATATTTTGAAAAAATAAAATTTGACCTCCGAATGACCTATTTTTAGCTTTATTATCCATAGGAAATAAATATTTTTAATATGGTCATTGAATAAAGCAAGCATATCACGTCTATTTTTTTAAGCATGAAAAATCAACAATATTCTATCTCTTGTGCATTACCATTAAACATTGAAATTATCACTAATATTAAATATTTAAAAAACCAATAAAAAATAAAAAATTAATAATATATATTAATAAATTCTAATGCCCACATTTACTTTTGTCTTACATGATAGATGATGTAAACACTATGAAACATATATGATGCAAATGCTATGACACATATATGACACAGATGCTATGACACATATGACATAGATTCTTTGATACAATATGATGCATATATGACACAAATGCTCTATCGTAGATTCTCTAACACATATATGATGCAGATGTTGTGACACATATCCATGATTGAGGTGCAACCACCAAATTAGTTATAAAACTATGTGAAGAGAAAATTAAGTTGTATAAATACATACTCACTAGTTAGTCAGAGAGGTCAAAAAACATCCATTAGCTAGCCCTTAATTAGATTAATAATTTGTTAATTTCTATTTAAAGCATTCAATTTTTTTTCTGCTATGCAATTTAAAATCTTCAATATCTGCAAATGAATTGTTGCCATGCAATTTAAAATTTTATATATTTACAAATGAATCATTGATGTGCAAGTAAAACTTTCAAATAGTTGTAAATGAATCATTGTTGTGCAATTTAAGGATTACACCAAGGATTCAGCAACCAAATAATTCCTTTGAGGATTTTCTTTGTCTATTTATTTTTGATGTGTTGGAACGTTTGGTTCCTTTCTAGTGCTTTTGGATGTTTATTTTTGTAGTTGCAAGGATTATGCTTAGTCCAAATGTAATTTTTTGTCTTTGGCTCTAGTATCCTTAGATGTAGCTTTTGTGCTAAGGTGTTAGGGTGCCTTTCAAATGCCCTCCTTAATATAATTTTGTTAACTTACCAAAAAAAATTCATATATTTGCAAATGAATCCTTGATATGCAAGTAAAAATTTCAAATATTTGCAAATGAATCATTGCCATGCAATTTAAAATTTCATATATTTACAAATGAATCATTGATGTGCAAGTAAAACTTTTAAATATTTACAAATTGCATCATTGTCATGCAATTTAAAAACTTTATGTATTTGCAAATGAATAATTAATGTGCAATTAAAATTCTCATATATTTAGAGTGAAACATTGCTATGCAATTTAAAATCTCATATATTTACAAATGAATCATTGCCATGCAATTAAAAAATTTCATATGTTTACAAATGAATAATTATTGTGCAGTACAAAATTTCATGTATTTGCAAATGAATCATTAATGTGCAATTAAAATTTTCATATATTTGCAAGTGAAACATTGTTGTGCAATTTAAAATCTCATATATTTGCAAATGAATTATTGACACGGAATTGTTTTTGCAAATGAATTGTTGATGTGCAATTAAAATTTTATACATTTGCAAATGAATCATTGATGGGCAATTAAAAATTTCATATATTTGCAAAGTGAAATATTGTTGTGCAATTTAAAATCTCATATATTTGCAAATAAATAATTTCCAAGCAATTAAAAATATCATATATTTATGAATGAATAATTGATGTGCAATTAAAATTTCATATATTTGCAAGAGAATCATTGTTGTGCAATTTAAAATCTCATATATTTGCAAGTGAATCATTGTTGTTATATACAATAAAATATGAGTGCAATATATATGGATTGGGCAACTACATTTGACATGGTTTAAAATTTATCTTTCTCTTGCTTAGTTTCAATTTTGCTTAGCTCACATATGTTGTAATATCCATATAGTGGAATTGTTTTTAGATAGTTAAGCATTTGATTTTAAAATATTATGCCTAGGAATTTATTTCTTTGAGTCATACCAATGAAGGCCTTGAAGGCATGACTATCAATGACCTTTGGGTTTATTCACACTAGTCAATATTTGGCATACCTAAACCTTGGGGAAAAGGATTTCCCTTTCAAGAGGGAATATATTTTGTTCTAATTATATTTGCCTACCCTTAAAAATGTGTCATTTTCTTACCCAAAAATATCACTTGGGATTATATGCCTATGATACAACAATACCATTTCAATATAGGAAGGTTTCATGGATTTCTCCTTGGATTCACGATTTTCACCATATGATCTTGAAGGCCTCTTCATTGATTGGGAACCTCTTCAAAGAGAATCAGTTGATTTCTCTTTGGATTCATGTTTTTCTCTATCTAAGTTGGAAATCATTTTTACCTCTTGGTATTTTATTTTGTAGGAGAGAGAAGGTGAAGTTTTTTAGATCAAAATCTCTAGCATATCTAGAGATTCGATGGTGGGTTACGGATCCTACCTCCTACCTAGTGGTGTTATTCTATTGTTAGTTCCTAGAAAATTACCGTGTGAGATCCCCTCTACTCCAGGTTTTTAGTTTTCCAAAGCATTCTTCTTGTTGGGCAGTTGTATGGGTGGCGAGTTGAGATGTAGGTATTTAGTCTCTAAAAGACTAGGTGGTAGTGGTTGGCCATGTTTTAGTTGTTTGGTTCTCTTATCAGTCAGGAAGTTTTTCTTTTTTGTGCCTATGGGGTTAAAACCCATAGCAATTGGGGTTTTTTTCTAAGGACTCTGGTTGGAATTTTTGAAAAAAGGGGGCATTAGCATTGCTCCCCCATAGGATAAATGGTTTATTGGGTGGTCCTCTAGTATGCATTATATTATAAAAAGTTATTTTAGTTGTTGGATGCGATTTCTCTTAGACCGGTCTCTTTCTTTGAATTTATTGGTCTTGTCCCTCATCTGATGCAAATATTAGGGGGAGACCTTGTGCCTTAAATTACTATTGGGATGTGCTTATGCTAGTAGCCATTACATCTAGTGGTTTTTGTTAGTCCATCAAATTGTTGCGGATAGTTGCTAGTGGCGAGTGTTGATCAGTTAGTTTTTTTCTTCTCAACATTTTTGGTCTTGCCCCACCCGATCCAAACTCTTGGGAGAGACCACATGCCTAATTGCCATAGAGGAATAAGTATAATATCGACCCTCATGTTTGGCATTGTGCTATCAACCCTATTTTTGATGGGTTTAGGTATTAAATCTCCTAGTTTGTTGGGGGTTTGGTTTATTTGAAGTAAGAGGTATCTCATTTCCTACTCGTAACTTGCGTGTTGATCTTTCCATGATTTCTAATGGTTTATTTAGACTAATTGGTAGATATTATGGTTGGTGCTTTGCTTTACTGCTTCTCAATGGAAGGTTTTTCTCTCTAGCCATCTCATGGCTGGTGGTTTATTCTCCTAGTTGTTGTAGGACAATTTTATTTCCTAGCTTGATTCCCATGTTGGATAGGAACTTGCATCCATGTTCTCCTGTTTTAGGTAGGATGATGTAAATTTAGATTATCCTAGAATTTACAATGATCTTGGACAAATATATTGGCTAGGTGCTCCATTCTCTCATTTTAGGTAGAAAGTATTGATTTTGGGGTTCATTTTTCTCGCTAGGTGAGATTGTTTCAGTTTAGATTTTGGATTCCTTGTAAAACCCTATGTATAATGTTATGGACCCCTTCAAAAATCCTATGGTTCTCGGACCTTTTTTATTTTAGCTTGGCTACTGTGTGTTCTTCCTACTAGGTGAGAAAAGTTTCATCCAAGCAAGAACTTCAAATATAAAATTTTTGGCATCCAATTTCAAATTTTGTATTTCAGGTGGGAGAGCACCCAATTTCAAATTTTATTTTATCTTCAAATCATGCTTTGGTTTAAGTGGCCTTTGATGCTCATTGGGTATCTTAAATCAGGGTAGCTTTATTTTAGGTTGGTCCTCGATGCTCACTAAATATTTTAACTTTGGGAAACTTGTTATTTTAGTTGTTTTATGGCTAAATCTAAGGTTTGGGGAGCCTTTCAAAACCCCTCTTGTAAAAGGTTTGGGGACCCTTTAAAAATCTCTTATTTTACCTAATAAAAAATACCACTTGGGATTATGAGTGGTACTCAAAGTAGATGGCCATGGCTCATAAAATCCATAAAATCCATTAGGATCATCTCCATCATATTCATCCAAATAAATGTCCTCTCTTAGAGATTCAGCCTAGCTATATGCTTTTTGTGGATAGCCATAGTGTGCTATGCTCTTGAGTGTTCTTTTTCTAATTTTTCTTACATAAGAATAGTTTCAACTTTATTGTTGGATGATTATTACTTTATTATCTTGGTATAAATATTTTGACATATCCTATACTAATTCATTTAATTATATAATATATCCTCTTTTTCCATAAATATTTTAGTGAACTTGACATGAATTCAACCTTCTACAACTTTTATCTTCCATATTCAACCTCTAGGATTTAGTAGATTTATTTCTATAGGTTTTATGCTAACTACTGTATTTTTCTATAGGCTATGTGGTTCCACCATATATTTCCTCTTTCTCTTAGGGCTGCCTTAAATATTTTTTTTGATATACTATAAGGGTTTTGGTAGCTTGCTTGCTTAAGAATAGAAACTTTATCAAAACCCTAGTTGCCCTTAAGTAAGTTTTTTGCTTCCCCTTATGGTCCCTCCTACTTCTTCAAAGGGATTTAGAATGACTACTAGGTCTAAGAACAAGGAAATACTAAAAATCTTAAAAATAGAAGAGCATCTGATTCATGTCATTACTCATGAAAATTATATTATCCATCCTCTATCTCTTGATCATAACCATGAGGTATGAATAATATATTAAATGGATAGAGAACTAAATTTTGAGGAGGAGAGGTATCAAACTAAATATTATGACGAGCCATATAGGTTTACTGTAGAATCCTAATGGGCCCTAGGAGATTATATATTTGGTAGCAATGATAAACATTATGCTAAATTGCAATCACTAATTAATGTAACAATTATGGGAAAATATACATGAATTCTATTTCTTATCAAAATAGACACATCTCCTTGAGGTCCCATATCCTTTTTGATGCTCATGACAAAAAAACTAGCTACATACATGACAACCCTTGGGGAATATGTTGCTTATTAGGTAGACAATCCTAAGAGAGGCCACTAGGAGAGAGACAACCAAACAAGTTTAGGATATGATGAGTAACCTCATCCAAATATTGAGTGCTAATAGAATCCCTATAGTTTAGGCTATTATCCCTCATTTAATCCTAAACTACAATGATTCTCTCCTCTCCTGCCTCCCTTGATTAAACCTAGGGTGGATCTTCTTGTATATATTGATATTACTTTGAGAAATTACCAAATCCAATCTCTAGCCCCTATTTTGGAAGCCATAGAATTATCTAGGCATATACCTAAATTCTTTTATCATGAAAAAAATAAAGCCCCAACATTTATTGATAACTTTACTTCATACTATAGGGATTGGTTTCATAATAAAAAATATTTGCTTAAATTAATGACTAGGGCTTTGGTAGGAGAAACTGATGATAACTTTACATATTTTCCTAAATACTTAATTGAATCCATAGATACTTTTGTGAAGAAAATAAAACAAGAATTTTATGATGACATCACTATGATGGAAGTAATGGATATTTTTGTGAATACCAAACAAAATACTAATGAATCTATGAGTGATTTCTATAGGAGGTGGAAAATACTTAAAAGTCATGCTAATATGACTTTAACTAAAAAGGAAGCCACAACCATATTTGTAAACAAGCTTAGACCACCCTTTTAAGCTAAGATCTAGGAACATAATCTATATATTTTGTCCTCAATAGACAAGGTCCTAAAATTTGCTAAAATTCTTGTACATTGGAAAAAGAAGAAAGGCAAAAAATCCTTTAAATCTAAAAACCCAAACAAGAATGTTGTAGGGAATGGAATTTGTAATGTAGTTATCCAAGATACCTCTCATGAGATAGATATTGTTGAAGCTCCTATGCAAATGTTGATAAAATTTAATAGTGGTCTAAGAGTTGAGAATATAGTACCATAACAAACTCATAAAGATATTCTCAAAAATTTTCCACCACCCAAGCTTAGAAATTACCATTATAATAATAGGTTTGTAGTACTAGCATGATATGATTCCAAGAAATGTTTCTTTTGGCATGTGACTTATGGCCACAATTATACTACTTGCTCAGATTTATGTAAATTTTATTTTAAGTAAACCTTATCCAAATTTTAACATTGATAAAGTTAATAATTATAGGATCAATTTATTTAATGAAAATAAACAAGAGATCTCCAAAAATAATATAATAATCATCACAATTAAATATGATGTATCCATAATATTGCATTCACCAACCAAGAACAATAGGCTCCCAACCAACAATAGGGAGTGAATAAAAATCAAGATCAAGGGTTTAATCAATAGGATCATTAAAATGACCCTCCAATAAAGATCAAGGGTTTAATCAATAGGGTTTAACCAATAGGAGCATACCTCTAGAATATGGACACTAGTGAAAAGGATACCTTTGGTAGGACACAAAATTTTAAATTTTATTCAGGAAAGAACTTAGGCACAAGCAATGACAGGGAAGAAAACCTTTATTTTGGACCTTAGGATAGCGTGGGTGGAGGCATGGAAGTCATGGACATTGGAGGGGACCCTCCAACTAACCATAAAATATTTAAACTTGTCTCCTTTGCAGAGATATTCTAAAAAGGTTTGGGATCCTCGACACCACATTTCCAAAATGGTTCTATTTCTCTTATTTTGAATGGTAGAGAGGTGGTAATACTTTATTTTGCTATGGCTTATTGTATTTCTATGGATTCATTATCATTGGTTGGAAAATTCGTGGGTCCACACCCAAAAATTGAATCCATCCAAAAATAGGCTCTCCAAATGATGACCAAGTGGCAATATGGATCTAGTTGCTCTACTCAGAGGATTCTTCCTTATCAAACTTAGAAACCCAAAAGACAATAATGGCATCCTCACTAGTGGCCCATGGTTCTTTGATAGGCATAGTCTTTTTATTAGAATATGGGGAGAATATTTTTGTTAGGGTACCTAGGAATCAATATTTTGGGAAATATTATAATATTGTATTAGGGTTGGCATGGGCCACACATAACCCAAGGTTGATTGTATTATATTATAATATAATATTATAATACAATAAACCTTGGGTTATGTGTGGCCCATGCAAAACCTTATACAATATAATAATATATTCCCAAATATCTATTCCTAGGTACCCTAACAATTTCAACCCTGAAACTCAAAGCATAAACTTTACACCCATCTAAATTAGATTTTTAGGCTTACTAGTCTAGTTCTAACATGAAAGAATATTGAGAGCAAAGGCCCAAACTATAGGTGAAATAATAACTTTTGACTCAACAATTAAAGAAAATTATTGAATGGTTTATGCTCACCTATGCATCAATGCCAACCTTAATTTTTAACTACCTACATTCATGGACTTGCTCTCTAGATCCTCCTATAAATATCAAGCAATCAAATATGAGAACAAGCCTACATTCTACGTTGAGTGTCACACACAAGGTCATCTTAGAGCACATTACCCCTCCATAATTTTGAAAAAAAAATTTAAGAACCTTGATCAAATAAATCTATGGATAATCGATGAAGAAATGCCCATGTATCGAAGAAGCACCCCTTTGGCTCAGACTATGTTTCCAATGCTTCTAATTCTATTTTATATACCTTAGAGAAATATTCTATCTTGGAAATCGATCTCTCAACCAACAATCTTGATACCAAAGGCAAGCTACATATTCAATATTTACCTACTGAATCCCATGACCAAGGTATGTTCTCTTTTTGCTTTCACTAATCATTTCATTCCCCTATTTAAGAAGTTGCATTATCAGGAGGAACTTAATCTTATAATGAAATTCCTCTTCTTAGAGTCTAATCCAAACTCATTTTTGAAGCCTAATTCCTCATCAAGGTCTAGTCCTTCAAATCCTCCCCCTAATTAAATATCTCTAGACCTTATTAATGAACTATCCTCTCTTGCTAGCCTAGTTGAGTCTTTTAGCCCTCCCAAAATTGTGACCAAAAATCAAGGGAAAAAATCCTTCGTTGATATTGGTAGTGATAAGAAAGAAATAAGGCCCTCCATTCTGGATTTGAGAAGGAAAGAAGTTAAATATTAAATCACCAATGGCACTCAAACCACTCTCTTCTTAGCCCTTGTGGAAATTCCCATTAGAAACATTCCAAAGGATGATGGAAAATGAACCAAACCCCCTTGTCCTAGGGTAGAGGAGGGAAAAAAATTCTTCCAAAAGTCATAAATGAAGATCATCTCATGGAATGTGAGAGGCTTTAATGGCCTAACCAGACAAAGGTTGGTATCAACCATGAAGAAGGATCTTAGACCTACTATCTATTACTTCAGGAGATAAAAATTGATGAAAAAAGTTTGGAAAGGATTGCTAAAAGTTTATGGAGAAATATTGAATACATTACTAGCCCTTCCTAGGGAGCTTTGGGAGGCTTGCTATTCCTATGGAACCCAAAAAAAGTATAAGGGGGAGTTTTATCACCATAAAATAGAATCATCGATATTATTTTTTACTATAAATATAGCAAAGCAAGATGGATCCTTTCAAATATCTATGCCCCCAATAATCCTCTATAAAGATTGATTCTCTGGAGCACTCTCAACCAAATGCAAACCATATTCTTATATAAACCATGGATGCTTGTTGGAGATTTTAACTCCCCCTCTATCCTTCTAAAAAATATTGGAGGAATGACCATCACCCTAAGATTCTAATGGATGTCCAACTCAAAGAAAATAAATTTACATGGAGTAACAGGAGGGTAGGCAGCCATCTCATCCAACTAAAGTAGGAAAAATTCCTCCTATCCAAAATAATTCACTGGTTTAGGGATGTTGCTTTGAAATCCCTCTTTAAAGTTAGATTAGACCACAATCCTTTAATTATTGAAGGTCTTCAATCAATTTCCTTCTTCAAAAATCCCTTTAGGTTTAAAAATATGTGGCTCTAACATCCTGACCTCAAAGTTCATGTTGTTGAATGGTGGAATCAAAAGTTCATAAGCTTGCTCATTAACCAAATTTCCAAAAAACTATATTTTATCAAAGCTAATATCTAGGTGTGGAACAAGGAGGTGTTTTGCAACATCTTAAAAAATAAGTAGACCATCCAAGAACAAATAAAAACTATAGAGAAAGAAATCCAATTTGAAAACTCATCTCTCCAGATCAAGGAAGAAGAAAATAGACTTTTGGTCAAGTTCCACAATGCTTCAGCAGGGGAAGAGATCTTTTGGAGACAAAAATCAATAGCCCTATGGCTAAGAGAAGGTGAATCTAACAAAAATTTCTTTCATGCCTCAACTCTCAAGCATCACAACCACAATAAGATCAAAGAACTTTCCAAGAGTGATGGGTATGTCCTTAGTGATATTTTTGATATTTGTGCTAAAGCCATTTCTTACTTTGAAAACCTCCTTAGTCCCCATACCTCATGTTCTACCCATGGTTATAATCCTCTCATCCAGAGCATCTTGAGCCTAATTTCTCTTGAGGTCAACTCACATCTTCTCAATCCCTTTTCCCATGATGAAATTAAGAACACCCTTTTCTCCATGCACGCTAATAAAGCCCTTATCTTGGATGGAATTTCCTCCTTGATTCTTTCAATGTTTCTAGGATATTATCAACATTGACATTTATGAGACTATTTAGAAAGTTCAAAGAAATAAAATCATTCCCAAGGATTTTAATTCAACCTTTTTATCACGCATCCCCAAGTCCCCTACCAACATAACCCTTTCAAAATTTATGCCAATAATTCTATACAATGTCATTTACAAAATTATCATCAAATTCATGACCAATAGAATTAAGGACATCCTCCCTCTTATCATTGATCCCTACCAGGGAAGCATGGTTAAAGGAATACTCTTAGGTTCTTCCTCAAGCTTGACATGAACAAAGCCTTTGATAGAGTATCCCAGAGGTTCCTTTTTGTAGTCCTATCCAAATTTGGGTCCCATAATGATTGGATTGCTCTCATCAAGAAATATCTCTCAATAGTCTAGTTCTACGGCATCATCAACGGGTCAACTATAGGTTAACTCAGGACCTTCCCTTTTCTAGTAGGAAGACCAACCACTATGCCACTCAATACATTGTATTTGAAAGCCCCCATTTCTTCCCAAGGTATGTATGCTATCCAATGTAATAAGAAAATAACTCAAAAAATGCTTCACATAGAATAGAACTACTGAATAAGGCCTTTTGAGGAAGTGATCCAATCACTATGCTATTGATGAGGATGAGACTAAAGTAAGATCTTGCTAAAGTGCATAAAATAAGGCTTGTGTTCGAAAAGGGATATAATTGGGTTTTGAAATAATAATATTCTAGCCATAACCAAGAGTACCTACCATTGTACCACTTCCTTCTAACATGAACTATAGGCTAGTAAATCCATATTAACCTAGATATGATGTTGAAGAGTAGAAAAATATGAGTTTTCAATCCAATACCTCCTAGATAGGAACACATGAACAAACCATTGCATCCACCATGCCAACATAGCCATAAATTTAGAATTGAGTCATGTAGAGTATCATAGGGGCATGAACATAGATACCACATTTGCACGAGCAAGTTCGTTGAGTAGGAAAACAAAATGCATGGAGACAATTTGAAATTTAAATATTTTAAAAAACCTAAATATGATTTCAAAATCACTAGTGAAAATATATTCTATTGAATGAGTGATAGAGATCCAGAATTGACTCTAATACCATGTTTGAATTTGTAATAATTATAAAAAATCTTCCATCATAGTTGTGTGCCAAAAATAAGAAAAGGTAATTCAAAAGATAGCAATAATAAAAAATGCAAAGCAATAGAGGGAGACAACAAGAAGTATAAGGTAGATTGTGGCACGATATTTAGGTGGAGCAATAGAAAAATGTAAAGTATTATTAATTCTCCAAAATGTAGTGTTTATAATGCTTAAATAATAGGAGAATTAACTACCTTAGAAAACTTAGGGAATAGATAGGGAAGAAGAAAAATAGGGAGGAAAGGAGGAAAGGAAATAGGAGTCAAACTCCCTACCATCCATGCCATCCAATCTACCCAGTTAGCTGCCATCCAAGCCATCCAATCTACCCAGTCAACTGCCATCCAAGGAGGTAAAAGGGTAAGGTCCAAAGCTTACCATTGTCAAAAAAAAATTGTACCTTTTACCACTTTAACTTCCAACATTCTCCCCCTTAAAGTTGATAGGACTGACTATACAGTCTCTTAGCTTTATATATTGAGCTTTAGATATACCTTTGGTGAAGATGTCTGCAATGTTATCTAAAGTGTTGTAATATTAAAGCTCAACTATCTACTGTTCCACCATATATCGAATGAAATGATACTTCATATCAAAATGCTTTGATTTGCTATGGTGGATTGGATTGTATGCCAATTGAATGGCACTTATATTATCACAATACAGTTGAGTTGGACCACTTTGACTTTCTCCAATATCTTCAAGGACTTTTCTCAACCATAGGGCTTGAGTACTAGCATGTGTGATGGCTATATACTCAGCCTCGGTAGATGACAATGCTACAATAATTTGTTTCTTGGAACTCCATGTAATTAGTCCTGATCCTAGACTAAAACAATTTCCTGATGTAGATTTCCTATCATCTATATTGCTGCCCCAATCACTGTCACTGAAGCCAACTAATTTCACAGAATTAAATTTTTGGTAATGGATTCAAAAATCCAATGTACCTTTTACATATCTTAATATTCTTTTAGTTTCTTGTAGATGCAGCTGAGATGGACTTGCCATAAACCTTGAAACTAGATAAATAGCATATTGAATATCAGGCCTTGTGTTGGTGAGAAACATCAGACTCCCAACCATGCTTTTGTAAGTGGTCATGTCAACCTTTGATGCTTCGTCGTCCTTGCTCAATTGGATCCCATGTCTAGTTGGAGTTGCAACTGATTTGCACTACTCCATGGCAAATTTCTTGATCATGTCTCGAGCATACTTGTGTTGACATATGAAGATCCCTTTGTTTGATTGATGCACTTCCATGCCTAGGAAGTATAGCATTAGACCAAGATCTTTCATATCAAAATGTTTCATCATGGAGTTTTTGAACTCCATATTCATTTTAGTGTTACTACCCATAAATATTAGATCATCCACATACAAACAAACTATGAGAATGTCTACTCCATGCTTTAGGTAGTACAAATTTGGTTCAATTTTACTTCTTGTGAATCCATACTTGTTGAAATAGCCATCAATGCGTGAGTACCAAGATCTTGGTGCTTGCTTGAGGCCATAAAGTACTTTGTTCAATTTATAAATAAGGTTCTCCTTTCCCTGTTCTTGAAAGCCTTGAGGTTGTTGAACATAAACCTCCTCTGTCAAGTATCTGTTCAAAAAATAACTTTTCACATCCATGTGTTGAACATTCCATCCTTTATGGGCTACTAAGGAAAGAAAATATCTGATTTTCTCTTGTCGTGCAACTAGAGCAAAGGTTTCCTTATAGTCAATTCCAAATTTTTGAGTAAAACCTTTTGCTACTAGTCTCACCTTATGCCTCTCAATGCTTCCATCAACATTTTATTTGGTCTTGTAGACCCATTTACATCCAACACATTTTTTTCCTTTGGGTAGCTTTACTAGCTCCCATGTATCATTATTTTTTATAGAGGTTATTTCCTCTTTCATGGCTTCTTGCCATACATTTTGAGTACAAGACTTCTCATATCTAGCTGGTTCTATCTAAGCATTAGCCAATAAATCATAATTGACTACATCTCCTCTAGGATCATGGGAGTCATTATCCCCATACAATTGCAAATTTTCAAGTTGTTGCAAAACTGTATTCATTTCACTAGCTTGGCTTCTAGTGAATCTTCTCTGGAAATTCTGATACAAAATTTGAAAATATGGATGATGTTGTAATTTTCTTTTGCCTCTTGATGGAGAGTCTCTGTAAATGTCCATTGGTAAAGAACTTACTGATCTCTGTGGAGAAGGACTTGGAGTGGCAGTTGAAATACTTGATGTAGTACTCCTGTATGGGCTTGGAGGGGGTGGTGTGCCTTTGTTTTTCTTGGGAGACACCTGCTATACCAATGAAGAACTTACATTTTGGGACTCATCATCAACATAAATTCTTTGATGACCCCATTCTCCCCCTTCATCAAAAATTACATCCCTGGAGAGTACAATTTTATGAGTCTTGGGGTTGTAGAGTCTATATGCTTTTGTAGAATCACAATACCCTACAAATATACAAGCTTGAATTTTGGGATCAAGCTTATTCTTTTTCTCATAAGGAATATGTGCATATGCTAAAGAACCAAAAACTTTGAAGTTATTTACATTTGGTTTCTTTTCGTACCACCCCTCATAAGGAGTGACACCATCTAAAATAGAAGTTGGACTTCTATTTATAATGTATACACTGGTTCTTATAGCATCAGCCCAGTACATATTAGTTAGATGCTTAGTCTGAAGCATCGTTCTTGCCATCTCAACTATGATGTGGTTCTTTCTCTCTACCACACCATTCTGTTGTGGGGTATAGGCAGTGGTGAATTGCCTTTTTATACCACTTGCTTTACAATATTTCAAGAATGCTTTTGAGAAGTATTCACCTCCTCGATCTATCCTAAGATATTTTACATAATTCCCACTTTGATTCTCTACATTGTTTCTAAAATCTATGAAGCAATCAAAAGCTTCATATTTATGTTTCAAGAAATAAATCCAACACATTCTAGAGAAATCATCTATGAAAGTGATAAAATAAGAATTGTTTTTGAGACTCTGTGTTTGCATTGGACCACAGATGTCTGAATGCACTAACTAAAGTGGATAGTTGGCTCTCCACACTTGTCCTTTCAAAAACTTTGACCTTGAGTGCTTTCCCAAAGCACATCCTTCACAGACCTCCTTCTGTTCATTGATTTTTGGAAGTCCTATCACCACATCTTGAGAAGAGAGTAGTTTCAAGCTAGCGAAATTAAGGTGACCATATCACAAATGCCAAAGCACACTTGGATTTGTTATAGCTACATTTGGAATTTGAGCTCCTCCTAGATCACCAAATTTGAGAGGGAATAACCAATTCTTGGTCATGGAACCTGTGTTATGACATGATTACAATTGTTTTTATCAAAAATGATACATTGTCCTTCATCAAATACAAGTTTGTAATTGTTCTCCATAATTTGCCCAATGCTTAACAGATTGTGTTGGAGCTTTGGAGTGTAATAGATGTCATTCATTTTCTTTAGTCCTTATTTGGTTGGAACATCCATGGCTCCAATTCCCTCTACTTGCAATGCTTTATCATCCACTAATTTGATTTGGGATTTATAAGTGGAATCTAGAGTTGCAAATAAATTTTCTTTGCCACTCATATGATTTAAGCAACCAGTATCCAGAATCCATGTGTCATTTAGATTCTATTCTGATTTTCCATATGAAAGAAAAATATTAGAGGTATCATCTTCTTCTCCATAATTTCCATATTTACTAATGTTGCCTTGTGAATATTTTGACCAGCAGTCACGAGCAAAGTGACCTGGCTTGCCACAGTTGAAACAAGTTGTTTTGGACTTATCACTTCCTCACCCTTAATTTCCACTTTGTCTTGGATTCCTCCTCGATTTTTATTTCCACCTCTATGATGATTACCTCCTCTGTATGAGTTGCCTCCTCTGTTGGAGTTGCCTCCTATGTTCTGGTTGCCTCCTCTATTTTTGTTGCCTCCTTTGTAGTTGCCTCTGCCTCTACCTCTTTGTTTTCCTCTGCCTTGACCTCTTCCATATCCTCTTCCATTATTTTCATTGGAAGTGAAGGCCTTCTCATCGCCTCCGTAGCTAGTTGAAGGAGATTATGGAAATATCTCTTCATGTGACATTAACGATCCGATTAATGCATCGAATGTTAAAGTGGAAAGATCTTTGGATTCTTCTATAATTATGGCAATATGATTCCATCTCTATGGAAGTGTTCGCAACACTTTTGTTACAATTGTCTTAGGCTTGATTTCCTTGCCAAGTGTAACCATTTTATCAACAATTGCTTTTACTCTAACACAATAATCATCGACTTTTTCATCATCTTTCATTCTGAGATTTTCAAAATATATTTTTAGTGTTTGAAGCCTCACCTACTTCACTTGATTACTACCCTAGAATCTATCACTCAAATATTTTGATGCAACTTGTGTAGTTGTACAAGCGACGATTCTAGGGAATATACTTTTCTCCAACGCTGCTTGAAGATGAGAAAGAGCAGAAGAGTTGCTCTTTTGTCCTTCTTTTCATGTTTTCTTGTTTGTGGCACTTAGTGTTGTCCAGTCTGAGGGTTCTGTGTAACCCTCTTCTATTATGTCCCACAAACCTCTTCCTATGAGCAGGGTTTTCATTTTTATAGACGAATACTCGTAGTCATAACTGTTGAACTCTGGTATAGGTAAACTATTGTGTGAGGCCATAGTTACTAAAAAAATCTTTTTATTTCATAGTTACAATAAATCACTCTACTTTTTCAAAGAAGTAAGGAAGAAGAAAGAAGAAAGAAGAAAGAAGAGATTACAAATTTAAGTCAATTCTGACTTGATTTACTCTATCATTGATTGCTTGTTCCTCTTTTTTGTGGGGATGTTATCTCTTGATTCATGAAATTTTCTGCTACTTCTTCTTTGTCGTCACTTATAAATATTATTTCTGGTGATTCTCGTTCTAAAATTTCCACTGAAATACTATAGTCTGTATATTCTGATTCTTGTGGTGCAGCTTGTACGAATTCTGATTGTTCAAATTGACTCTTGAAAGAGTTATCTTCAAAGTCTACCTCGTACCCTGAGTCAGGATACCTTTGATGTGCAATTACTGCATTCTGAAGTTGGCTAAACACAATGTTGAGCCCATAACATCTTACTTTTTCATTGAATCTATCTACACCTTCTCTTGCTAAAATTGCACATAAGGCATGATAACAACCATTTGGTCTTATCATCAATGCCTCTTTACATTTTTATAATTTTTATCCTTTATCTCTTTTACAAAAAAAAACTAAGCCTCTTAGGCTTATTACACAAGATTTCTACAGTTTGTGATTCCTTGAATCAAGTGAAAAATGAACCCTTCTATTACAATGAATTGCCTCTTAGGCAATATTCTCCTTCTTTTATAGTATTAAAAAAATCTATATTGCTATTTAATAAAAAATAATAATTGCCCTTTAAAAAACAATTTTTTAAAAAAACAACTATATTTAATTTATTAAATATAATATAAATAATTAATTTAATAATATAAAGAAAATTTTCAAAAAAAAACTTTAAAAAACATTTTTAAACCCTTGCAGGAATCGAACCCACAACCTATATCCTTCAACAAATCATGCTTACCAACTCGGCCACCACCGCCGATGAGAATCAAAGGCAAAGAAAATCAATTTCAAGACTTTCAACTTTTGCTTTCATAAAAAATATAATGAAAAAATGTTACCGCCGGGTTTCGAACCTATGATCTTCCAGGGACGGGTGCCTTAATGCTGGCTCCTCGAGCCAGTCGAGATGCATGGTTGGATGGGAAGGAAAATGAGGCTTGCCTCCTTTATCTTGTCATGGCCACACACAAGACAAAAAAAATTAAAGGGACTTTAGTCCCACATCCACTGTGCGATGCCGTTTGAGGTGTTTAAAACCCTCAACGTGCACAATGTCACTTGATTTCCTTTGGGTAATCAGTGATCGCCCTTTTGTCTCCTTCTCAAGTCTGTTTCTCCTCACCATGTCGCCTATCACCTTTGCTCACCACGTAGCCTATCTTCTGGTCTACCACATCGCCTATTGTCTAGTCTCTAGTCTATGTTGGTCTTGCTCTCTCCTTGCCATGTGTTGATGTTCGGTTGGATTTTCCTATGGTTTGTTCCTCCTCCTCACGTGCTCTCTATGCGGGCCTTCTCCAAACCTCACCTCGGTTCATGATTAGTGGGCCCTCTCAACCTCACCTCGATTTGCATGGTGCAGGCCCTCTCGACCTCGCCTCGGTTCATGTGCTATTGGTCTCCTTCGACCTTGATCCATGGGCCCTATTTGACCTCAGTCTGATACTAGATGTGGCACGGTAGGTAGGTGGAGCAATAGAAAAATGTAAAGTATTATTAATTCTCCAAAATGCAGTGTTTACAATGCTTAAATAATAAGAGAATTAAATGCCTTAGAAAACTTAGGGAATAGATAGGGAAGAAGAAAAATAGGGAGGAAAGGAGGAAAGAAAATAGGAGTCGAACTCCCTACCATCCATGTCGTCCAATCTGCCCAGTCAGTTGTCATCCAAGCCATCCAATCTACCCAGTCAGTTGTCGTCCAAGGAGGTAAAAGGGTAAGGTCCAAATCTTACCATTTTCAAACAAAAATTATACCTTTTACCGCTTTAACTTCCAACATAGATGCCCATGGGCACCCCAATATATCACATTTTATTCATACTAATATACAAATGGACCCTCATTAAAGGGTATTTATAATGATACGAAATCCCCAATGAGAGGTTAAACTCAAACTGACATAAACTTAATCTTGAGGTTGAACTTACAATATAATAATAATAAATTATCCTTTTAAGTAAGGTTATCTGTAAAAGTGGATTAACTGATATCACTAAGGGTGGAATATGAAAGGGGCCCACAGGCTTACATGAACATGCCTATAGGATTACATAAATAATAAATGCTTGTAGGATTATATAATCACATGCCCATAGGCTACATAAATGGTGCTCATAAGCACCTAATCACATTTTGACCTTGGCCTAAACAAGAAATTATACAAATTTTAATAATTGGATCAAAAAATGTAGAAAATTAGTTCTCTAGTGAGATTCTTGTCTAACGCGAGAGGTATTTTTTAAAGTTTATTTTCTTATTTTTCATTAGTTTTTCTTCTTTTTCGTCTTCTTGCTTCTTTTATTTTTTGTTCTTTAGATCAAAATACAAAGTAGAAAATGGGAAAGTGGAAAAAATAAAGGGATATTATACACATATGTATATATATTTAGAAACATAAGGTTGAGGTCTCAAATCATATTAGAGATATTTTAGATATTTTCCATTCATAGAAATGGATAACTTTTGGTAGTCTAAGTTTTTTAATTCATAGGAATTGATGCCTCTCACCTTGGATATTTCGTATGGTCTACTCTAGAGGGAATACAACTTCATATGCTTTCCTAGCTTGTTCCAATATTCATCCCATTTTAGCACCATGTCATCCACCTTGAATTATAGTTTTTTGGTCAAACCAATGTTTTATGGTTGATTGGTGTTTGATGAATCATTTGAATGATTTTTTATAATTCTAATATAATAATAGAAGCTTATTTAATCTTTCTTGCATAAGTTAAATGTTCATGTCTTTGAGATCCATTTGCTTAGCTATTTTGAGTGATAGAAGCTCTAAATTGATTGGCATGATGATGTCTTTACCATGAACCAAGTTAATGGTGCATTATCAATTGTTCTTTGTTAGCCCAAATTTCCTTCTTCAATTGGGTGTCTTTTTTTCTCTATGATTCTCTTTGAGGTATTTACCATGTTCTTGTTAGTGGATTTGGAAACCCATTCCCTTATAGGTGGTAATTTGATGAAGTTTTAAGGATAATTCCATATTATACAACAAGTTATATTAGCTTAGACCCTTTAAATACCTATGCTTTATCTGTTATGATCACTGAGGGGACTCTAAGTTGAATGACTATATTTCAACAACAAAATAATAGCCTCTTGATTTAAAATTTTTATAGGAGCTACTTCTACCCACATGATAAAGTGATTTTTTATTACAAGAATCCACCTGTGACCCAAATAAGTTAATGGATTTTTCTTGCCAATTAAATCTAAATCCCATTACTAGAGTGGCTCTAAATCAATTATAGGTTACAAAGGCATTATTTACTTCATTTTCTAACAATAATATAGCATGATTTGTAATGTTTAACTTATTAGAAATAATATAATTTGGTTATTGGTCAATGATATCTAAATCATTGTATCTTATAAGTTGTGTTATATGTTGAATGATTTCCTCCATTGTGATATTTTTATAACAAATCATTGGACTTTTCTTCTTCAATGCATCCTAAGAATATTATATTATGTTCTTTTTGGATTAGTACACCATAAATAAACTTATAATTGGTGGTCATTTACGTAAATGTTTTTCTCTATATTATCATGGGGCATTTTGTATTGGTATTGTTTTGCATATAGTCTATAATTTATTTCATCCTTTTGGTGTGATTTTGAACCTTTAAGGGTTTTTTTGGTTGTTCTTGTTCATTTAAAAATCTAATATGTTCCACTGTATGGGGTCCCATAAGGTTCTTTCATACAATTCCATCTCTAGCCAAGCTTGTTATCAAAAATTTTATGTTGAATTATTGGATTTTGGTTACCCACCCTACACATTTCTCACTAAGTTTGCTAGCTAAAACAAAATTGTAGTTCTGCTGTAAGAAAGATAGTGTTTTACCTTCATTAGTTCTTTAATAATTATGAAAATATATTTCTATATGAGTTGATATATTTTTGATGTTGTATAGAGTTTGAATCATACCAAATAACTACTTCTTAATGCTTTTGTATGAGAATAGCTACTATACTAACATTTATACCAAATACATAGAATATAAAATCCTTATTGTAATCAAGATTCACTAGTACTAGGTATCTAGATATAGTGTCCTTAATATTATAAAAGGCATGTCTGTTAGAGTAGGTTGTTTACCTTAGCTCATGTTCACCTAGGTAACTTATTTTCCTTATATTTAGTTATTCCATGTATTTTCCCCACCCACTTATGTGTGGATATTTCATTTATCTTATTTAGATATTATGAGATGTTACATATTTATTTCTTAGATATTATGGGGGTATTTTTAGGTTTGACTATTCCTAGGAGTTATTGGGATATTTAGGTATATTTGGAGGGTTGATATTCTTTCTTCCCATAACGGTTACAGATCTATGGACCATATCACTTAATCCTTTTGTACGGTGGATATTTGTCCTTAGCTTGATCCTACCTCTATGGTTGACCATCCTTAACTATATAATCAAAGCACCTTCATTGTACTCATGGAGAAGAGGAAGCTCATTATTCATGTATAATATATGATATTGTTGCTCATTGTTTTGCATATCCATTTGTAAGCTTATGCTATCAATTTGCTTTCAGATTCTTATTTTGGTTGAATGTGGTATTCTGTTAACACTTGAGATCCTTGCATCTTGGAATGATCTAATTATAATTCCTTTCATGGAATCAGAGCAATAGGTGTTGTAGTCATCCATTTTTGAGTGTTATGTAGTTGTTTCTCTTGCAGGTTCAAAGATTGGTGTGGAAGATTCAATTTTTGTGATCGAGTACTTGGTGGAGTTTTTTGGCCAGTTTGTGTCTCTCCTTCCATTTTCAGATCATCACAAGCCTCCTAATATCTCTTCTTCCCATACTGCAATAGCCTCATTCCCTTGGATCTGTCCTAAGAATTTTTCTTCTTTAGCATTTCCTTTTTTGGCAGGGTCACCAACCCAACCAATTTTTTATATTTTGCATGTATCTCCTAATAGAAATGCAATTTTTTCATGAAATTTTTTTGAGGTCTGTAGATGCATTCATTTGAGTTGTGCCAAAAATTTCAGCTCATTTGGATCAATATTCCTTCAAGATATCTTTATTTTACGAAAACCTACACTTTTTTTAGTAGTCTGCATATATATTCATCAAAACTTCTAAGGTTTTATAGATTGTTTTATAGAATGTGTAAAATCATATTATAGACTGTCCCATAAAATTTCAAATAATTTGGAGTAGTATTCTGGCAGTTATAGTGATTTTACTATTTTTAGTAAACTCATCATTTTAGGAGAAATATTGGGAGTTGCTTAGCAAATTTTTTTCTTACCTTGTAAAATCATTATTTTGATATGTCTATAAAATTTCAGATTTTTTGCATCTGTATTTATACATTTATAATGATTTTATGACTGCAATCTCAATATTGCATTGTGAAAAGGTTTTTGCACTTGAATCGGTATATGGACTATTGTTATAAAGTCACATATTCCTTTATTTGTTGTTTGTCCACTTATTTTAGACCTTTGTGATCAGATTACTTGGTGTTCAATATTGGTGGAGCCTACACATTGTTGTGCTTGAGGAATCCTCTTTGAATTCCCTTGTTTTGTTGTGGTGCATCCTCTTGTGCCAATCTTCGTCATTGAGGCACTTAGTTTGAAGGAGGGGATTCTTTGTGGAATTCATTTGGAGATTTTTTAGAGTTTAGAGGATTCATTTGTGCATTGGTGTTATTTTATGGTATTTTTCACCACCTTGTGACATCACACTAGACCTCTCATATTATAATGGCATTTTATTTTGGGGGGGCTCTTCTACTTTTGAGGACATCTTGGAAACTTATTTTTTTACACTTAGCATAGAGGCAAATACTAAAACTTTTGAAGCATGGTTTAAGGTACTTTTTTTATTATGCCAAATTGAAGGTTTGGATCCTTTGTTCATAACTCCAAAATCCAAACCAATGGTGAAGGATAAGGAGTATGGGACATGGTTCATGAATAATTTAAGGATCTCTAGCATGATTTATCATTTAGTTTGTGGGCAGCTTCAAAATTTTATTGGAGTTCACAAGAACACACCTCACCTTATCATAAGTTAAAAAGAAATTTTTTACCCAAGGCACCTTCTCTTACAATTGCTTGCATGGAGGACATCATTTATGACATTGCATATTTGTTTTTGGAGTCACTATCTCATGATGTTTTGGATGATGAGGTTGATGTTATAGTACCTGATTTAGATATTTTATAGGATACATATCCACACTTGTATTATGTGGATGATCATGTTTATGTTGTAGAGTATACAACAAATATTTCATGGCATATCACATCCTTACATATAGATGACTTATTGGATGGCATTACCTCTCTCTTCATTGAGAGTCACACATGTGATTTTCTTGACATGTATGATGACCTCACTCATTTATTTGATGATGATGTATACATTGTATCTCCTCCATGTACTTATTCCTTTGTGGAGTCTTTTTTGGTGTGTCCTTTTAGTAAGCCACCTTGTCCAATATTTTCTTCTCCTATTTCTTTCACATTGGATGATGTACTCCTAGAAGAGTTGGATACAAATATTTTGTCTTCAGTTGGACTCTCACTTGGATATCCTAAAGACCATGTTTATTATTTTGAGGCTTTTAAGCCTTCAATTCTTTCTCTTGTTGCTTCCATGGGCTCATCATTACTTATGCAACAAGACATTGGTGATTATTCCTTGATGGATTCTCTTCAAACATCTCTTCCACTTTTGCACACTCATGGTTTTATGCATATTGATCTTTTGGATGTTGATTGGGACTATATTCTACCCTATTTTCATGTTGGTTTGGGCTTCTACATTCTTGGAGATTCATTTCATAATTCATTGGTGATATATTCTTCACTTCATATTAGTTTGAAGGATTCTATGTCATCATTCTACATTTTATTCCCATATTCTCACACTCACTTGGAGTGGGAAGACATTCGGTGGATGCTTCATGGCTACTTTATTCCTTGTCAGGGACACATTTCTCATCGTAGAGGCATCCACTTATTAATAGGAATTCATGGAGATTGTCATCCTAGGGGGTTTTTGGGAGCACTCTTTGGCTCCATTCCTACTTTTTCTTCTCTATTTCTAGCTAGATGGTTTTTTTCCACATAGTTTTCCACCTTTTGGTTCAGGATCTTCTGGATACACATTGTACATGAGTACCTAATCAGGTCTTGTTGTTGGGACTCATATTATGGATATGCCACTTTACTTTTTGGTACCTAGCTTCACTTGAGGGGGGTGTTAGAGTAGGTTTTTTACCTTAGCTCATGTTCACCTAGGTAACTTATTTTCCTTTTATTTAGTTATTCCATGTATTTTCCCCACCCACTTATGTGTGGATATTTCATTTATCTTATTTAGATATTATGAGATGTTACATATTTATTTCTTAGGTATAATGGGGATATTTTTAGGTTTCACTATTATGAGTTATGGGGATATTTTAGATATATTTGGAGGGTTGATATTCTTTCTCCCCATAGCTATTACAGATATATGGACCATATCACTTATTCCTTTTGTATGGTGGATATTTATCCTTAGCTTGATTCTACCACTATGGTTGATCATCCTTGCCTATATAAGCAAGGCACCTTCATTGTACTAATTGAGAAGAGGAAGTTCATTATTCATGTATAATATACGATAATGTTTCTCATTGTTTTGCATATCCATTTGTAATCTTATGCTATAAATTTACTTTCAGGTTCTTGTTTTGGTTGAATGTGGTGTTTTGTTAACACTTGAGATCCTTGTAGCTTGGAATGATCTAATTATCATTCCTTTAAATGTCTTCCTTCCTTTGTACATTTGAAACCAATGTCCTTTTTTGTCATCTTCATCATTGACTTGACAATTTTGGCAAAATTAGTAATAAACCTATGTAAAAATTGGATTTATTCTATGAATGATTGGATTCATTTCTTAGATGAGGATAGTGGTAGTTCTTGGATAGCATTTATTATATTTAGATCAATATCAACGTTATTATTTCAAACACCATGACCTAATAACTTTTCTTATTGTACATAGAATATGGAATTCATAGGGTTCAAAGAGATTCTAATCTCTCTTCATAGTTTAAAAACTACACAACGGTGATTTATGTATTTATTTATATTATTGGATAATAATATCAAATAATATTAGATATATTAGAGCAATTTCATTGACAAGCACTTAGAATACAATGTACATTACTTGATGAAATATAGTACCTACATCTAATAGCCCAAATAGAATTCATTGATATATGAATTTCACCCATTTTATTATAACATAAATTCTAATGTGGTCTTGTTACCTTACCTAGATCTGATTATACATAAATAATCCATCTAGTAATGGCATCATATCTAACACTACTATCAGTTATAATATTTATTCCATGCATAATCTAAAGTCTCTTTTTTTCTTTCATAATAGTACAAGATTTGTGACCCATGAGCAATGCTTTATTAGAAAAATTATTTATTCTTGTAATAACCTAATCAATCATTTTATCATGACTAACTAAATATTTGGAATAAATAGTCTTTGCCTCTACCTAAATGGTTTGAATCCTAGTTCTAGATCAAGGGTGTTCTCTATCACCTTCATGTTATACCCTTATAGATTGTCATAATCTAAGCAATGACATCATCTTATTTGGTGTAAATTTCTTCAAAAAAGTCCACATATTTAATGTAATATTTTTTAGACACTAAGGATTTTTTATCAATAACTTTGTTTGACCAATACAATGAGGAATTTTATTCAATATTTCTCTTCTTGGCATTGTCATCTAGATTAAATAAAATTTTAGTGTAATAAAGCCTATAGGAAATTGGTTGCTATATTATTATATCAAAATGCCTTTGACATCTTCTCTACACTCATTGCAATTTATTAATATTATATTCTTATTATACTAAGAAGTCAATAACTTGTTCATCACTTTGGAAATCCTACTAGTGATTGGTATTATTGGGTATTGATAGCCTGAATTTCACTTCCACATCTTCCAATTTACGTGACAGATTGGTCATTGTGTAGAATTGGGTTGCTATAGATGATATTTATTTTTCTCTTTAATTTTTTTCTCATGCAATTGCTTTAGTGTTATGAGCTTCAAAAATTTCCCATGGATCCTAAATTCTATGCTTGTAGAACTTTATTTATTTATTTATAGCAATACATGTTGATTTAACTTGGTTCACTATTAGATTTGATTCATTGAATATTTTTAAGTTCTTAATGACCAAAATTTTATCATTGTACAATCGAAGGCATAGTCATTTGTATTTAGCTATAGTATTTGTGCAAATAAATAATACCTATAGGTATAATATTTCAAAGACCCTTGGGGACTTGTTAGTGTGATTCTATATCCTACACTTTTACGAATTATAGAATCATAAAATTACATTTCCTAAATTTTCATGGAAACTTGGGCTTGTCATTCTTACTATTAACCTTTTGTCAATGCTATCATTTTGCCCAGTGTATCCCCTAAGACTATATATTTTCTAAAATCTACTTATTGTAATGGTATCAATGACTCTTCATTATCCTCTTCTTCAAATTTGTGTATAACTATATTTGAATCACTAAGAAACTCCAATTTTAGGTGGTCGTCATCTTCATATTATGATAATTTGTTACAATTAATAATTTTATCCTCAATAAATTCTTTATGATGGTATGTATATGTGAGTTCTACTTTGATTTAAATAATTTTCTCTACTCACTATACTTTGATATGAATGTAATACATTACTATGTAGTTATTTTTGGATATATTTTTGTCCATTCATGTGATAAAAATATTCCTAAATAAAGTTAATAGATCGATAACCATTACTTATTAAACTATGATTAACTTTGGGTAAGAATGCACTATCATTAGTAAGACTTTGAGTGCCCTTATGATGTTTACTTTCATTATCAAGTGTTGAAATATGTGTGTAAGTTGAATTCTATCACATATAGATTTATGCATAATGATTATGGTTGCTCCTAAATCTACTATATAGTTGTCTACTAGGAAGGTTTTGACTCCAAGATTTATATAGAAAGAGGTGTATTCATCATTTTTGGCTGAGGTATGTTCACTATATTAGTTAAATTGACCTATTTATCTACAAGATATTTGACTATTAAATTTTGGTTTTTTATTTGATTGGTCCTTAATACACTCTCCATTATTGCTAAGGTTGCATCATAACATGTCATTTGTTTTTATATACTTCTTGCAATAATAATGTGGTCCTAGTAGTGATAGAGCTTCGAGGATATTTACCTTAGCATGGGTCCATTTATATTCTTTGACTATGATGATACCAACTGTTATGTTTTGTTTATTCTGTAGTATAACTTGAGTGGGCCTAACAATAAGACTTTGGAACTATGAATAGGAGATTAAATATTTGATTCCAATTGGGAGGTAGAGTTATATACCATTTTTTGTAACCATAATTTAGCTGGATAAACATATATTGGGTAAATAACATCTTTATGAGGATTATGTCATATGGAATATTGTCACATGAATGTTAAAAACTGCTTTAGTTTACATTAATATTCTTTAGTGAGTTATGGGTTCCTTAGGTTTTTCATTTATGCATGCTTTGTTGAATTTATTTTAACTATTGGACTATTCAATCCTAGATTCTACTACCATGGGTTTGTTACCCTCTATTTTTTACTTGCTTACCTTTATATTCTAATGATGGGCCTTGTGTATGTGCTAGTGTAGAATTATCATTGTATTTTTGAGGTGCTTGTTAGGATGATGATTATGGAATACCTCATATTAGTGGCCATCCTCTCTTTAGAACTATAGTTTTTTTTTTATAAAATTAGAAGAAGAAGTGTTATAGAAGGGACCCCAAACATTTTACATAGGATTACACAAGATTAAGCATTACAACTTCACAAAGAGATTCTAAAAGTACCCAGAAACCAAGATCCTACTTCAGGTAATGAGAAGCCAAAACAAGAAAAAAACCAATAGGACTGAAACACACAATATACAAAATATAAACATAACTTGAAAATAGGAAGACCAAAAAAATTAGGATATTACCTTGACCTTCTCTTCTCTTTCCAACTACTTTTGCATGGCCTTGATCATGATAATTATCTTCTTAAGATAATCTAAGTGTTCTTCAACTCTTCCATATTCTAGGTTAACAAATGATTTACATGCTTGGAGGAGGTATTAATATCTTTCAAGATTATGTAGTTCTAGGTTAGAGCTTCAGTGACATGCATTAATTAGGAGGTTCCAACCAATTCCTTTTAAACTTTGACATCAAAATAATTAAGCTCATCCTTGAGAAGAGAACTCCTTAAGGAATAGGAGTAAATCCATAGATATTGCTTATCCACACCTTTAGTTTGAGCTTGTTCATCCCTTGATACACTAATGGGGAGAATGACCTGAATGCAAGGTAAAGGTAATGAATCCCTAGCAATATCACTCTATTTCATTTAAGATCACTAACCCTTATCGAAGAAATATATTTTGAATTTTAGAGAGTGCTTCTCTCTTTTGATACATTTACCCTCAATAGGTAAACTAAAATGTTTTGATATCAAAGCAATATTAATAGAAAACCTGCACCTGAACACCCTTACTTTTCCTATTGTATGGGAGTGAAAAAATTGTTTAGAGAGCTCAAGGTTGTATCCATAAAATTTCTTAAGTAAATTCTCCAGACTGCTTCATCAACATTGATGATAAGAGGTTCCACCAAAATATTGTCATCCCCCTTAGCGTAAGCAGTCATAGTCTTGAAAACCTCAACTATGAAATTACCTTCATTCTTCATGAAATAAATAAGAGGAGGTTTTACGATAAGAATGGGTGAACCATAAAACTTTATTATGGTTTGAATGATGAGATAATATGTTTAGCCAATCGTAAACCCATGAGTCTTAGAAATTGGAAAACCATCTCAAGTCAAATCAACCCCTATCAAGATTTTTTGATCTAGCCTTCTAATAAATTTCTTGCATTTCTTCCAGATCACCATTGAAAAACTCCTTGGATACGTGTAAGATCAAGGTCCCTATAGATAATATTTTGGGGAAGGGGGAGTGATCAGGGGATTTTTTTCTAGGAATTCTAACCTAATGGATCCTTATAGATTGGAAGTTCTAAAAATTACTTTGCATGCAATATCCTTCTATCCTATTCATATACACATGCCTTGTATGTTGCTACCACATTTTCCAATTACTTTGGTCAATATCCTTCTTAATCTTGAAGTTATCCCACATGCCTACCAGAGTGAGTTGGCAAGGGCCCCAGCCTATATAGGAGCAAATGTGGGCCCCTCATCTAGTTGAAAAGAGCAACATAGAGCTCTTCAAAAGGGATTCATTATTTCCTCAAAAGACATTAACTTTGGTTGGGGAGAAAAATATCAATCCAACATCAATCCAAAAATGTTCAACTCCTTATAATCAAAGCCTTGATATTAGAGCATAACAACATTAGGATACCCAAGGAGGAAATCCCATTCCACACCATTAGTACTCCAAAATAACATCATATATAGCTAGGGTTGTTCCTTTCTAACTAGATCCTTGAGAGTTGGAGGAAAGTCCTATTCCAAAATTGTAAGCTCTTCCCATATAGTGCCAATGTTGGCCATTATATCTATTGTAATATTCACTTCTCTAAAAATATGTGCCATCTAGGAACTAGGTAATTATTTTATGAGCTTATTCATAATTGTCAACATATCCTCTATGCTCCAACTAGGCTCCTATAGTCCTTTGGCACAATTAATAATGTTGAGCAAATATCTTCTATTACAATCTTAGTGATATAGCCTCTTCAGAAGAACTCCTTGCAATAATGCTTGAGCTTCCATAAAGTGACTAATTTTTATTCCCAGACCTTTTGCATAGGCTAAAATTAGATTTTATTTACCCAGGTGTTGTAGGTGAGTTGGAGAGGAGAGGGAAATCCTCCAAGAGAGGTCCTAGGTTCAAATCTCCATCCTACCAAAAATCTAAATTGGGTATCCAAAGTCCAATTGATAATGTTTGTGGTCTCTTAGACCAAGGCGGCCCCGCAAGGGGTTTTTCGCTTAAAAAATAAAAATTAGATTTTATTTTTGGTCTCTAATCACCCCCCCTACTCTTTCCATAATTGGATTACCTTTTGCTACCCTATAAAAGTTTAACTTGGCCTAGTCAGTAGGAAGAACCTTCTATTTTGTCTAAGAATGACTAGGAGTTATCTAATATGAGAAATCCAAAATTTTTGAAAGGTCCCATTGACTAGTTATAGTTTATTTCCCCTTATCCTCCCAATTATATTTTAACTCAATGCTTTGAATATTTTCAACTAGAGAAACACTAATTATAGCCTTAGTAAAATTGTAATACCTACTATAATATCAAAAATACATTCTATTTCTTTCTTTACATAGAACCCAAAGGGTATGTGGAAGATTGAAATTCCAAAGAATGTATAGTCTCATTCTCTAGAAGGGGAAATCCCATTGTAAGAAAAGATCAACCAAGTTCTATGGTAAGACCCAAAATAGATTGAACTTATTTATGATATTAGAGAGAACTTCTTGCAAGCAAGAATATTTAAGAAATAGGTACTAAACACTTTCTAAGCTCTTCTCACATAGGTAACACCCATTAGGAATAGCCAGTACCCTCTTGTGGATGTTGTTAATAGTAAGGATCTTGTTTTAAACACAAATCCAATAGAAGAAGTTGATTTTTTGAGTAAAGGACTTGAGCTAAATTTTGGATGTCTATAACCAACCCCAAACTTCACCTTCCAATAACTGAAAAAGCAAATTTTACAATAAATTCCCACTTTTATGCATTTTCCAAAATAGGGAATCCACCTCTCTTTATAGATTTAAAATATTGAATCTCAATATTTTATTCAGTTCCTCTAAAATCTATCTACCATACTAGTCCAAGTCTATGAGATAAATGGGCTTCCATATTCTCCCATTCTCATATTCTAAAATGAATTCTGAGACCATGTTACCATAGAAATAAGAGATTAGGGGTTCAAGGGGTCCTATATTTTGGTTCTCAATCAAAAGAGTTTGTCGAATCCAACAATATTTCTAAAAGTTGCCTTTTCTTCCATCCCCTACCTTCCATATAGCTCCACTCAATAGTAGGGATTTGGTTTTGTGTAGGTGATATCAATGATAGGACCTAAGAGGGGGATTTTACTATTCAATTATATTTTCCCATTTTGAGGTATTTGACTTTGAGGATCTTGATCCATCCTAGTTTATCATTAGTGAGAAATTTCTAACCAATTTTAGATAACAAAGCCTTAATCATCCTATTCAATTTCTTGAGACCCAGGCCTCCCACCTCCTTGTGGGTACAAAATTGGTCCCAATCCATAACGTTTAGTCTCATTTTTTATTCTATTTTTGACCAAATAAAAGGCTTTTGAATGTTCTCTATAATTTCACAAATTTTAGAGGGCATTTTGAGTAAGGATAAAAAGTAAATTGGAATGCTTTGGAGGATAGACTTAACTAACTAGATTTTTTCCACTTGTATTAGAAGGGGTCCTTTCCACCTTGCAATTTTCATTATAATTATTTCCACCACAAGATCCCAAAGCTTAGTATTTGTACTTCCTTTAAAGAGAGGCATCCCCAAGTATGTGGTATGTAGCTCTCCAATTTCACATCCAAAAATTTGAGCTATTCTATTCTACCTTCTTGCATGAGTATTAAGGAAGTAGAATTTACTCTTTGATAAATTGATTTTTTCCCTATTATTTTTTCATAGATATTTAGAAGAGATTTGATTTCTTTTACTTGGGAAATATAAGAAGTGATGGCAAGGATGGTGTCATCAACAAACTGTTGATGGGACATTGATAGAAGAGTAGTGGTAGGCCTAATTCTAGCAATAGTCTCTACTGTAGTGGCTATCAAAATAGCTCTACTAAATACCTCTACTATAATAATGAATAGGTAAGGGGATAAGGGATCCCATTGCATTAAACCCTTATGACTAAAAAATTAGCCAAAAACAACCCCATTCACCAAAACCAAAAACATTGTAAAAGAGATACATTCCTTTGTCAATCTGATCCATTCTTGATGGAAGCCAAACTTAGATAGAGCTTGAAGAAGGAATTCCTATGAGTCTCTATCATACACTTTGTTCATATCAAGTTTTATAATAAGGCCAATAGTGCCACTTGTAAAGCAAAAATGATCAACACCAGTAATAGCAATGAATCAAAACAAGCAACAATATACACATGAAATGAATGCTTTCATATATTATTAAATCAGGGAGACTTGATATCCACTCTTATACATCAATATGCTCTAAATTAGGGGGTTATATAAATATTGCTTGTTTTGATACATAATTACAATAGAGTAAAACCCTCTTATTGGATCAATCGACTATGGTTTCTTCAGATCTTCTTCGCTCCAAACAAGGGTTGAGCAGGATTGTGTCTCTACTACGGGACCACTCTAAGTTACAACAACTATCAATAATAATGTCTCGTACACCTACATACAAATAAGACACAAAATAGATCAGTAGTACATATGAGGGCTCCACTGTGTGAGGCCCTCTATAAGATGCAGATCTACAAAATACTAAGTGCAATGCTTATAATATGTAATGAAATGCAAAAAATCATAAATAAAAATAACCAATAATCTTGTCAATACCTAAATCACTGAATCTATTCTTCTATTAGTTTGATATGAGGTCACATGGATGGCCAAAAGTTCCCGAGGGCTCAATGGATGCAATATGGTATTTTACAAATACTCTAGAGCATTTGCAAACTATTGTGGATGCCCTACAATGTTTCAAAAATGCTTTGTAGCATTTAGAAAATGCCCTGAGGCATTTGTAGGTTGGATCAAATGCTCTATGATGTTTGTATCTGGTTCATAGAAACTTCAAGGGTCAAATAGTGGATATGGTAGTGGCTAGGGTTTGTGCGAGTGCAAAGGGTGAATGTGATAATGGAATATTTGACAGCTCAAGATCTTCGATCCTCATTAACAATAAGTGAATGGTATTTTATGATAACCATTGATTCATGCTTCGGTTTTGATGAAAATAATGGGTAGGGAAGATTAAAACATAATAAGCAACTGATATTGTAGCTTTGTAAGTGATACAAATTACATTCCATGAACGGTCAAGATTAAGACATGATGAGTGGTTGAGATTGCAACTTGGTAAGTGACACGAATTGCATTGAATGAGTGGCTAGGATTAAGACATGATGGGTGGTTAAGATTTATTCATATATATAAATATATAAATATAATATATATATATATATAATGATGAATGACTATGATTTGATAATGATGAGTGGATAATGAGTGGCTAGGATTTGGTGTCTACAAATACCCCTTTTTGTATCAAGTTGCGTAAAACACAATGTGGTGCAAAAACAAAAGATACTCAATTTGATGGAATGGACTCTTTCCTCAATGTGTAAGAATATTATGAACAAAAAATTATAGTTGTATCTCACCTCCTCAATTGGAAAATGAGTGAATAATGAATCTCACAAGCCAATTGAAAAAATATGGATGATGCAATGAATGTGAATGATGTCATGAATGTGATGGATACAATGGATGTGTATGATGCAATGGATGTGATGGATTGATTGATTCTACTTTTGCCCCAATAGAAAAAGGTTTTTGATTGGATGATGCTACCTTTGCCCTGATAGGATAGGGATTTTGATTTTGATGGTGCAATGGATGCACATGATGTATCTTGATGTTAGAAATCAAAGTCCAATTTGGTTGCCCCAAGTCTGGAAATATTTTGTGCTATTGAAAAATATATATTTTGGCATCATTGAAATGTAAAATAAATGATGAATAAAAGAAACCTAGTTCATTGCCCAGTGACCCCACAAATTTCTTAATGCAAAAATGATGAAGTAGAAATTTTTCCATATTTGTAACCCCATGGAGAGGGTATTAATGACAACATTGAGAAAATTAGTCTGAAAACAGTCTCACTCGAGAAATGAGGGATAAAAATAATTTTATTTTCAAACAAGGGGATGCTGAATGATGATATGAGAAATAATCCTTATGGTGATCTACCCATCCTACCAAATTATATGGATAACCAATCACTACAATATCTAGGGGAATAGAGTAAATCACTAGATACAAGGTTCACTTGATAATGAAAGTGGATTTGATAATGTTGAATGAAGATGTAAATGCATTGATGAGTGGATTTGACAATGTTGAATGAAGATGTAAATGCATCGATGAGTGAATTTGATAGTTTTGTGAAATTTAGAACTATTTTGAGATATTTTGAAGTAGTTTGGGGCAATTTTGTGACTTTTGGTTGCAATCAAGAATTAAACACCCAAATCAATCCATGTTATCACAAAATATGATGTAATGATGTGATGAATGTTGAAATAGTGAATTTGATATATTTGTAAAATTTTAGATCATTTTATGATATTTTGGAGCATTTTAGGTGTTTTCATGACTTTTGGTCATAATAAAAAGTAGATGCCTAAATCAATCCAAGTTATCATAAAATGTAATGAGATAATTTAATGAACGCATGGATGGATTTTATGGGGTTTTGCGATGTTTTGAGGTCCCTTTGAAACCCTTTTCATCATTTTGAAGATAAAAAACAACATGCGTTTGTATCTGCACAAACGTAGAAGGACATATACCCATATGCAAATGCAGGGAGGCATCTGAGCATGATTGGAAGATGCCCTAGGGTATCTATGTGCACCAGATCAGATGCGCAAGGGCTATAGGGGCTAATTTTCATTTTATTCTTACATTTGAGATTTTGAGAAGCGATGTTTGAGCAAAGGAGAGTGCAAGAGCTTGGTGATGGTGATGGAGAGAGTGGATGCACAGGTGGCAAAGGTAAGTTCTTCTAGTCCTCTTGTTTTATTTTGCAATATATATTTTTAATTCTTTTATTATGCAATGAGTGAGATGTTGATGTGCATTTGCTTTTATTTTGTGCTTCAGTTGAGGATTTTGGAGGCTTGACATCGATTCTCACCTATCCTATTGTGAATGAGAAAGGTACTACAAAATATCAATTGAGAGTGGCTAGAGCAGGTGGGATTAGGTGGATGTGCACAGATTGAGGTGGTGTGGGTGGATGAGGGATACCTCTCTACCTTAACAAAGTGGTGGGATCCCAATAGGGGGACCTTCTAGCTCCAAATAGGGGATATGATAGTAATGCTTGAGGATATGCACCGTATCTTCCATGTACCTATGGAGGGGCTACGTATCCAAGTTGAACACAATAAGAGATATGATATGAGTCAAATTTTTAGCAATGGATGATGGGATATGAATATCAATGGTGGTGGCATTGGATATCTAGAGATGTATGTGTAGAAAAAGTTGGAGGAATTGCCAACCTATGTTATGTTCTTACTGACTAATGTGTTGGTGCCTAATAGAACTGGATGGAAGTTCCCTTAAAACATGATTTAGTTGGTATTTGATATGATCGATGAGCCTCGAGTGTACGCTTGGGTACTTGCTTTGCTAGCTCAGGTATACATGGAGTTGTATGAGATGAAGAGGCAGGAGTGTAAGGGATTGGGATGTAGTGTGTTATTTCAAATCTAGGGTTGAGAGCATATTAGTATAGCTTATCTTGTGGGTTTGCCATGTGAGTGGGATATAGCATAATCCTATATGTTGATATGGTAGGCATTTGAGGAGATAAATTTGAGTCATCCTATTGCAGTGACCAGGAATACAAAGATCTATGGGTAGGGTTGACACCTAATTAGGTGTACTAGTGACTGTAGTAAGATGCTAGGTTGCCCACTAATGGGAAGCAGCTACGATGGATCAGGTAGGCTAGATGGGTAGTTAGTTAGCATGGTAGGAAGGTGGATCTAATCTAGTTCTCATGGGTGTTGTAGTAGTTTAGGTTACAATAGGGAGTTACTGATGCTCTAGTGTCGTAAAAGCATTGGGATGATGAGTCAAACCTACCTTATGTTGAGGTATGGTAAGTGGAGTATGAGGATGACAAGGAGATAGTTCTTTTAAACATGGATGATGTTAGGACCATAGTGGAGTACAATACTTGGTTTACTTCTTAGCCTCCATGGGCATACAGTCAGGTGGTAGATGAGGGTAGTGGCGATGATGGGAAGGTAATATCCAAGGCAAAAGAGACTCCTTGATGATAAATATGTCATCAATCCAATGATGGGGGAAGCCATTGAGGGCTATGATGGATTAGCCTCCTAGAATTGGAGGTGATGGTGAGGATGAGGGAGGTATGGAGGGGATTCTGGAGAGACCTCCTAGTTAGAATGAGGAGTCGTTTGTGCTCCAAGATAAGTGAGATAGCTTGGTTGAGAAGCAGGATCAACTTCTACAAATGTTTGTGGAGTAAGATGTAGTGGTAGTATCTTAGAATGTTATTATGGTGGCTTAAGATATCAATATTATTCAATTGTAGAGGGACTTAGAGATACGAGGTGCTATAGGTGGAGGTGATGTTGATGCAATGGCTAATATTTGGGTAGCGTTGGCATTGAGGGTAACTCATCAAATATAGGATATGTCATGATTTTGATCTTGAGATGGTTATATTCAGGAGCTTGAGGATTGTCTTATGTAGTATGGCATTGGACTACCAGTGAGACCTTCCTCCTTTGTATTTGGCTCTGTTACGCATAATGACTCTAGGTGTAGTGACTCTCACACTAGAGTTTCTTAGGTTTTTGATATCTCAAGATCATAGGGGTCTGCCTTTGGGTGCTAGCTAGGGACCTCTCATTTTTGTATGAGTCTTAGTTCTCTCTTGTATACAACCTTCAGGCGTACTTTGTACATGTGATATTTATATATATACATGGATTTTATTTTGTGTATGCTTTTTGTGTGAATGTATGTGTGAATGCATGTGTATATGATGTTGTGGATGTATTATGATGATAATGTGTATGCTTTATGATAATAATGTAAGTGAACTAACACTCTAATGATCATTTGTAGTAGTTTAGATTTTGTTTTACCATATTCATTACTTATTCAGGGACACCAATATATAATGGCAAAATAAGAATTGGAAGACTCATGTAATGACGTGATTATAGTATGAATACTATTTTTTTTTGTGGAAAATGAATATGGAATTATTTTGTTAAGACTCAAACATCCTAGTGATTTTGAACAAATTTATTAAGTTCTATCAAATTTCTTAGAGATCATATGTGTGTGTAGTGAATGCTAATTTACCAATCATGAGCATGGTAATGACTCAAATAAATCAAGAACCAATGTGTGTGCAAGTGAATTCATTTACCCATATTGTATAAAGTGGGATGAAACCTATCATGGAGAACACCAAAAATCTAGCTTGTCCTTATGTGTGGTTAGATGTTTCTTCAATAGAGATGTGTCACCATGCATGAGCATAATCCACTACCATTAAAGCATATATAGCCTCAATGGATATTAGCTCCATAGTATAATGCGGACTACATAACCATATGGATGGAAACATAGTGCTATCCTTACTACTTGAGGATTTGTGGTGTCTGATTTATAAAAGAATTAGAGATTTGGGGAATCATATTCTCAATTAATGTGTGATGAGAATTTTACCCTATCCTTAATACTCATTATTTATTTGGAAGTGTTGTTAGTGGTGAAGACTGTTGTTTTGATTTTGAACTATGTGCAGAATGGGACAAGCAAATATAACTCTCTTCCTTTGAGGTTCAACCCAATTATGATGTTATTTCTCTTTGACACAAGATGTTATTAATAGCATTGTATATGTTCGGTTCAATAATTTTAAATTCAACTCCCAAAACTCAAGATTTTATTAGTGAAAATATTCTTTGGTCCTAGAGGAAACTTGACATGCAATGGAGATTGCCTAAAATACTAGGAATGGTTGAATGATTGAAAACATGTAGGGGTGATGGAATTTTATGGCAAATGATGACATAACTAATGAAATAGCAAAATGAGATGGATGTTCACTTGAGGGCTCCCCTGATTAAGGAAATAAGACCTATTGGATTAGAAATTATCCAAACTAAGCAAATAACCTCTAATATGGTGGATGAAATGCACTGAAATGGTATGAAAGCAATTATACAAAATGGATGTATGAAATTAAGTGCAGATGAATGATGCTTTTATATTTTTTTTAGCCATGTATATATATATATATATATATAAATCACATTAAGCATAGAACACTCTCAAGTGGATAATGTTCAATGGATCACGATCTTCTACTCCCTCTAGACTAGAAAGCCTATATGTTCCTTGACCCACTTTTTGTATGACAATGTATGGACCTAATCAATTAGCCATAAATTTATCATGAAGATACAATAATGCATTGGTATTTTGTTGATTTTATTTGAGGACAAGATCTCCTACTTATAATTTGCATAGATAAACTTTGGCATTGTAAGCATGCTTAAGGCGATCCTAATATACTTGCAAGTGCTCCAAGATATTGATTCACATTTCATCAAGGAGCATGAGTTGGTCAAGATGTGCTTGTCTAGTGGTATCATCATCTATGAATTCTTGCAATGAAATCCATAGTGAAGGAATCTCGATCTCAAGAGGTATGATAGCTTCAGTATCATAGACCAATGAGAAATCAATGAGAATATCATTGCCCTGGTAGGCATGCAAATGCTTGTTTTATAGGCCCATAATGCTAAAGGAATTTGAGTATGCCAATCTTAATCATTTTTTTGACTAATTTATTTAGAATAGTGATCAATGTCTTATTGGTTGCCTCAACTTGTTCATTTATCTATGGGTAGTAAGGAGTTGAGAAATTGTGTTGAGTATTAAACATTATTATTTTTGAAAGACTTACCATTATTAAAGATTATCTTCGAGGAAATACCAAAATGATAGATAATATGTTGAAGTATAAACTCCATAGTTCAAGGTCCTATCATGTTGGTTAGAGGAATTGCTTCAACCCATTTGGTGAAGTACTCAGTGGTAATGATGATGAATGTGTGTTATCCCAAGGAAGGAGGTGAGATTTTACCAATCAAGTCAAAACCCCATTGTGAAAAGGGCCAATATTTTGAGATTTTACCTTACGTTATGCTCTAGAAGTCGATAATTTTTTTTTCCAAGATACCAATATGCTCTTGACATGTTTTAGATTTGGCCAATAGATCATCCACATAGTCTTTCATGATATTATATATATAATCATGGAATATGTATTTCATGGCATGTTGATAGGTAGCACCTGCATTTTTAAGGCCAAATGACATCACCTTGTATCAAAAAGTCCCCCAAGGTGTTGTGAATATTGTTTTGTGTTGGTCAACAAGATTAATTTAAATTTGATTGTATTTTGAGAAACCATCCATTAGAGATAGCATTTTATGGCCAATACAAGTGTCTACAAGAGTATCGATGTTAGGTAGAGGAAATTCATCCTTAGGACATGATTTTTTAAGATCTCAAAATTCAGTGCAAATGCAAATCACCCCATGGACTTGTGAACGGGTACCATATTTGAAAGCCACTCAGGGTAGTCAATGGGTTGAATGAAACCCATGCCTAATAGCTTTTGAAGTTCCTCTTTGACCATGAGGGCAATGGTAGGATGTAACTTTCTTAGTTTCTATTTGACCAACTTAGCATCAAGATGCAAGGTTAAGTTATGGACCACCAAGTTAGGGTCAAGGCCAAGCATGTCTTTATAGGACCATGCAAATATGCCCTTCTTTCTCTTAAAGGGATGTTGGTGCAAAATATGCCTTTGGTTATGTTTGCCCCCAAGACTTTGTCAACATTGAAGGACTAGGTTAAAATAGATTTTTTTTCGATTCAATCTCCAGAGGAGGATGGTTCCTTAATTTTTTGGGAAAAAGGAGAGAGAAGTAAATGCATAAAGAGAGGGAAATATAGCTATTGCTAGAAGTGTTTAAAGGTACAAATTAGATATCAACAAAGCAACTTTAACAATCTTTTCAGAGACGCATCTATTTGAACCATTAAAACAAAGAAACTAATTCGCTGGTATAAATATACTCAAGCATGAAACTATTGGAACGGTTAATTTTAGAGTTAGTAGAACTTTACCACAGAAATTTAGAATAAGAATTAAATAAAGTTATATTCAATCTAACTTTAAGTAGCAATCAACAATCCATACATAATTGATAATACACCAATGAGCTAGAAACCAAAATGGATGATATTTTATTAGCTTTAAGAAGTCTATACATTGCCTTATAAACATCTAAGAGCTGACCTTTTTTTTAGGTTGCTCATCCTATATATAATAGTTTTAAATGATAGAAAAATTAAAAGTTGTTACAACAGTATACCCATAGGATTATTATGGTAGAGAGGTAGTTAGGAGAGCATGGATTATTCAACTAGAAAAAGTTAAGATCTTCTTGTTACATCAATCTTACTTTATCTCCTTAGAGGAGGCATCGTAGCCCAACTATATTTTACTCAAAAAATGTTGCATCGTCACGAATATTTTCTCTTTGCTTTGTTTTAACTTCAAAATATCACGTCATCATGACTATTTTCCTTAGCTCTATCTTTAGATTCAAAATGTTATGCTATCATGACTATTTTCTTTAGCTTGTCCCCTATTCTTGACTTGGCCTCTTGGCCCAAAAATGTTGCACCATCACGACTATTTTCCTTAGCTCTATCTCCAACTTCAAAATGTCGTGCTATCATGACTATTTTCTTTAGTTTGGCCCCTTGGCCCAAAAATGTTGCACTGTCATGACTTTTATTCTTGAATTGAACTCTTAGCCCAAAAATATCATGCCACCATGACTATTTTCTTTAGATCTGTCTCTCACTTCAAAATGTAACATTGTTGTGATTATTTTATTTAGCTTGGATCCTTGGCCTAAAAATATCGCGTTGTTGTGACTATTTTCTTTAGCTCGGCCCCTTGGCCTAAACATTTTGTGTTGTCATGACTATTGTCCTTAGCTTCGCCTTCAAGTTCAAAATGTTACACTGTCGTGACTATTTTCTATACTTAGTAAAATTTTGAGAAGACTACTCCTTACTCCCCTAGATGTGGTCATTTTGACAAACATTACTCCTGGGGTAATTCTGCAAATGGAATGTTAGAATCTAGAGCCTTTATCTATTGGGAAAAAGAGTAAAAATAACAACTAAGAAAAGAAGGGGAGAAAGAGGAATGATACAAAGCAAAAAGATGCTTCCTGCTCTATGAAGTCATTGATATAGAGTGTCTTATTCCATGGATTTCTCTCTTTCATCCTGGCCAGGTGCTACTGCATTGCTCGTTGAGGTTTTTTTTAGCCTTTTCCTACTTTTCCTTTTCTTGGATGACTTCATTATAGGTGGTGCAGACTCTTCTCCAAGTCTCTTTGTTTGTATATAAAGTCTCCTTGAAGGTTAGATATAGATATTTCAATTCTTCTACCTTATCATATGATAAGATTTTTAAATTCATATATAATTCATGTAAGTAGGAGTTGATTTGGGTGATGTCCTGAGCCATACTAAATATTTATTCCTCTTGAACTGGCTCTTCCCAGATATCAATCTTTGACTCATCTTCCACAAAATTTTTTGAGGAAGTTTTCAATTCATCTTCTGCTAGGAAATTGGAATCTTTGTCCTAGAAGCTAGGCATTCCATAGTTTTCTACTATGCTCACATGCTTCAAAATTTCCTTAGCTTCCACCTTGAGCTCTTGCATAATTTTAGCACTTTCAGTTACCAGCTTAAAAAATTCCTGGCAGCTAGCTTTTCTGGGGACCATTTTTCATCCCATGTTATATACCCGAATATTGCTTGCATGCTTTCAACCAAGATTTGGATCTTCATAGCTATTGATAAACTTGTTTTTATGAGGTTGATGGACATCTCAAATTCATCCTCCACTCAACCTAGTGTTTCCTTAATCTTGACTAGGTATGATAGTGTAGGCCTTGCCTTCATGATCATCTTTTGGATACCTCCAATCATTTCTTTCCTGACCACTCTGGCCTTTTCTTTATATAGCCCATTGGTCTTGTCAGTACCATATGAAATTTTCTTCTTAAGATCTTCAACCTGCTAGTTCAACAACTGTACTCTTTCTTCGACCTTTTTTGCCTTTTCCTTATAGGGAGCTGCTTCATTGAACAATAGGTCCCACTTTTTTACTTCATTTTTTAATCCTTATCGATTGTATTTTGTTGGTTTAAGGCTTCTTATAAATGCTTTATTGCTTATTTAGCTATGAGGTACTTTTATTTGTAATATTCAACATTTAGGTATATTGTTCCCATGTAGGCTTGGGCTTTTTCCTACTCATCCTCCATTGGTAGCTGAGTGATATCTTCTATAGTTATCATAGCTTGGTAGTCTTCTAGGGTCATTTCTCCTTTGATATTCTAAATGAGTGGTGCCATTTTTATGATGGAACACTACATGTTTATGGGATCTAGAGCTATCCCTTCCCTAGTGAAAGCTATATCTTTGGAACTCTAAGTATTGCATGATCTCAACCAAGTAGTAGCAATTCAAGGTTGCATTTTTTAACTTTCTTAATTTGGAAATGGTAGGATTACTCTCAGAATAAGAGGTAGGAATGGCCTAGAAGTTTAGGATTTTTGTGGTATAAGGAAATGGAATGGTGGCTATAGAGACATCCATGTTTAATTGCTTAGTGAGGAAATATGTGGGGACAACCAAGGATGCTTTTGTATCATTTTGGACTGGTGGTGGTGACGGTGGAGGCTAGTGAGTGGAGGGAGGAGAGGCATTACCCTGACCTATATAATGGGAGGGAAAATTCCTCTAAGAGTGAGAAGAAGAAGAAGAAGTTAAGTCAATAGGAGATATACCTAGTTATTTCGGTGGATCGATATCTCCAATTTTTGGTGCTTTCTCAGGAGATTCTGTATAAGCCTCTACTATTTGTTTCAATATTGAATCACCATTATCAATTGCAGCTTTTGTTGGGATTTGCTCTTTGATAGATACCTCTTCTATAGGGATAGTTTTTTTCACCATCTCTACCACTTCTTGGTCGTCCATCTCCTAGTGTTCAAAAGTATTCTCAAAGCTTTCCCCTATTTCTTCCTAGTCCCCTATCTCTTAATAGTGTGTCTCTTCTTGTTTTCTTTTCTTTTGTTCTCCTCCTTTTGTTGATTCTATTTTTCAATTCCTATGGAGGAGAAGAGTATCATCATAAGACTCTGTTTCTAATGTGGAAGGGGAAATGAATTTTTTAGACACCTTTTTTGGAGCTTTTGCTTGCTCAGTGGTAATATCTTGTCCTTTGCTTTTGATAACATCTACCTTTTTTACAAAGGGTTTGAAGGGGATATCGGTGATACCTAGAGGTATCTTATCAGCAAAAGTGTCAAACCATGTAGTGTGGTGATTGTCATACCTTTCTAAAAACTCCATGTCAATCTTTGTTCCATATTTGGTATGCATTTGTATCTAGCACCTCATCTACCACCATGCTAAGATTTTAATGTGATCCCAATATTTCCATTTTTTATTCATCCTCTCAATAATATTTTCATATATATTGTGGGTTGGGTTCACGTCTCTAGTCTATTAGATATTCATGGAAATCATGCCACAAAGGTAATGAATGCATATGTTCAACATGACATTATAATGGTTCATCCTCCTCATTGTTCCTGCCCTGTCTATCAATTTGCCTATTCAATGCATGAAACCTCTTAAAGGGGGCTTGATTGAGGGTGGACTAATTTTGAGCAAATTTATCTATAAGGTCATACTTTTACTTTTGTAGTAACTCAATCAACTTCAAATTTTTTAGAGTTTGATAAATTTGCTCATGGTCCCCTTTCTTCGACACTGATACACCTAGAAATTGGAAGGGCATGAGGCATGTACCCATCTTACCAATACCTATACTGAATTTGTAATTGACATACCCAGTTTATCTCACATATTCCAAAGCAAACAAACACTCAATGAAAATATGGTAGCAAAAAAGGCTTCCCTATAAAGTCGTATAATCTGAAGACCACTCCTTGGGTCAAAATAAAATAGTCCCCTTATTCTGCATGAATGTGTTGTAGAGTATCTCATATTTTTAGGGAATTATTGGCATAGTGCCATACATGATTTTTAATGTAGGACCCAAGAATTGCATATTGAAATGGTAATATAATTATGCTTTCAAGAGGAGTGGTGTCCACTCATACACGAGCAAGTTATTTCCATATTTGTCCTTCATTGTAGTAGAGATGAAATATAAATTCTTTGCTTGAAATAAAAATAAAATCCATACTAGGTAAGAAGAAAATTTGAAGGTATTCGAGAGGTCTCTATAAATATTGAATAGGCCTGCATGCATCTTCTAGTCCAAGTATATTGGCCAGTCGAATAAGAGTGTCACTATCATTAGGTCTATGTATGAAGCATTATATAATTTAGGGTTTGACATGCATTGCACCATCGCAGGGTGTGATAGGAGAACGTACTCAAGCATGATGGTGTGATATTCTTGGTGATCCTAGCTGCTACGTCTTTCTAAATATGCTTTGGTTCTTTTCATGTTATCCTGGTATTAGTGATGTGTGTCTGGGTTTACGAAATCACCCTCATTCTTAGTTGATCTATGCTTTCCTTTAGTAGCTGATGTCGTCATGGTTATCTATTATGATTTTGTCATGGAGGAGACTAAGAGTATGCTTAGTAGAGTTTAAAGAATTCTAGGAAAAACTAGGAGTACTATGAGCAAAAGGAAACAATACAAGAGATAAAAAAGTAATGGAAAAGCTTTTGCGGCATAAGTAGACATGCATACACCTACCAAGGTTACATGCATTAACTGTAGTTTGTGGCGCACATCCTGCAACTAATTTTGAATGTTGCTGAATGCTTTACTTTATGTGCCATCTTCAAGAAGCCAACTGCTATGCATTACCATTTTTGGAGGGCCAATGGCATTGCTTTGTTGTCATCCTAGGCCAATAAATTAGCGTCACCTCTACTCTAGACCAATAACTCGATACGATAGTATCTTGAAAAGTGAGGTTTTTTAAAATTTCAAGAAAACTGATTTTTCTACCAAAAGGTGTGGTTGCTCTGAGGTGGCCATTGAACACTGAAATGTTGTGTCATCATGATAATTTCCCTTCAAGTGGCCTTTGGACACCGAAATGTCATGAAATCATGAAAATTCCCCTTCAAGTGGCCTTTGGATACCAAAATGTTGTGCCATCATGACAATTTTCCTTGAGTTGGTCTTTGGACACTGAAATGTCATGAAATCATGATAATTTTCCTTCAAGTGGCCTTTGGATGTTGAAATGTTGTGCCATCATGACAATTTTCCTTGAGTTTGCCCTTGGATGCCAAAATATCGTGAAATCATGGATTTTTCTTGAGTTGGTCTTTGGGCACAAAAATGTCATGCCATCATGATAATTTCCCTTCAAGTGGCCTTTGGCCATCGAAATGTCACACCATCATGATAATTTCCCTTCAAGTGGCCTTTGGATGCTGAAATATCATGAAATCATAATAATTTCCCTTCAAGTGATCTTTGGATGCTAAAATGTCATACAATCATGATAAATTTTCTTGAGTTGGCACTTGAATGCCAAAATGTTGTGAAATAATGACAATTTTCTTTGAGTTGGTATTTGGATGTTGAAATTTCATGAAATCATGACAATTTTCCTTCAAGTGCCCTTTAGATTCTGAAATATTGTGCCATCATGATAATTTTCCTTGAGTTGACCCCTAGATGCTAAAATATTACAAAATCATGATAATTTTCTTTGAGTTGGCCTTTGGACACCGAAATGTCATGCTATCAAAATAATTTCCTTTCAAGTGGCCTTTGGATGCTGAAATATCGTGCCATCATGACAATTTCCCTTCAAGTGGCCTTTGGATGCCGAAATGTCATGAAATCATGACAATTTTCTTTGAGGTGGCCTTTGGATGTCACAATATCGTGAAATCATGACAATTTTCATTCAAGTGGATTTTGGAAAGAAAAAGAACATATTTACACATAATACATACAAAGTAGAGGGAAACCCTTTTACTTATAGTATAACTTCAGATGGAAGCCATTAACAGGGATGGGTTGAACTTGGCCCTATTCATTTTAGCTAAAAAAGAGTCCTACTATATCTCTTTGATTACTTCTAAGGGGCCTTCCTAGAATGCATCGAATATTTGGTGATTCTCAGGTTTCGCTATCCACCTCAGGACCAAGTCTCCTACTTTGAAATTCCTCAAATTAGCCCTTTTTTTGAACCATTTCTTCATGGAGATCACATATTTTTGATAATTGTCGTAGGCTTCTTCCTTTTGTTCTTCTAACTGCAAGATTTGGATAAACCTATTTTCCATTGGCTCTACCTCTTCTGTACCAGTTTGATTGAGTAATTTCGAATCTGGTATTTCTATGTGTCTTGGAAGAACTACTTCATTTCCATAGACTAAAGAGTAGGGATATGTGTTGATGGACTTATTAGTTATCCTATCAGCCCATAATGCTTGGTTTATCAGAGAGTGCCAATTTATTTTATTGTATTTCAGAGTTTGCTTCAAGATTCGGAGCAAGTTTTTATTCATTAATTCAGCTAATCCATTTCCATGTGGATAATAGCTCTAGGATGTTTTCAAGTAGATCCTATATTTACATGTAAATTCAATTATTTTGGTACCTATGAAAGACATGTCATTGTTTGTGACCAATGCATTTGGGATACCAAACCTCATGATCAAAATTTCCATGAATTCTATCACAACTTCATGGTCTAATTTTTTAGTGGGTACTACTTTGGTCCACTTAGTGAAATAATAAATAGCTATCAGGATGTATTTATGCCCAATGGATGAGTTGGGCTCTATTATTCTAATGAAATCCAACCCCCATTATTGAAAATTTTCTTCAACTTGAATGGATTTTAGAGGCATTGAAGCATTTCTATTTCTCCCAATGTATCTTTGGCACTTCTCACAGTTTCTTGTTACCCTAAAAGTATTTATGAAAATTATTGGTCAATAACATCCAATCCTTATGATATCAAAAGTAGTGGTTCTTCCTACGTAGTTTCCTCCTAACAAACCCCTATGAAATTCATCCAAGATCCTCTATTTTTTATCATCTCTTATGCACCTCAGCAATACTTCATCCATATTCTTTATATACAACCCTTCAGGTAACAGGGTGTATTTTAAAGCCTGGATCCTGTATCTTCTTCTCTGTGAAGCATTCAAACCTACTAGATACTTTCCAGTTTGGAAGTAGCTAATTAGTTCATCGGCCTAGTCAAGCTACTCTACAAGTTGATCATCTTCTAAGTTTACCCCTTGAGTTTGGCAAGCTAAATATTCTAATGAGGCTTACATGGCGAGTTCTTGGCACAATGCTCTGCCTCTTACCAGCTTGGTTGGATGTATCTCAATGTTAGATTCTTGTTTATATTACATCCAACCAACTCTTTTATCATCAAGTTCCCCTTGTATAATGAAATTACTAATTTTACGGTGAACCACATAAACTATAGTCCTACTCTGCGAAAGGAAATACCTAACCTTTTTCAAGGACTCCATTATTGCATAAATCTATTTTTCAATGAAGTTATACTTCTCTTCATGTTATTGCATAGTATAACTTAGGAAATATATAGGCCTCTCTTCATTGTCAAGCCCTTTCTAATTGATTACTACAACATAACTCTCTTGTTCACCTACAACATACAAGATGAAACCCCTTGAGTAGTTTGGGTTTACCAATATGGGAGCTTGGGCTATTTGTTCCTTAATTTACTGGAAAGCCTATTTCCTTGAGTCTGTCCACTTGAACTCAAAATCCTTTTTCAAAAACTTGATCATGGGTTTGAAAATTTGCACAAAATCTACTATGAATTTATGCACGAATTTTATTTGGCCAATGAAGTATTGTAAGCCTTTTTTGTTAGGGTGCAGAGGGAGTTCTAATAGTGCTTTCACCCTGTTAGGGTCTATAGCTAGCCTGGCCTTAAAAATGACATGACCTAGTAATATCCCTTCTTCCACAACAAATATGAATTTCTTTGGGTCTAGAGAATGCCAAACTCTATGTATTTTTTGAACATGCTCCTAAGATGTTCAATGTGATCCTCCTTTCAGTGAGTGAACACTTTCATATCATCTATATATATCACTATGATCTTGTTGAAAAGTTCTTCAAAAGCCACATCCATTTCTATTTGAAAGTGTGAATACAAGAACATGACACTTAAAATAAAATAGCAAAAAATCAAATAATGCAGTGAGACACAAAGATTGCACAAAAGAATGTATTCAATAATATGGGGGGAGCCGATAAACTCCTTTTATTACAATCAATGTTCAATGCCAATATTTGATACAATATATATTACAGTGGTGCTAGGGTTCTCTAAAACCCTAGCTAGTAGCAATGGAAGTGTCTTCAGATTTGGGTGTGTTCTTGATCCCAACAGGTTGAGTGGGCTTCGGATATCCAAGGTTGGGCCACTCCAGCTTCAACAACCATCAAATAAGGTGTGGAATTCGTAGATCTGCATACACAAAATAAAACAAAGAGAGTTAGTAATACCTATGAGGGCTCCACAGTGTGAGGCCCTCAGACATTAATAAAACCCTAGTTTAATAATAAAATCAGAGAGCATGCAAGATCAACAAATTACTAAATAGGATATACAAAAATGAGATTTACCTTGCTATTGATCAGTTATTGTAGACGGTGTCATAGATCTATTGATGCAACAACTTTAGATTTGAGGTTTATGGATGGCAGCAGGCTCTAGTGCATGCACTTGGAAGGCTCAAACATGAGCTTCATAGGCTTTGGTTCACACTTGGTGATGTGGTAGGCTCTAAAGAGCACCTAGAAAGCTCTACAATGAGCTTGGTAGGCTCTGGCATGCACCTATAGATAGGGCAGGCTCTGGAGAGCGCTCGGTAGGCTCTACAGTGAGCTTTGCAAGCTCAAAATAGCACCTATAGGGTAGGGTGAATCTGCAGAAGTAGATCGAGGGGATGGCGATGAAGGCGGTGGATGGAGGATGGTTGTGGTGGCAAGGGAGGATGAATGGATGGTAGCTAGAATAGCAGAAGTATTATCGATGGACTAGGGCTTCAGATCTTCAGGATTCTATGCTAGGGCTTCACCAATAATTCCTTCAGAATGCAAAATCTCATTCTCCAAATTCTAGGGTTCCAGGGTTTGAGCATTTACAAATGCTCTTACTTATAATTCAACTTAGGGTTCTCTTAGGGTTTTGACTTGACACTTTTTAATCGTGCGGTTGAAATTAAATTGAATCCTAAGGTTGAGATTGCTTTTTGAATGTGGCATGGATTAATGAAGATGGAGGGTGGAGATTAAATCTGATCGGACGACTGAGGTTAATTGAGTTTATTTATATATATTTTATAATAAATATATTAAAATATAATAAAATATTATATAAAATATAAAATATTATTAAAATAATCCCAATTAGGCTAGGAAATGGCGGGAAGGTGGAATTGGGCCAAATAATTGGTGGGAGAGTAGAATGGAAGACAAGTGGGTGGTGGGATGGTTAGGATGGAGGTTTAGTGGTTGTAATTTGGTGTCTACAGATGCCCCTTTTTGTACCATGTTGCATGAAACACAATATGGTGCAAAAACATGAGACACCTGCTTGGGCTATGGGCACAGAAGCAGCTTCTCTCTATCATTGGATTTGCGCACTGAAGTTGAAGACTAAAGAATTTTTGGAATTTGTGTAGCTTACCCCCTCAATTGGTGAATGAGTTACGAATGTATCTCACAAGCCAATTGAAAAATGAATGATGTAATGAATTTGTGCAATTGATGAATGAAATATGTGAGATGCAAATGATTGTGGATGATATGAATGATGTAAAATGTGATACCATTTTTGCCCCAATGGTTGATAGGGGTATTTGTCCAGTGTAGATGTTATGATCATGTGAGATGTATCCCATCATGGGAAAGCATAATGTAATGTGGTTGCCCCAAACTTTGGGATGATTTGATGCATGTTGGACAAGTTGTTGCAATGGCATCATTGAGTATGCAAGGTATGAAGATGCAGGCTGACTAAGTCAATGCAGGGGTTGGGTATTGACTGTGGAAATTTCTTTGCCAATTCCATGATGGAACCAATCAAACTTATCGATGTCCTATATTATGATTGTTGTCAAGTGAATGAGTGTTTGTGATTGTAGGTTATCTGTGTTTTCTTGCCCCACAGACAAGGACATCAATGATTGATTGCGAGCAAATTGTTCTTGGCAAGGTTGCATTCAAAATGTGAGGTGCCAAATGTGATTGTGATTTCTGATGATGAGATAATTGATTATGATCATGATCAAGTGTCCTTATTGTAGATTATTCATCTTACCAAATTGCATGGATTATTATCGCTGCAATTGCCAAGTTTATAGAATAACATACTAGATACGAGGTTCGCTTGAATGAACTGGACAAGATAAAAATGATGAATGATATATGCACGATGATTGCGGAAGAATGCCTGATGGATTTATGCAATGATGATTTTTTTGATTATGGAGTTGATTGATTATGTTAGAAATGAGTGAATGAGCAGTCAAATCAACTCCACTATACATAAAATCGGGTGGGATGATGCAGTAGATGATGAAGAATTGTGGAATGTTGATTTTGTGAAAATTGGACTTTGTTGGATGCGTTTTGTAATGTGATACATGCTTTTGATGAATTTGGCTGGTTCTCAGAAAATACGCATGCAAAACTATTTGTGATCTCACAAAATCAACATTTATGGTGTGTATGATGTGTGGATGAAATTTGGTGCATATTGGATGAGTGGAGCTACCATTTTGAGGGCTTTTGTCTTCTTACTCCTTTGTTGCCAGGCATGCACCTACACCCGACGTGTTCTGCAGGCACCCACGTGTGCCTACGTGCACCTGTAGATGCACAATAGCACCCACAATTTTTAGGCATGGGTCTGCACCTGAATGCGCTAGTGAAAGCTATAAAAATCTTTTTGAGTAAACTTTTAGGCTCATTCATGCGTTGTTGACTTCGAGAAGCTGCGTCTGAGGGGTGGAGTGATTTGGTGAGCTAAGTGAGGCTAGTGGGTGTGTGTGCGGAAGTGATGGTGGTGGAAGGGCTTGGTGCTACTGGTGGAGTAGAGGCACCATTTGTCCCGGTAAGACCATTTGTTTCCTTTGTGCAAAAAATTATTTTTATTTTGTTGCTTTTTTTTTTTTTGAATTTTTTAAAACTAACAAAGTGTTTTTGTTTGTTGCAGCTGAGGGATATTGAGCCTCGACATCGCTTCTCTCCTCTCATTTTGAGGATGAGGAAGAAGTTATCAGAGGAATATTGGAGGTTGTTGGGTAGAGTGGGCTTAGAGGGAGTGGCGAGACTGGATGTGGTGAGGGCTAATGAGGGGTACCTTTATGCTTTGATAGAGAGGTGGGACCCAGATAGAGGGACATTCCAACTATCAACTAGGGAGGCTACTATCACTCTTGAGGATGTGTATCACATTATCAAGGTGCCAGTAGAAGGAGAGAAGGTGGTGGTTGGGAGGGATAAGAAGGTGGAGATGGAGAAAATGTTTGGGGATCGATGGTGGGAGGCCTGGATGGGGGATGGAGGGATATGCTACCTGAGCATGTATAAGGTGAAGGAGTTAGATGCGCTCCCCACTTTGATCATGTTCATGTTAGTGAACATAGTGCTACCAAATAGCACTGGTTGTAGGTTCCCTTGGAACCTATTGGGTTTGGTGAGTGATCTATTGATAGATCCTCGAGAGTATGCATGGGCACCGACCTTATTGGCATAGTTATACCGAGAGCTATATGAGGTGGTGCGGAGGGAGAGGAAGGGGATTGGGTGTAGCTTCCTCCTACAGTGTTGGGCTTGGGAGCATTTTGTGGTAGCTCGGCCCGAGGGGTTGCCATGTGAGTCATGGCGGATGGGTGAGCCTTATGCGAGGTGATGGGCGGTGGTTGAGGAGGTTCAGCCTAGTCGAGAGGTACACACTAGGTAGTGGTACCGGGACATGTGGTCGGGCATGACTCAGGAAGATGTGATGTGGAGGCCATGGTGAGGAGCCATATGGGATGGAGATAGGAGGTAGCTACATCGGGTGAGGTAGGCTCGATGGTTGATTGGATGGAGGGATGAGGAGGTGGAGTACTTTTAGTACTCATGGGTGTTGAGGTAGTTTGGTTTGCCTCAGGGTGTTCCAGATGAGCCGGTGCTATATCGGCATCGAAGGGATGAGGGGACACTTCCCTACCCTGAGCCATGGCATGTGTAGCTGGAGGATGATGAGCAGTTAGAGGTACCCAACGTGGATGATGTTGGGGTGACTCCAGAGTATGTGGAGTGGTTTGGTGCCCAACTAGTATGGGTGCCAAAGGTTGTTGGTGTGGATGCAGTAGCTATAGGGTTGAGGTCAACTTCAAAGAGGATGAGGCCTCAATGGTCGATGGGTCAGAGGTAGTTGAGGGGAGCAGCCCAATAGGCTTTAGAGGTGGACTTGGTAGAGGGGGAGAGGGAGGATGATGAGGAGATGGGTGAGATATCTGAGGTGGCTAGGCTACGGGTAGAGTTGGAGCTACTATGAGAGGAGCGAGAGACTATGCTAGAGTCTTAGAGGGAGGCCAGGGTAACTATAGCTCGGCTAGAGGTAGAGCGGGTAGCGACTATAGCTGGGGATCAGGAGACAGTGACGAGGCTCCAGGTAGAGATTTTGGTGAAGGAGCGGTGACATCAGAAGGACCTATGATGACTTCATGCTAGTGAGGCATATGCACATTCCTTGGAGGATGTGTGTATGCAGCATCACATCACTTTGCCAGATCCTCCTTCATCGTCTATGGCCGAGTCATCGAGGCACACGGAGTCAAGGTAGAGTACTAGGTCGAGGGCTCCTACTAGGTCTCAGGGGTCTTCTCATGGATAGTTGATGTAGTGCTTAGATGCACTCTTTTGTACATGTGAGCCTTGGTGCTCCCTTTTGTAGCCTTCTTGGCATCTGATTGTACATTGGACACTTTATATATATATATATATATACATGGCCTTTTTTTTTAGATATGTGTGTTATATTTTTGTGTGGATGTTTTTATGTGTTATGCAATGCTTTATTTAATGTTTGTGATGATGAATGCAAGTTAACCATGATGTGTATGCCTAAGATTTATTTGAATGATGTATGCAAGCTAACTATGTGTTGTGCCTAAGGTGTATATGGATGATGCAATCTAATGATGTGTTATTAATGATTATGAGTTATGGATGATTAATGCAAGTAAATGTATGAAGAATGTAATGTATATGTAATCTAATGATGATGTGTTATGTATGATTAATGCAAGTAATTGATTGTGATCTATATGAGAGAAATGCATGTTGTTCAAATGATCTTTTATAGTTCAGAAATGTTATTGGCCACTTTTGTTGTCCATTGTTTTGACAATCGGGAGTACCAAATTTGGTGGTGCTATGCAACTTGACTCACTATGAAGACATGGGTGTTGGCATGACAGAAGATATGGATGTTGATATGGAATGAGTACTGCAACATTTTCAAGAACTCAAACATACTAGTATTATCAACCAAACTCACTTGGGTTGTCTAACTTTCTTTAGGACCAATGTGTGTGCAAGTGAGGTTCAATTACCAAATCTTGAGTGTGACAATGACCCTATCTAATCAAGAACCAGTGTGTGTGCATGTGAAGTTCATTGACCCACTATGAGTAAATTGGGCATGACCTATTATGGAGATGACCTGAAGCTAGCTTGTCCTTATGTGCGGTCAGAGGTCTTCCTGTTTGCCAAGGAGACATGTCGCCCCGCATGAGCTTACTCCACTGCCAGCTAGGCGTCTATAGCCCCGATGAAGATTCACTCCATAGTCCAATGGGATTTGATCTTTTAGGCCTTGGGGATGACTACCCATCCATGCTAGGGACGTGAAGTACGAATCCTTATGACTTGAGGGATCAAGGGTGTTTGGGATTTTATTTGTTAATTTTGTATAGAGCTTTGGGGAATCGGATTCTCAACCGAAGTGTGATGAGAATTTTGACCCTATCCTTACTACTCTATGTTTTTATGCTTATGTTTGAAGAGTAATTGAGGTAGTGGTGAAAACCACTATTTTTTGCTTTGGACTATGTTGCATGATGGGACAAGCGAGGATTATCCCTTTTCACTTCAAGGTACTATCCAAGTATGGAACTAACCCTCCTTGACTCATAATGTTTTTAAGATGTGATAGAATGTGATTGGTTCAAGATTGTGTTTGGAATCAATTGATAATGCTCAAGACTTTCTTAGTGTGTAAAGTGTGTTGTTGGTCCTAAAGAAAATTGGACATCCGCTTGGAGGTTGCTTGCTACACTAGTAATGGCTGAGTGACTGAAAATCTAGGCTTTGTGATTTTGACATGTGGTATTGTTGGCTTATGAGGTTTGTGAAAGGTGCATGATTGTATCAAATTAGGTACCCCCAATTTCTATAACTTGACTTTTTGTTTATGGCCATATCATCATTACTATGCCAGATCATTGAACATGGGATGGGATGAATGCAAATGTATATGCCTAATGCAATGGAGTGTTGATATGCAAATGGAATTTGTACAATGCAATGGAATATGTATGATGTAGTGTATGTGAATTAAAATTAAAATGAAAAATGCCTAGATGTAAATGAAAATGCAATGTGGTAATGCCTATGTGAAAGCATGCAATTTGTTTTTGTTTTTTTTTTTTTTAAAGCCATGTATATGTACATATAAAGTGTTACCTTTAACAATAGAATGCCTAGCCAAGTACCCCCAGACAAGGAAGAGCTAAGACCGGTGTCGAAAATCAATACAAATGTGTGTCGCTCCATTAAGCTTGTGAATGGGTACTAGGCCTGAGAGCCAGTCGGGATAGTCTAGGTTGTCATCTAATTCTTCTTGCTTATCATTGCCTAACTCTGCCTGAAAGACCTCGGAACCATTGGTAGAAAGTGATGGAGGTGAAGGTGGCGGTGAAGGAGGAATGTAGCAGGCCGAAGCCCTTAGCAATTCCTCGGATAGGATGAACTCCGAGAGGGAGGGTGAGGAGGAAATCCGGTCCAAATCAATAAGGTTGACGTCAATGGGAATTGGCTTTGCCAAATCGTATGGATTACGGAGTGGGGTGAATAAGTCAATAGGGTTCATATTGACTTAGTGGAAGGAAATATGGTTTGGATAGATGTGGGGATGGAACAATTGAATCGAAACCGATGTCGAGGCGGGGTATCCCTGTAATAGTGAACGTGAAACATCAGAGCAACATTTTTTTTATTTTTTTTTTGGAGTATGTACATATGTTACAATTCTTGGCTTATGTGGGGCTCAAGGTGAATTGCCAGGTGGATCATCTTGCTCTTGTGGAAGAAGCAAGTGGAAAATGGGATGATGGATGGGGAACATTCGGGGGTAAAACTCTTCCTATTGGGTTATGGGGACAATGGGATGTGACTCCTCTTCAGAATCATCAGAAGCGTTTGACATAACCTCAAACTCTTCATAACTTTCATCATCGTAATCTAATATGGGATAGGAGAAATTGATGGGATCATCCTCGTCTACTTCGTCAATGCGAAGTTCTTGAAGGGCTTGTTCAAGAGAGGATGTCGATGGCAATGGATGGATGGAGGGCTCTTCATCATTGAGGCTAAGCTTTTTGAAGGCTTGCTCAAGAGAAGCGGTGGAGGACAATGGGGTATAGCCTAATCTAGAATGATCATGGGCGCCTCTATATGGGACATCTAGGATATCATGCATTCCTTGTTCATGGGAACCTAGACCTTGACCTTGCCAATGGAACATATTAAAGTATCTAGCTGGAAACTCTTCTACGTTAGGTATATTGGCATGCCTAGGCTCTTTTGGTTCTTCGGGTGGGTTTGCCCTAGTTGAGCAATCCAACCCTCCATAAACAAAGTTAATGCTATTTGGAGTGGCACTCATGTCATAGACAACACCTATGGATAAAGAACGGTCTTTGGGGCGTCCAAAATCCTTGGCTATTGGAATGGCTAAGGGAGTGATGGTGACGTCTTGGATCACATACTCACCTATACCAGGATTGGTGATGTGAACTTTGACTTGGGTTGATGAGGTGGATGGTGAAGGTTCTGATGGCTCTGGATTGGTTGTGGATGGTGGGGAGTTAAATATGTCACAATCAAAAAGTTTGACTTGTGACACATCGGCTGATGGAGTTGGATTGGATGGCGGTGTGGAGTGATGAGATGGAGTAGAAGAAGTGGTTGTAGTAGAAGGATTTTTTGTGATGTACGATGTGTTAATGGAATATTGATCGCAATTACATGTACAAGAAGAAATGGATGTTTGAGAAGGCGATGTGATGGGTAGCTCCTCTATGATGGGAGCCTTAGAAGAAGACGAAGATGGATTAGAAGAAGGAGGTGGATTGAGAGATGACGTGGATGGATTTGATGATGGTGCCAAGAATAAATGGGTGGAAGGTAACATGGATTCATAAGGATTTGAAATGAAATTACAATACTTAAAAGGTTCAACATCCATGGGGATGCAATGGATTTGTCCATCATGAACATATTTCAAGCATTGGTGGAGAATTGATGGGACACATTTCATTTCCCTCATCCAAGGTCTACCAAGGAGTATATTATATGCCATGGCTCCTTCCAAGATGTGAAACATTGTGTGCAACATTTTGGCCCCTACTTCTATAGGTAAAACAATAGTGCCAACTGTGGTACACAAAGCATCGTTAAATGCTTTGAGGGTGAATGATGATTTGGAAATGTGGGATGGAGGTAAGTTGAGATGGATAAGGGCAGCGGTAGTAATGATATTGATTGATGAGCCGGTATCGATTAATACTCTTTTGAATGGCTTTCTATCTATTAAGGCCATTATGTGCAATGGAGGGTCCACCGATTCTGAACTCATTGGTTTTATCTCAAAGTCATAGAAGGTAATTGATGGTTCCATGCACGTTCTAACACTCCCTACAAAATTTTTGAAGGCATTAGAGTCTTGGGATTCTAACTCAATTGACTTGAGTATTTCCATTAAAGCTTCTCTATGCCTAGGGGATTGTTGGATAAGCTCATATACAGAAAGTTTGGCCGATGCCATTTTCAAACTAGTGGTTAACCGATTGGTTAAGGTTACCGCTGGCCTTATTGGATGAAGGATAGGTGGATTGGATGAATTGGATAGATTGATTGGCGGAGATGGATTTGGTGATGTTTGGATGGGAGGTGGGTTTGAAGGTTGTTGAACATTTTGTTGATTTTGCCTTTGCCCTCTAGTGACCACATGGACCGCTCCTACAAAGTTTTGATATTGTTGGACATGATTTACTTGGTTAGGGGGTGCTTGTTGATTGTTACCCCCTACATTATACTGGACCTCCCCATGGTTAGGTAGAGGCATCTGATATATGCCCAAATTTTGATTTTGTGGAGCTAAGGGGTTATCCACGTTAATGGCCCCTAAGTCTATAAGGTCTTGCACTATGTTTTTGAACATGTGGCAGGAATTGATATCATGCCCATTTTGTCGATGGTATGGGCAAAACAAGTGCTCTCTATAACCCTTAGGCCATTTGGTGGGATCATCGGGCCTAATGTCTGGCAAGGCTAATTTGTTGGTTTCATACAACCTTCGAAACAGGGATGAATATGACTCGTTTAACGGAGTGTATTGTCTTTGTGGGTGATTGAATTGGTGGTGGATAGGTTGTTCCATAGTTGGCACTGTATTTTGTACCATTGGTGCTTGGGTTACTGATGGGACCGCATGATAGGAGATTTGTTGTTGCACCAGTTTTTGAGCCACTACGGGCTGGCTCATCACCACTTGATTGACTTGGTTTGTTGTGTTAGCCATTGAGGCTTGTGTGGATTTGTTTTGGCCAGATTGATTATTTTGGTATTGGCCCCTATTTTGCCATTCTTTATTTTTAGGCTTAATGACACCCTCTTGGATTTTTATCTCCTCAATGACACTAGCCTGCGCTAAAGCTTCTTCGAATGTTCTATAAGTGTTTAGCTGTAGCATCCAAGAGATGGGTTTTAAGCAACTCTTGGTAAAAAGTTTTATAATTTCTTCCATTGGTAGGGAGAATGGCAACTTCGTTATGACTGCCCTCCAACGGTTTCCAAAGTCATAGATAGGTTCCTCATCCCATTGTTTCAAATAGTAGATATCTGATAAGGACACCTTATTTTTAATATTTAGGGTGAAGCATTCCAAGAATAGATCTATCAATTGATCAAAAGTGTATATACTATGTGTGGGCAATTGATTGTACCATTCCATGGCATCTCCCCCTAGTGTTTGAGGAAATGTTTGGAGCATGAGAGCGTTATCATCGCTAATCCAAAAACATACATGGACAAATGAGCTCACATGTTCCTTGGGATCCTCAGTTCCCTGAACTTGTCAAATTTTGGTACCGTAAAATCTGTCGGATATGGTGGTGATGGTACCGATGGATGGATTGGTTGATGGATCAGTTGGCTTAATGTGAGTTTTTGGCTCATTGTTCCTGATGAATTTTGCATCAACTGATCGATTTGCTTTTGCATTGCCTGAAGTCTAAGGTCTTCTGCTGGAATGTGAGGACCCTGGATTAGGTGGTGGTTGGTTGATGGGCTAGATGATGGATGTTGGGGTGTGACCAACATGGTGTTGTGGAATGAATTGGGTTGGGTATGCGGAGAATATGGATGGTTGAAGGATGGGGATGATTGATGATGATGATGGAGGAATGGATTGGATTGTTGATTGGTGGCAATGTTGATTGGTATGGTGGATGTGTGGAGTGGTGGTGGATTAGGGATGGTCACTATGGAATATTGAGGGACCCATGCCAAATTTTGATTGATGAGTGGAGGTTGATTTGGAACTCCTTGGGTCATAGGGTTTGTGTTAACTGGTTGCTTTCCTTTTGTTCATTGTGAAAGCAATCTATTGATGAGCCCTAATGTATCCGTAAGTTCTTGATTTGACCATGTGTCGAATGATGGGGTTGAGGTTGGATGAGATGATGGTTGGGTTGATGATGATGGATGATTAGACATGGTCATGTTGGCTAAGTGAGATGATGGAGGAATGGATGACATGGTGATATTGGCTAAGTGAGATGATGGAGGTGTGGATGATGATGGATGAGAGGACATGGGTATGGTGCAAGTTGCATTTGATGTTGCAACTTGAATATTAGGGACTTGCGAGGCAGCATTGACATGCTCCTCATACAAGGGGTTGGTATAGGTGGATGTGAAATAAGTGTTTTGAACACTTGGGCTTTGGGGTGGTTGGCTTGTGGAGGAAGGCATACCATATTCATATCTCGAATTAGGATATCCTTGGGCAATGTAGGTGGTAGCCAATTTAGCTTCTTCAAAACCATCTTGGCTAAGGGGCTCTAAGACATAGTTAGAGGCCTTGTAAATGGCCTGAACTCTATCCATGTCTATGTAGGTGGTGGTTGTCTCCACATCAAGTGAATGGGACTCCTCTTGAGAGTGGGGTGGATGGGATGATCCAGACAAAGTGGTCTGAACTATATTGGATGGGGCTACCAAAGTAGCGGGCTCATGAGAATTGTTTTCCATTAAACTACTTTGGTTTATCATTTTCTTTTGTTGTCGTGTTAGCACCATAAAGTAGTAAAACCAAAGATTCAAAGCTTATCTAAACCACACAAATTAACAACTTTTTTTTTCAAAATTTAAAGCAAAGAAAACAACCAATCCTAAGTTTCACCTTGTGTGGCTTACCTCAGGTTCATTAATTATTTTCTTCCCTTAATGTGAAGTTCCTTTTAAAATTGTGAGTTTGTGTGTTTTGATGTAACTTAATCTTGTTTAATGAAAAACAAAGGTAAAAGCTATGGTTGGCCAAGGCAACGAGATTCTTGTTGGTAATGACCTCCAACAAGTTTGCTCGGGGGTAGTCCTATGGTGTCTAGGGGTAGATATTTGATGGATGGAGATGAATGCCACCGTCACCAAACCTCAAGCAATAGTTGGTGATGAAATCCAACTACTACTATTAAAAAGTGGAGCGTGCAAGTGTGTGATGTTAATTTTATGTTTTGTTAGTCTTACAATGGCACTGAGAGGGGGGATGAACCAGTGTAGTTCTTTAAACTTAAATTCATAGCTCTTAAAACTAAAATAATGAAACCTTAAAACCAGATAAAGTAAGTATCACAAGAGAACATCACACAACACAAGATTTAACGAGGTTCACCAATTTGGCTACTCCTCAATAATGACTGCTTGGACTACCATCCAAATCTAGCCTTTGCAAAGCTCCAACTTTACAATCAATTTACCAGCACCCACTAGGAGTACCAACCCCTTATTTATCTACACCAATAGAAAGGAGAACCAACCCTTGATTTACCAGCACCTACTAGAAGGAGCACCAACCCCTGATGCCAAGATGCAACTTGGACTTCAATTTTGAATCTAAAATTTTAATAGAAAAATACCTTCGCTTTTACAAGACCCTGACTGGTCTATTGCTTACCCAATCTCTCTCACAATTTATGGAATAGACACATCTTCTATGATCTACAACCACACTTTTCCTTTATTGAGTCGCTTCTCTACGCACCCTCTACACACTGTCTTCATACACTATGTGCCCTTACAGCTGCACTTTGTGTTCATCTTTACCCTTTGCACTCTCTACGCCTTCTGCTTTCTCTGTGCAATCATAGTTGCACTTGGTCGAGCTTCAACCTTTTTCGCTCTCTGCACACTTTTCTCTCTCTATGCACTCACAGATGCACTTAGGACAATTCGACACGACTCTTCGCTCACTTTATGCACTTTGCCATCATCTTGCCGCTTTTGAGCTTTTTGCGCTCTTACGACCGCATTTCACACTTCAACACATATTCGACGACTTGTTTGATGACTCCACAATTCTCCAAATAGCCCTCCTTTTATAACAATATTTTCATGATGAAAACCCTAATCTTAGTTGGCTGTAAACCCTAATCTTAGTTGGCTTTCATAACAACTGTAAACCCTAATTTTAGTTGGCTATCATCGGTCTTCGTCGACTTCAACTCGGTTTATCCATCGCTTGAAGATTTCATTCTAGACAGACCCTATAACCGCCATAGTGATATCGGTCCACTGTCATACTTCTCATTTCAGTCGGGTTCTCCTTCTTGACTTGCGCATTTACGACCTATCACGAGATCATGACATTTCTGCCTCTGGTTTATTTTGTTGTTGTTGCCACGAAAATACATGTCGTGATATCATGACACTTTTTCTTTCTCTCTATTTCTCTTTGCATCGAACTACAAAAATGCTACATGTCGCGATATCGTGATACTTTTTCTCCTTACGCTTTCTCTTTGCTTCGGCCCTTGAAAATACATGTCACGATATCGTGACACTTTTTCTCCTTGTTTTTTCTCTTAGCTTCGGCCCATGAAAATACATGTCACGATATCGTGACACTTTTTCTCCTTGCTCTTTCTCTTAGCTTTGGCCCTCGAAAATACATGTCGCGATATCGTGACACTTTTTCTCCTTGCTCTTTCTCTTAGCTTTGGCCCGCGAAAATACATGTCGCAAAATCGTGACACTTTTTCTCCTTGCATTTTCTCTTCTCTTCTGGCCACAAAAATGCAACATGTTGTGATATCGTGACACTTTTTCTCCTTGCATTTTCTCTTCTCTTCTGGTCATGAAAATGCAACATGTCACGATATCGCTACACTTTTTCTCCTTGCATTTTCTCTTCTCTTCTGGCCGCGAAAATGCAACATGTCGCGATATCGTGACACTTTTTCTCCTTGAATTTTCTCTCTCCTGTTTTAGTCGCGAAAATGTGACATGTTGCGAAATCGTGACACTTTTCCAAGTACTTTCTCTTTCCTACTTTAGTCGTGAAAATGCGACATGTCACGAAATCGTGACACTTTTCTTTCTTGTTCTCTTTCTTTGAACTTTTCATGAAATCGTGACACTTTTTCTTGCTTTCTCTTGCTCTTCCAACATGTCGCAAAATTGCGATAGTTTTTCCACTTGCCTTTTTCTCTTCCAACATGTCACGAAATCGTGACAGTTTTTCTTGCTTTTTCTCTCTCTTCCAACATGTTGCGAAATCGTGATAATTTTTCCACTTGCCTTTTTCTCTTCCAACATGTCGCGAAATCCTATTTTTTCTCTCTCTTCCAACATGTCGTGAAATCACGATAGTTTTTCCTGCTTTTTCCCTCTCTTCCAACATGTCACAAAATCGTGACAGTTTTTCCTGCTTTTTCTCTCTTCCAACATGTCGCAAAATCATGACAGTTTTTCTTGCCTGCTGTATATGTCACGATATCATGACACTTTTATTACTTGTATTTTTCTTTGATCTTTTGCATATAGGCCACTTCGGTCTTTTTGAAAAATCATTGTACATACTCTGAATAACCTTTGAACTCCTGTCTTCTGCATCTAAAAATATTTTGAACTTCTTGTCCATTGCATTAACAGATCTATCTAACTGTGTTGACAACAATGACAATACTATTGCTGCACCTTGCTCAACAATCTCCCCCTTTGGAATTGTTGGCAACACATGTGCAATTTCCTATAAATCTTCTCCCCCTTTGAAAATAATACCAAAGGGCTACTGCAGACTCCCCTTGAGTCCATGCACAACATTCTCAAGAAAAATTTATTACACTTAGCAAAAATCATGAACATGAGCAAAAAGATAATCAAATACTTAAATGCTCCCCCTGAGAATGTGATCCCTATAGCTAGTCAATTCCTGGGAAGCATGACCACTCCCAATTTATTATGAAGGTACTCAAAAAATTCCTTGGAAAATGGTTTTGTGAAGATATCTGCTACTTGCTTTGTAGTTGGAACAAAATCCAACTTAACCTCACCTTTCGCAACTTTCTCCTTCAAAAAGTGATACCTGATAGCAATGTGTTTTGTGTGTGAATGCATAACCAGATTCTTGGAGATGTTAATGGCACTGGTGTTATCACACTTAACTGATATTGGCTCACTGAAGTTGATACCAAGATCTTTTAGGTTTGTTTCATCCATAATACCTGCGTACAACATGTTGTCACTGCAATATATTTTGCCTCTGCTATTGATAAAGAAACTGACTCTTATTTCTTACTGTGCCACGTGACCAATCTGTCTCCAAGATAGAATGCACCTCCAATGGTACTCCTTCTATCATCGATACATCCTGCCCAATCTGCATCTGAATACGAAATAAGGGTGAAGTCTTTACCTTTCAGATACCATAACCCATACTCCATAGTACCCTTGAGGTACCGAAGAATCCTCTTCATTGCTGTCACATGAGTCTCCTTGGGATTAGCCTGAAATCGTGCTACCATGCATACTGCCTGTAAAATATTTGGTTTGGTAGTTGTCAGGTACAGTAAGCTCCCAATCATAGATCTGTACATGGTTTGATCAACAAGTGGATATTTGTCATCCTTGCTCAACTTGCAACCTGTCATCATGGGAGTGCTAACAAGCTTACAATCCTCCATTGTGAAATTTTTTAACATCTCTTTCACATATTTAACTTGAGAAATAAATATGCCCTTTTTATTTTGATTAACTTGCAACCTGAGGAAATACAAAAGTTCACCAATCATTGACATTTCAAATTGTTTTTGCATCTTATTTGCTAAATCTTTACACGACTCATCTTTGCTGCTACCAAATATGATATCATCTTTCTTAAACCCTTGTTGAGTGAGATAGTTGTGTAGCTTTGCATACCATGCTCGGGGTGCCTGTTTCAAGCCATATATCTTCAACTTATAAACCAAGTTGGGATTATCACCAAGCTGGAAACCATATGGCTGCTCAATATAAACATCTTCTTCAAGCTTCCCATTCAAAAACGCTGATTTCACATCTCTTTTGTTGTGGTTACTTTGTTGTAGATCTCCTTTGATATTTTATTCCTTTTGAAGATTCAGCTTCAAACTTTTCTTGCTTCGATCCTTCAACAGTGAACTTCTTCTTCTCTGTAGAGTTGGAAGATGAAGGTTGTTCAGATTCATATCCAAGACCATGCTTATCCATGGAGCTTCTTTGTTGGCTTATCATTTTATCTAGCAACTTTGTGCTCTTCTCGAATTTGAGATTTGTATTGGCCTCTTCTAGTTGTTTCTTCAATAAAACAATCTCTTTCTCATTGATCTGTGACCTGAGAGTTTCTTCAATCCTTTTGAATTATTCTGCTTGTACTTTCAAACTGGTTATTATTTCATTTGCATCCTTAAGCTTTCTTGATATTTCCTTATTCTTTTTTCTTTCTATCTTCAATTCATCCAGAGCTACAATTAGTTCCTCTTTCAAATTTATTTTTGCATCAATTTCTTCTTCATCACATTCCTGTTCTTTTTCTGTTTCTTCTTCGAGTGTCATGAAAAGACCTCCACCTATTTTATTTTTAGAATTATCCTCTAGGACTTCATTAACTCTCATCATATATGCCTCTATGTTCTCATCGTCATTCAACTTTAATGCTTCAAACTGAGCTTGATGTGTTTGTAACTTGGCCTCCTTGATCTCATCGTCTCCTTCATGAATACTCCTTAGTTTGTCCCATATTTCTTTTGCAATTTTACAACTCAAGATCTTTACCAGTTCACTGTCTACTAATCTGCACCTGATAGCATTCTTTGCTTTTGAGTCATTCTCAAACATATTCTTATCGACAACATCAGTTGGAGAAGTGATGGGTATTGTGTATTCACTGTCTACTAAATCCCAGATGTCGTATCCCAAAGCACAAAGATATGTCTGCATCTTGATTCTCTAGATCATGTAATTAGTTCTGTCAAACAAAGGTGCTTTGTTTGATGAGAAGTATTCAACCTTTTTTTGGTTCAATTTTCTCTTTCACAGGAACTAAAACTGACTGAGATGCCCTTTTGGAGGAGGATCTATTCTTCGTACCCATTGCATACTAATCCAATATCAACCCTGACTAATTTAGCCTGAGAAGGTAAATTGGCTCTGATACCAAGCTGCAACCTAGAATTCAATTTTGAATCTAAAAGTTTAACAAAAAAATACCTTCGTTTTTACAAGACCTTGACTGGTCTATTGCTTACCCAATATATCTCACTGTTTACGAAATAGACACATCTTTTGTGATCTACAGCCGCACTTTGCCTTCTTTGAGTCGCTTCTCTATGCACCCTCTACGCACTGTCTTCGTACACTCTATGCCCTTATAGCTGCACTTTGTGTTCGTCTTCGCCCTTTGCACTCTCTGTGCCTTTTGCTTTCTCTATGCAATCACAATCGCACTTGGTCGAGCTTCAACCTTTTTTGCTCTCTGCACACTTTTCTCTCTCTGTGCACTCACGGATGCACTTAGGACAATTTGACATGACTCTTGGCTCACTTTGCGCACTTCGCCATCATCTCGCCACTTCTAAGATTTTTGCACTCTTACAGCCGCATTTCACACTTCGACATGCATTTGACGACTTGTTCGATGACTCCACAATTCTCCAAATAGCCCTCATTTTATAATAATATTTTCATGATGAAAACCCTAATTTTAGTTGACTATAAACCCTAATCTTAGTCAAATTTCATAACAACTATAAACCCTAATTTTAGTCGACTGTCATCGATCTTCGTCGGCTTCAACTCGGTTTATCCATCGCTTGAAGATTTCATTCTGGATAGACCATGTAACCGCCATAGCGATATCAATCCACTGTCATACTTCTCATTTCAGTCGGGTTCTCCTTCTTGACTTGCGCATTTATGACCTGTTGCGAGATCGTGACATTTCTGCCTCTCGCTGCTTTTGTTGTTGTTGCCACGAAAATACATGTCATGATATCATGACACTTTTTCTTTCTCTCTCTTTCTCTTTGCATCGGACCGTGAAAATGCTACATGTCGCGATATCGTGACACTTTTTCTCCTTATGCTTTCTCTTTGCTTCGGCCCCCAAAAATACAACATGTCGCGATATCGCGACACTTTTTCTCCTTGCTTTTTCTCTTAGCTTCGGCCCATGAAAATACATGTCGCGATATCGTGACACTTTTTATCCTTGCTCTTTCTCTTAGCTTTGGCCCCCGAAAATACATGTTGCGATATTGTGACACTTTTTCTTCTTGCTCTTTCTCTTAGCTTTGGCCCGTGAAAATACAACATGTCGCGAAATCATGACACTTTTTCTCCTTGCATTTTCTCTTCTCTTCTGGCCATGAAAATGCAACATGTCGCGATATCATGACAATTTTTCTCCTTGCATTTTCTCTTCTCTTTTGGTTGTGAAAATGCAACATGTCGCGATATCACAACACTTTTTCTCCTTGAATTTTCTCTTCTCTTTTGGCCACGAAAATGCAACATGTCACGATATCGTGACACTTTTTCTCCTTGCATTTTCTCTCTCCTATTTTAGTCGCAAAAATGTGACATGTCATGAAATCATGACACTTTTCCAACTTACTTTCTCTCTCCTATTTTAGTCACGAAAATGTGACATGTTGCGAAATCGTGACACTTTTCTTACTTGTTCTCTTTCTTCGAACTTGTCACGAAATCGTGACACTTTTTCCTGCTTTCTCTTGCTCTTCCAACACGTCACGGAATCGCGACAGTTTTTCCACTTTCCTTTTTCTCTTCCAACATGTCATGAAATCATGACAGTTTTTCCTGCTTTTTCTCTCTCTTCCAACATGTCGCAAAATCGCGACAGTTTTTCCACTTGCCTTTTTCTCTTCCAACATGTCACGAAATCGTGATAGTTTTTCTTGCTTTTTCTCTCTCTTCCAAAATGTCGTGAAATCATGACAGTTTTTCCTACTTTTTCTCTCTCTTCCAACATGTCATGAAATCATGACAATTTTTCCTATTTTTTCTCTCTTCTAACATGTCGCGAAATCGCGACAGTTTTTCCTACTTTTTCTCTCTCTTCCAACATGTCACGAAATTGTGACAGTTTTTCTTGCCTGTTGTATATGTCGCGATATCGCGACACTTTTCTTACTTGTCTTTTTCTTTGATATTTTGCATATGGGCCACTTTGGTCTTCTTGGAAAATCACTGTACATACTCTGAATAACCTTTGAACTCCTGTCTTCTGCATCTGAAAAGCTTTTGAACTTTCTGTCCACTGCATCAACAGATCTATCTGACTATGTTGACAACAATGACAATACTATTGCTGCACCTTGCTCAACAATCTCCCCCTTTGGAATTGTTGACAACACATGTGCAATTTCCTGTAACTCTTCTCCCCTTTGACAATAATACCAAAGGGCTACTGCAGACTCCCCCTGAGTCCATGCACAACATTCTTAGGCAAAATTTATTACACTTAGCAAAAATCATGAACATGAGCAAAAAGATAATCAAATACTTAAATGCTCCCCCTGAGAATGTGATCCTTGTAGCTAGTCAATTCTTGGGAAGTGTGACCACTCCTAATTTAATGCGAAGGTACTCAAAAACTTCCTTGGACAATGGTTTTGAGAAGATATCTGCTACTTGCTCTGTAGTTGGAACAAAATCCAACTTAACCTCACCTTTTGCAACTTTCTCCTTCAAAAAGTGATACCTGATAGCAATGTGTTTTGTGCGTGAATGCATAACTGGATTCTTGGATATGTTAATGGAACTGGTGTTATCTCACTTAACTGATATTGGCTCACTGAAGCTGATACCAAGATATTTCAGGGTTTGTTTCATCCACAATACCTACGTACAACATGTTGTCACTACAATATATTTTGCCTCTGCTATCGATAAAGAAACTGACTCTTGTTTCTTACTGTGTCACGCGACCAATCTATCTCCAAGATAGAATGCACCTCCACTAGTACTCTTTCTGTCATCGATACATCCTGCCAAATCTACATCTGAATATGAAATAAGGGTGAATTCTTTACCTTTTGGATACCATAACCCATACTCCATAGTACCCTTGAGGTACCGAAGAATCCTCTTCATTGCTATCACATGAGTCTCCTTGGGATTAGCCTAAAATCGTGCTACCATGCATACTGCCTACAAAATATATGGTTTGGTAGCTGTCAGGTATAGTAAGCTCCCAATCATAGATTTGTACATGGTTTGATCAATAGGTGGAGATTTGTCATCCTTGCTCAACTTGCAACTTGTCGTCATGGGAGTCTTAACTGGCTTACAATCCTCCATTGTGAACATTTTTAACATCTCTTTCACATATTTAACTTAAGAAATAAATATGCCCTTCTTATTTTGATTAAATTGCAACCCGAGAAAATACGAAAGTTCACCAATCATTGACATTTCAAATTCTTTTTGAATCGTATTTGCTAAATATTTACATGACTCATCTTTGTTGCTGCCAAATATGATATCATCTTTCTTAAACCCTTGTTGAGTGAGATAGTTGTCTAGCTTTGCATACCATGCTCGGGGTGCCTATTTCAAGCCATATATCTTCAAATTACAAACCAAGTTGGGATCATCACCAAGCTGAAAACCATCTGGCTATTCAATATAAACCTCTTCTTCAAGCTTCCCATTCAAAAACTTTGATTTCACATCTCTTTTGTTGTGGTTGCTTTGTTGTAGATCTCCTTTGATATTTTCTTCCTTTTGAAGATTCAGCTTCAAAAATTTCTTGCTTCAATCCTTCAACAGTGAACTTCTTCTTCTCTGCAGAGTTGGAAGATGAAGGTTGTTCAGCTTCATATCCAAGACCACGCTTATCCGTGGAGCTTCTTTGTTGGCTTATCATTTTATCTAGCAACTCGTGCTCTTCTCAAATTTAAGATTTGTATTGGTCTCTTCTAGTTGTTTCTTCAATAAAACAATCTCTTCCTCTTGTTTGCAGCAAATAATCTCTTTCTCATTGATCTGTGACCTGAGAGTTTCTTCAATCCTTTTGAATTCTTTTGCCTATACTTTCAAACTGGTTATTATTTCATTTGCATCCTCAAGCTTTCTTGAGATTTCCTTATTCCTTTTTCTTTCTATCTTCAATTCATCCAGAGCTGCAATTAGTTCCTCTTTCAAATTTATTTCTACATCAATTTCTTCTTCATCACATTCTTGTTCTTTTTTTGTTTCTTCTTTGAGTGTCATGAAAATACCTCCACCTGTTTCCTTTTTAGAATCATCCTCTAGGACTTCATTAAAGCTCAGCATATATGCCTCTATGTTCTCATCGTCATTCAACTTTAATGCTTCGAACTGAGTTTTTTGTGTTTGTAACTTGGCCTCCTTGATCTCATCGTCTCCTTCATGAATACTCCTTAGTTTGTCCCATATTTCTTTTGCCATTTTACAACTCAAGATCTTTACCAATTCACTGTCTACTAATCTGCACCTAATAGCATTCTTTGCTTTTGAGTCATTCTCAAACATATTCTTATCGATAGCATCGGTTGGAGGAGTGATGGGTATTGTGTATTCACTGTCTACTGAATCCCATATGTCGTATCCCAAAGCACAAAGATATATCTACATCCTGATTCTCTAGATCACGTAATTAGTTTCGTCAAACAAAGGTGCTTTGTTTGATGAGAAGTCTTCAACCTTTTTTGGTTTAATTTTCTCTTCCACAGGAACTAAAATTGACTGAGATGCCCTTTTGTAGGAGGATCTATTCTTCTTACCCATTGCGTACTAATCCAAGATCAACCTTGACTAATTTATCCTGAGAAGGGAACTTGGCTCTGATACCAAGCTGCAACTTGGACTTCAATTTTGAATCTAGAAGTTTAAGAGAAAAATACCTTCTCTTTTACAAGACCCTGACTGGTCTATTGCTTACCCAATCTCTCTCACTGTTTATGAAATAGACACATCTTCTATGATCTATAGCCGCACTTCACCTTCTTTGAGTCGCTTCTCTACGCACCCTCTGTGCACTATCTTCGTACACTTTGCGCCCTTACAACTGCACTTTGCGTTCGTCTTCGCCCTTTGCACTCTCTGTGCCTTCTGCTTTCTCTGCGCAATCATAGCTGCACTTGGTCGAGCTTCAACATTTTTTGCTCTCTGCACACTTTTCTCTCTTTGTGCACTCACAAACGCACTTAGGACAATTCGACACGACTCTTCGCTCACTTTGCACACTTTACCATCATCTCGCTACTTTTGAGCTTTCTGCGCTCTTACGACCGCATTTCACACTTCAACACGCATTCAATGACTTGTTTTATGACTCCACAATTCTCCAAATAGCCCTCCTTTTATAACAATATTTTCATGATGAAAACCCTAATCTTAGTCGGTTGTAAACCCTAATCTTAGTCGACTTTCATAAAAACTGTAAACCCTAATTTTAGTTGGTTGTCATTGGTCTTCGTCGGCTTCAACTTGGTTTATCCATCGCTTGAAGATTTCATTTTGGACAGACCCTGTAACCGCCATAGTGATATCGGTCCACTGTCATACTTCTCATTTCAGTCAGGTTCTCCTTCTTGACTTGCGCATTTACGACCTGTCGCAAGATCGTGACATTTTTGCCTCTGGCTGCTTTTGTTGTTGTTGCCGCAAAAATACATGTCACGATATCGCGAAACTTTTTCTTTCTCTCTTTCTCTTTGCATTGGACCACGAAAATGCTACATGTCGCGATATCGTGACACTTTTTCTCCTGACGCTTTCTCTTTGCTTCGGCCCCCGAAAATACATGTCGCGATATCGCAACACTTTTTCTCCTTGCTTTTTCTCTTAGCTTCGGCCCACGAAAATACATGTCGCAATATCACGACACTTTTTCTCCTTGCTATTTCTCTTAGATTTGGCCCCCGAAAATACAACATGTCGCGATATCGTGACACTTTTTCTCCTTGCTCTTTCTCTTAGCTTTGGCCCTTGAAAATACAACATGTCACAAAATTGCGACACTTTTTCTCCTTGCATTTTCTCTTCTCTTCTGGCCGCGAAAATGCAACATGTCACGATATCACAACACTTTTTCTCCTTGCATTTTCTCTTCTCTTCTAGCCGTGAAAATGCAACATGTCACAATATCGCAACACTTTTTCTCCTTGCATTTTCTCTTCTCTTTTGGCCACGAAAATGCAACATGTGATATCACGACACTTTTTCTCCTTGCATTTTCTCTCTCCTATTTTCGTCACAAAAATGCGACATGTCACGAAATCGTGACACTTTTCCAACTTACTTTCTCTCTCCTATTTTAGTCGTGAAAATGCGACATGTCACGAAATCGTGACACTTTTCTTACTTGTTCTCTTTCTTCGAACTTGTCGCAAAATCGTGACACTTTTTCCTGCTTTCTCTTTCTCTTCCAACATGTCGTGAAATCATGATAGTTTTTCTACTTACCTTTTTCTCTTCCAACATGTCACGAAATCGTGACAGTTTTTCCTGCTTTTTCTCTCTCTTCCAACATGTCGTGAAATTATGACATTTTTTCCACTTGCCTTTTTCTCTTCCAACATGTTGCAAAATCACGACAGTTTTTCATGCTTTTTCTCTCTCTTCCAACATGTCGTGAAATCATGATAGTTTTTCCTGCTTTTTCTCTCTCTTCCAACATGTCGCGAAATCATGACAGTTTTTCCTATTTTTTCTCTCTCTTCCAACATGTCGCGAAATTGCGACAGTTTTTCTTACCTGTTGTATATGCCACGATATCGTGACACTTTTCTTACTTGTATTTTTCTTTGATATTTTGCATATGGGCCACTTCGGTCTTCTTGGAAAATCACTGTACATACTCTAAATAACCTTTGAACTCCTGTCTTCTACATCTGAAAAGCTTTTGAACTTTTTGTCCACTACATCAATAGATCTATCTGATTGTGTTGACAACAATGACAATACTATTGCTGCACCTTGCTCAACATATTTCTTGTTCTTTATGGTGTGCAGACAATGTTAAAGATGACTAATTTCACTAATCTAAATCATAATCCAACACAAAGACGCAAATTTCATCTAAAGAGCGCAGAGTACACCCTTAAAATCCTTGCCTACAAATGATACCCAAAGATATCAAAAGAGAATCTAAGGGTTCGTCCACCTCTCTGCCAAAGGGGCTAGCCTAGGGTAGGATTACTTTAACTGTCCAAATGTTATTTCTATTTAGATACACAAAATTTAAGCGATCTTTAACCCTAAAATGCAAAATATAGGATGCTTTTCTGCTTCACATGCACTAAAAAATGCAAACAATCACCTAGATCTACAACTTTCAAGACAAGAAATGAATTTGAAATATTGAAACACACACAAACCCTTCCTATGGGAAGCTCATTATGCACCATATTCTGCTCATCTAGGGGTAATTAAGATGAGGGAAACTTAAAAAAAGACTATTTTTGGCCTGAGATGAAGAAGGATGTGGTTCAATTTGTTGCAAGATGCCTGGAATATCAAAAGGTTAAAGCAGAGCATCAACATCCTAGAGGAAAACTGCACCTATTCGATGTGCTAAAATAAAAATGGCAAGTCATTTCTATGGATTTTATAGTTGGCCTTCCCAAGACAGTTTTAGCATGATGTAATTTTTATGGTTATGGATAAGCTGATCAAGGTGGTGCATTTCATACCAAGAAATGTTTGTGATGATGCACCTGAGATAGCACAAAAGTTTGCATGAGAAATCCTAAGGTTGCTTGGTTTTCCTGAAGTAATTATCTCGGATGGTAATTTGAGATTCACTTCCGAGTTTTGGTAAGATTTGCACCAAGCTTGGGGAACAAAGCTAAATATCAGCATCGCTTATCATCCTAATATGGATGGATAGGCCGAGAGGGTCAATCAGGTGCTAGAAGATATGCTACGCATGTAATATATGGAACACCAGAGTAAATGGAAATATTATCTCTTCTTAGTAGAATTTGCTTATAATAACAACTATTATACCACGTTGGGCATGGCCCCTTTTGAGGCCCTATATGGGCGTAGGTGTAGGACACCATTAACGTGGGACAATTTGGATGATCGAGAAGTGACCGGTCCTGATGCTGTTAAGAAAATGGAGATCCAACTTAAAGAGATTCGTCAGCGACTTCATGAAGTCACTGATCACCAAAAGAGTTATGCTAACCAAAAACGGATCTCTCAAGAATTTTCCAACGGTGATAAAGTCTTCCTTAGAGTCAAGCCAACCAAAAGCTCCATTAAGTCCACTAAATTAAGCCCTAGATTTATCGATCCTTTTGACATCATTGCCAAAATAAGTCCTGTTACCTACAAGCTCGTCCTGCCACCAAACTTGTCAAAAAATCCACAGTGTTTTCCATGTGTCTCTCCTCCGTAAATATGTAGGTAACCCATATCATATTTAGGATGTATCTCATTTGTAAATATTGGACCCATAACTCATTAAGGTTTGACAAGTTAAAATTTTGGGTTTCAAAACCAAACAACTGAGAAAGAGGACAATGGAGCAGTGTAGAGTCCAGTGGGATCACTACTTTGAGAAAAGTGCCACTTGGGAAGATGTTGTCATGAAAAACCAATTTCCTTATTTTAAAACTAATGCCCAAAAGACAATTTGAATATAACTATATTTGTATTTGAATGTGATCTTTGGTGTATGTTTGGCATATTAGGATTTGACACAACAGATATGATTATTATGTAATTTTTGTTATTTACTTATGTGTATATGATTAGATGTTGTGAAAACCTGCATTTGTATTCTTTAGTTAACATAGGGACAATGTTAATTTCTAGAGGAGGAGTATGCAACATCCCTGCCACTTGTTACCATCTTGTTTGGAAGAATGTGATTCTGCGTTAAATTTTGTGATGCAGGTATAGGTTTACATGTGGAAGTAGAAGAGAATACCCACCTCCTGGCGAAGACAATAGTTGGAGGCGTTAGGTAGGGTGGGATATGATGTTTGTACATAAAGCACCATGGCTCGTGGGTACATGGAATCCCACTAAAATAAAAAGTATATAGGAGCATTCTACCTGTGAATGCATGTTGATGATATTGCATAATGCATACGCTAGTTGAGGTTGCATAATGCATATGTTAATTTAGTATGAGCATATTTTTCATTATAAGTGTATTATTTTTTTTTATAAGTAACATTTATATACAAAAGTGGGTTTTTCTAGAGGATCCCAAAAACCTTATTACAAAAATGGGATGAACCCATTACAGCCGCGAGGTTGAGGTCTCAAAGCGAGCCTCAGACCTGAACAAAAAAAAGGGAAACTGAAGCTGCCATAGCATTGAAGAAAAAAGGATAAGCAAGCCTCTAGGAGGCTCAAAAACCCAACCGGCCAGGGAGCGCCAGCACCCTTAATTGGCAGTAGGATTCTCCGGGGTCCCAGAGGATCCTTCAACATGCGTCTTGAGATTACGGAGGCACAGGATTGCCGACTCAGTAGCCCTAGAGATGTTCCCCATAGCGTCGATGGCCAGATCGATGAGCAAGCTCAGGGGAACCTTCTCCTGCTCCTTCTGCACCGAATCAGAATCCGAGCTCAGGTGGAGAGGAGAATCGTTCTCAACTTCGGCCTTAGCTTTCTTGAGCCACCTGGAAGATCTGCCCCTCGGAGGAGTTGCCTTGGCCCGCCTGCGACAGCGATTGCGATTGGGGGTGGCCTGGTCGGGAGGAATGGGAGACTCGGTCTTGGGAGCATCGGTGCTCGGGGAAGCAGGCGGGTTGGAAGAGAGGGGAGGGACAATCTGAGGGGGGGCCCTGTTAGTTAGACAATGGCGGAAGATAACGCCCATTAGCCCCTGGTGCCGCGGCCTGGACTTGTTCTTCCGAGCGGCCTCGATGGAACACCCGAGGGAGTAGTTGAGGAAGTCCGAGAAGCACAGCTTCTTGGACGCCCGCATGTGGTTCACGAGACTGATGTGGTAGCTGCGAAGAGGCTTATCCGGATCGTCACAGCATATGAACTGCATCAACGGTTTCAAAGCCCAGCTCCACGATTCATCCAGTTCCTCTCTAAAGAGGGCGGACTTGTCCCGACCCAAACCTTTCCCTTTGTCCAAAAATTGGTCCAATTCCTCCTACCAGTTGTGCTTGTCCCGCCGAATGAAATGCCCGGTGGCCGGCATTCCAATAATCTCGAGCAAGAGATCAAAGGTGACCTTCAGGTGGACTCCTTTCACCCGGACCTCCCCATATTGCCAGGTCTCCATGAAATCGGACGTGATTTCATCATCCGGGCCCTGAAACTTGCTGAGGAAAGGGATTAACCCGAGGGCTTTCATGAAGATTTTCTCCTCCTCAGACAGGGAAGAGAATTCTGGCTCAATGTAGGGAACATCCATGGGAGGGGCAGGGGATCTACGAAAGAGGGCCTGAAGGCAGGAATACGCTGCGGTACAGGGATGACTGCACACGATTCTGAGACGAGGACAAAGAAGAATGAAATCACCCGTTTCACCACCTTGGAATAAAAAGAAAGGAAGCTTGCACCGAAAGGATGACGGATCATGGAAGCCGCATGCATGGGAAATAGGCGAAATGAGGGGAGCCATCGGATTGGAAGAAGATAGGCTCGCTCGGTCCCGATGACGAAAGGAAATCATGCCTAGTAAAGCGTTATGAACGGGAAAAGAGTTGCTTGCCGACTTGGGACTGCCGCCCACGTCAGGGGTGCTGACGGGTACGTCGGTCGTCTCACCACGAGCAGTAATTGGATGCCGCAAGAAACCCAACCGCCAACTGTCCTCCTTCCCAAGAACGCCTGACGTGTCCCATCTAGCTGATCTGGCGAGAATCATTGAGCTTTTTGGAACTCTGACGCAGCCACGTCAGCAACATCTTGAGGGATTTCGAGATCCCACGTGGTGAGTTTGCCGGAGGAGGATCCTCTATTGGCTAGGAGGTCAGCCAAAGAATTTCCTTCCCTGAAGATGTGCTGGCATCTGTGGGTCCTGCTACGAAGAATCCTCCGAATTTCTCCGATGGTGTTGTGGACCCTCCAAGCAGGGGTCTTATCCTTGTTCAAGTAGTTTATGATATTCATGGAGTCACCTTCTATGATGATAGCTCTGGAATCCTTCGAAATGAGGGCTAAACCTCTCCAAAGGGCTCTAGATTCCATGACATGGTTGGTCTGAACTCCAAGATCTTCAGAGAAGGCGAGGATAACCATACCACGATGGTCCCTGATAGCGCCACCAGCCCTCGCTGCTCCTGGGTTCCCTTTGGAAGCCCCATCAAAGTTAAGCTTAATCCATCCCGGAGGGGGAGGACTCCACTTAGCAAGGGTACGGGGGTGAGGTAGAGGGTTCCCTAGGGGGGACAATCAGAAATATTAAGAGAAGTGAGGATACGCCCTTCCCGGGTCAGAGGACAGGGGCTAAGGCATTGAATGAGATTGGCATTTTCGAAAGTGAAAGCCATAGCCCTGATGGCCACCGAGGGAGGATCCCGGGTAGAGGTTCCAAAGATCCTACAGTTTCTCTCAAGCCAGACTTGCCATATCAGGTGGTGAAGGCAGATGTCCCAGAGGAAACGGAGCTTAAGATTAGCAAAGGGTTGGGGCCATTGGTAGAAGGCATCACACAAAGACTTGGGAGGAACCCATTGGATCTGAAAGGTAGACAGGGTGAACCCAAACACAACCGAGGTGAACTCACAGTGGAGGAACAGGTGATCGGTGGATTCCCAATTGGACAGGCACAGGTAACATCTGTTAGGAAGGGGGATGCCTCTTTTGATGAGGTTCTCAGTGGTGAGGGATTTGTTTTGGAAGGCAATCCATGAGAAGAAGGCCACTTTCGGAATGAGGTTCTTCTTCCAAACAATATGGGAAGGGGAGATGGGGTGATCCTTCAGGAGGGAGAAGGCAGACTTAACAGTGTACAGCCCTTTGTCGGATCCAGCCCAGGCAGGCTTGTCATATTTTTGCTCAGTGGGAATGGTAGTTGCTTGGAGCATAATGTTGAGAGCAGCAGCCTCAGGAGAGGTGCCCGCGAGGAGCCTCCATCGGGGTTGACCATCCTCCCAGACTATGAAGTCAGAAACCTTCATTCCCAAACGAGAGTTAGGAACCATTTGAAGCATGGCGAGGTCCGCTCTGCCGCTTAGGGGTTCATCCAATAACCATATGTCGCTCCAAAAATCAATGCTTTGTTCGTCCCCCAGAACCCATCTGAGGCCTGTCTAGATGAGCACTTTGGAATGAGTCACAACCTTCCAGAAGGTAGATCCATTGGGGTGGTTGCCAGAATCAAGGAAAGAGTGGTTTCCCATGTATTTCTTAGACACCAGCACGGTCCACTCTGCAGGGTCTTTCGAGATAATCCTCCAAGCCTCGCTTGCCTAGCAAGGCCGTGTTCATGTCTGATAGTTTTCTGAATCCCAGCCCTCCCTGCTTCTTACTTCTGCAGACAATGTCCCAAGCCACTAGGGGAATCTTAGCTTTGTCTTCGGACCCTGACCATAGAAATTTTTTCTGGATGCGTTCAATAAGCTTGCACACTGACTTGGGAAGAGAGAAAACTGACATGAAGTAAATGGGGATGCTCTGGAGGGTTGAACTTGATAGGGTTGCTTTCGCCGCTTGGGACAGAAGTTTACCTTTCTAGGCTACCAGCTTCCGTTGGAATCTTTCCACAACATTGTTCCACATACTCTCTTTTGGTCTTCCCCAGAAAAAGGGGAGTCCCAGATAGGAGGATGGGAGAGCTCCTGCAGAGCACCCAAGGATCCGCCCAATCCTGCCCTGACGGTTCGGGGGGGTGTGAACGAAAAATAGCTTGCTTTTGGAGAAGTTAACCTGCTGCCCAGCCGCTTTCTCATAGAGGGAAAGGATATGCTTGATGTTTCTAGCCTGAATGATAGACGCCTGCGTAGAAAGGATGGTGTCATCAACAAATTGTTGGTGAGTAGTGGGAGTGGAGTTGGACGCCACCGGGATGCCGGAGATCTTCCCCGCCACTCTGGCCGCTGAAAGGGTTCTGCCAAGGGATTCCGCCAAGATGATGAACAAAAGAGGGGATAGAGGGTCTCCTTGACGGAGTCCTCTGACGCTGGGAAAAAAGCCAGCGGGGGAGCCATTGACCAGCACCGAGAACCAGGCAGAGGAGAAGCAGTTATGGATTAGCTGAACCCATCTGGGGTGGAAGCCAAACTTCAGAAGGACGTCCCGGAGAAACTCCCAGCTAACACGATCAAAAGCTTTGGTCATATCAAGTTTGAGGAAGAGACCTGCTTTTTTGTTTCGGACCGTAGAATGAAGGGTTTCATGAATGGAAATGACGTCGTCCAAAATGTTTCTGCCTTTGACCGAGCTTCCTTGGTGGGGGTCAATAATGATGGGGAGGATAGGCTTCATCCTGGATGCCATGGCTTTGGAGAGGATCTTGAAGAGAACGTTGCAGAGACTAATGGGGCGAAAGTCAGCCATAGACCGACAATTAGGGGACTTGGGGATCAAAGCAATGAAGGTGGAGTTAACAGCCCGGGGAATGGGGTGGGATTGGAGGTCACGAATGGCAGCGCAGACGTCCGGTCCTACCAGGTCCCAGCAGGCTTGGTAGAACCGGGGAGGAAATCCGTCCGGCCCGGGGGCTTTATCAGGTTGCATGGAGAAGACCACCTCCTTGATTTTTGAGTCGGAGAAGGGCTTGAGGAGGGAGGAATTGGAGTCACCAGAAACCAGACTGGGGATGTTCTCCAGAAGGGTGGCCTTGGCAGAGGCAGAGCTTTCTGGGGAGGTTCCTAAGAGGTTTTGAAAGAAAGAGACAACCTCAGTTCTGATCTCGTGGATATCTTCAGTGCTGGAACCATCGCTGCATTGAATTTTGCTAATCTTATTGGAGCCTCTGTGTCTCATGGTTGTAGCATGGAAGAATCTGGTATTGGAGTCTCCCGCTTTGATCCATAGTTCTCTAGATTTTTGCCTCCAGAAGGTTTCCTCACTGGCAAGAATGGAGTGGAATTCAGCAAGTAGTTTCCCTTCCTCCTTCCTCACTGTAGCCCCGGATTCCCCTTCTTCGACCCTTCTCTCAATGGCTTGGAGTTGATCTGAAATTAGCTTCTTTTGGCTGAAAATGTTGCCAAACACCTCTCTGTTCCACCTCCGCAAGTTATCCTTGGTGAACTTGAGCTTCTGAGTTATCCTGAAGATGGGAGATCCATGGACATGCTGGTTCCACCACTGACTCATCTTTTCACGGAAGTCCTTGTGTTTGAGCCACATAGCCTCAAACCGAAAGGGGGTTCAAAACACGGGAGACTTGCCCACCTGGAGGATAATGGGATTATGGTCTGATCCAATCTTGGGGAGAGCCAAAAGGGAAGCGTCACCAAAGAGAGGAATAGCTTCCTGGGAGATCAGAACCTATCCAATTTGACCTCGTATCGGATTACCTCCAATCCTCCTGTTGCTCCACGTATAGCGAGTCCCTTTGAGAGGAATGTCAATGAGCTCGTTTGTATCCACAAATTCCCTTAGATCCTTAGAAGAACGGTGGGTGGCAGCCAACCCTTCCTTTTTCTCTATTGGATACAAGGGGCTATTGAAATCCCCTGCAGCCACCCAAGGGATAGTGCTGAAGGAGTCCCTCATCCGGGAGATGGAATTCCAAAATTCAGTTCTCTCAATAGGGGAATTTGGAGCGTACAGTGTTGGACAGATCCAAGACCGATTACTGGAGATGCTATGAAAGAGAATATTAATGACTCTGCTGGAGGATGATAGGAGCCTACCTTCCACTTGGGACGGGTCCCAGAGGCAAATAAGTCCTCCGCAGGAACCTTGAGCGGGGCTATGCAGAGCTTCGCCTTGAGACCAGATGGTCTTGGCAGCTTTCCTGGAGGTCTTCTCGTCACATTTGGTTTCTTGCATGATGAAGATGGAGGGTCTGATATCCTTACGCATATTAGCAGCAAGTCTGAGCTTGGCTGCACCGTTGAGCCCTCTCGCATTCCAGGAGAGGATTTTCATCTAGAAGATCTGAGAGGTTTCTTGCCTCCCTTCGCCTGCTGGAAGGGGGGTTTAGACACTTTAGGATCATCGGTGAGGGATTCATCAGTGTTTAGGAAAAGGGTCCGCTGGGAGCCATTTGCTAAGTCATCCTCAGTTGCCCTGATACGTTGTTCAGCTGTAGAAGGGCGTCCTCTTTTCCTCTCAGATCCATAATCCATGGTTTGCCCTTTACTTCTGGTGTTGATTGGACCGAACTTCCCGGACGAAGACTGATGGGGTAGGAAGTTCTCGATCTCCTGAAGGATGGGGTTTAAGGTTTCTGTATTGATGGTAGAGACTCTGAGGGCCTCTGAGGATGGTTCGAGGTTGGCGCTAGGGTTTGAAGCAGATTCTTGAGATTTGCCTTTGAGAAGCCCCTCCTGGCCTAGACCTTGGGATTCTGAAGGGACAATGGGGGGATCCCCCTCCGGGACTGGGACTTCCCTATCACGTCTAGGAACATTGAGATTCTCGCCTTTACCAAGAGGGCCCTGCGAAGAGGGCTTCAAAACTCGAGCTTGGGGACATTGGTGGATCAGATGCCCTTGGGTATTGCATGCAGAAGCGTAAAGCGGGTTTATTTTCATAAACAATGGGCCGCTTTTTGATGAGGATGGAATCCTTGAACAGATTGACAAAGGAAGGAAGGTCGGTTTCCAAATTGGCATTGACACACAAAGCGAGCGTGGATCATGCGAGAGCGTACCTTAGTAGACGAATCTACAACAACGAGCTCTCCAATAGTGCGGGCAATTCCTCTCAGGACTTCTTCTTGCCAGCAGTGGAAGGGTAGGTTTGGAAGCCGAATCCAAATAGGTGCCACATTGATGTTCTGCGTGTCTGGGTTGAAATCCTCTCCCCACCTACGGAGGAATAGGCTTCGCCTTCCCAGGAACCAGGGCCCCCCAGCAAGGATATTGCATGAATCTTCTGCATTATTTAATCTGATCGCAAAAAAACCTCGGGACAGGGCTATTAGCTGCAAGCTCCCACTTGTGCGCCATTTGCTGCTCGCCCATTTTCGAATTGTTTCCATATCTGGTCTGCCTCCGATGAACTTGCCAATGAGGGTGAATTTGTCCTGAATAGCAAAGCTGTCCAGCAACGCCCCTGGGATCACCAAGTCGGAGCCGTTGGGAAGCAGGGTTTGAGAGGGGAGAGGGTTTGGGGTCCCTTTAGATACCACGTGCGCATACGATCCCTGGGAAGGTGAAGAAGGATCGGGGGTTTTCGGGGGGGAATTTCCCCTTCCTCAGGTGGATTAGGCTCTGGACCACCGGATCCAGAAACCAGGGAGGTGGATCCTAGAGGGCTCCCAGAAAGCCTCCCGCTAGCGTTCCCGCTTGCGATCCCGCTATCTGCCATTTTTTTTTTCATTATAAGTGTATTATTATTATTATTAAAAAAACTATTAAACTATATATATATAAATATATATGCATGTTAAAAAATAAAAAATATATTAAATAATGTTTAATAAACATATATATAAACATATAATATAGTAATAAATAATAATATGACCAGTGGTAATATGAAATTAATAATTCAAGGGGGAGTCGCTATGCCATGCCTTTAAGTGACACCCACCAACTTCCTATGACACGTAAAACATTTTACATGTCTCATGTAAATAAGATTACAATCATTTATAATGAGGAGCAAACAAAAAAGGATCATCGTTCTTTCTTATGTTTGTGAGTTGTATTATATTCAAGTGTGGAAGGCCTGCAGAGCATTACTAGAATATATCTTCCTCCTTTGGGATAACAGGTCAAAGAAAATTTATCTTGTTGAATTTCTCTCCGGTCTTTGAATGAACTCTGGTTTCTGAAAAGTATGTGTGTAAGAGGAAATTCATGTTAGTAGAATTGGAGGAATGAATGTTCTTGCATATGCATAATCTAAGTCTAATTTCCTGATGTTTTTTTGAGTGCAATACTGTAACTAAGTTTATATATATATATATATATATATATATATATACACGTTAATTATAAGAGAATCTATGTAATCAAAGATCTAATTTTATAACAAAAGAAAAATAGAAGAACACTAATGACTGTGTATTTTAGGAAATTGCATAGTAGAGTGTGTTTTGTTGTATGCATATTAGAATGCAATGAGCTGTGTTGATCCATAATCATCCATCTGCTCTATCTTCATCACCAAGAAATAGTTCACGGTCTTAGATGATATTGAATAGCGCATGAAGCTAATGCATGCCATAAAGTTTGAAGACGCATTGTTGAATGATTATGTTGCCTTTTAATAAAATTATAAGATGCTAGTCTGCATTAAAAGGTTTTGGATAGTTATTGATTTAACTCATGTCTATTTTCATCATAATTGTAATTAAAGAAAACAAATTGGGTAGGCGAGAGTTTAACTGTTACACGATCATATCCGGAGATGCCGTCTCTGGTGTAACATACATTAGTCTCTGGTGTAACATACATTAGTTGACAGAGCATTGAGTTTTTCTTTAATAAAAAAAGTAAACAACCTCCAATAGGCAAGCATTTTGGAGCAACAAAATTTTACATTATTATAGAAGAGGCCTGGGGACTACTGGCTTCGAATAAATGACATTCTTACAATTTATGTTGGTTGAATGGTTTTTTTTTATGTTGAAAATAAATTGGATACTAGGTATTTATGTATTTTAATTCACAACAGAATTAAGGCTTTGTATGATCATGATGATTGATGATTTTATGAATTAAAAAAAAAACTAAAGCACAGTATAACCAGGTTAAGGTTTATTAAATCATTTGCAAAACTAAATTTATTACAAAGACAGTTGAACCTTGACAAAATACAACTACAGTAGAGCAATAGGGCATTGATTGGTCCTTGTATGGGGCCTTTGTAATGAAAATTTCATAGTTCAAGACAAGAATTTTGAATTATAATTTAAGCATTAAAACATGCTTTTTCCAGGTTGAGATACTATGAATTAGGAATTAGATTTCGTTGCTTTAATTTAAGTAGAAACCCTAAAGACAACTTGTCCAAAAACATTGAAATTATCATTTTAGGAAACGTAGAAAAAAAGATAATAAACAAAAAAGGAATTCTGGATTTTCATGTTAGAATATAACCTTAGTATATGCAATTATTTAAAATAAAATTATTTGAATTACCAGTAGGAAGTCCTCTTGTAGACATGAAGGCACAAACTGTTCCATCAAAAGGTAAAACCCCTATAGAAGAAAAAAAGTTGGTATCAAACCGTACCCGAGACATTTAGAGCTTTAAGCGTGTTTGATTTTAAACCCTTAAATTTTTTTTTAAGGTTAAATATATTTCTTTTTTTCTTTTAATATGTGTTTCATCTGAAAGAAGAATTTTTATGTTATAAGTTAGGAATATTTTATATAAGTTTTTAATTATGAATATTGGTATTTAGTTTATGAATTACAAATATGACGTAGTAAGAATGAAGCTTATACAAGTTAACGCATAGCTTAATTTCGTATTTTAAGGATAGATTATTTTTAACTTTATATTTGAATAGTATACTGTTTTCATTTGGGATTCTCCTTTAGTATTCTTACCTTATAAATTACTGCTAGAATGTATTTGATGAAATAAGAATTTAAAAATTATGTTAGCTTTAGTTAAATGATTAGGTTGTATTTTATTTAAAAGAATAAGTTTTATTAAATAAGATAGCAGGATGTTATTATTAATCTTGGTGATGGCTAAATGCCAAAAAGTTGTGGAACTATTAATTCATAATAAAATTAAATTTGAATAAAATTTGGAATGGAAATTGTATTCTAGGCTTTATATAACAATATAAGCTTCAATTTTATATACAACTATGTTTAGATGATGGATGCTTTATTGAACTTATAAGAAATATCAAAAGAAAATAAAAACTACTCAAACTTTCAAAAAGCCGAGTAAGGGCTATGTTGATGTAATACTGAGCAGGGCTATTTAACCAAATCCATTAGCCACGATGGTGACTAATGAAAAGAGATGCCATCTATTCTCTAGCTATTAAAATATATAGGTATTGTACTATTGAGAGTAAAGGGCAGTGGTATGGGACGTTGCTCCAGGATGACGATCAACTAGTATGTGAGGATGCTCACAAATACGCTATGGATGTGGAAAGGCCAACATGAGACGTGATCATAGAACTAGCCATGTGGTTGGATAGGTCAACGGTATATGGTATGGGCAGCATTACCATCAACCAAAGTTGTATATGAGACATCTAGTCCAAAAGCCATGCAATGGTGGACCCTGGTCAAACCTTAGCTGAAGGTCAATGACTAGGCCCTGGCATAGTAACACTAGCCCAAAGCATATGGTCAATGAACCCCCATAGACGAGTTTAGGATTGCAAATCCACATGATTTGGATAGGGAAAAAACAACATTCACCCTTCCAGGTGTTATGGGCCCTAAAAGGGCACCCCCTCTCCAAGATCAAAAAATAACTCGAGAGAGGAGTAAAGATCTTAAAATGGTAAATTTTTGAGGGAAGTTGGCCGATATTGAGCACTTAAGACACCAATTGCAGTGGTGGATGATATTGAAGTGTGAAAACTCTATGCCAAGTACTAATTCAAATTGGGTATCTTAAGACTTAAATATGTGACGTTTATGTTAGATTTAACAAAAATTTTATTTTGTGTATTTGACAACCAGGTGCGTAGACCTGGGTTGTGACAATAAATAAATGTTTTTAGGAAATCCTAACGGGTAGGCTGTGACATACTCCTCCCCTTTAATTAAATACAGTCCCTTGTGTTTCTCATTTGTTCCTAGCTTAGCTAATAAAATCAGCAATAGTATTTTACGATTTAGATAGAATCATCATCTTTTTCCTTATTTCTAGTGTCTCGAGCCTGATGGTAAGAAATATCTTCCATCCTTGAGAGTACCTGGACCTGCAAAAGTGCAAAATATCAGCAGTATCATGTTCTTAAAGCAATAAAACATCCATATTGCATCCAAAATAAGTATTGAAAACATCATCAATACATAGTTTTTATCATGAAAACAAAGAATGAAAGCATCTATCACTACATAGTCAATTATAATAGAGTACTACAACAAAAGAACTGTAGAATATTTCCATATAAATGATATGAATTCATGTTTTTATAATAAATTAGACTTTGTATGTCTAATTAAATGTATAAAAAAACTCTCACAAAGGAGTATCACACCATGTCTTGATAGCTCCTTTTTGAGTTAACATGATATACATAGGTGTCATCAAAGACAAAGACATAATTTAATACTTCTTCCTTCAAGATACCCATATATCTTGAAACCATCTTGGCAAACCCATTTACCACCACTAGTGCATCACTCTTGATGTCCCCTGGTACTCATTTTTGATCAGTCTATTGCAATATTCATATCTCAAGAGACACAAATATCAAGTGCAATCATCAAAAGATCCTAAGGTACACCGCTTAAGACCCACAAAATATGGAGGGTTCACTTAGCTCTTCCACTTTGATTCACCAGTGGTTCAATAGTGGGAGTAGAAATTGAACATGTGTAGTATCTAAGTAACAAAATCCAATAGCAATAATCATATTTACTATGCTTACGATGCCATACTGATATTCATGGTCACACTTACCCTTTGTAAGGTACCATGCAAAAGTTTTATACCAATCATACTATCACTCATCAATAGTACCTATGACCACACTTACTCCATGTAAGGTATCATACCAATCATACTATCACTCATCTATAGTACCTATGACCACACTTACTCCATATAAGGTGTCATACCAATCATACTATCACTCATCGATAGTACCTATGACCACACTCCATATAAGGTGTCATAAAAATCATACTATCACTCATCAATAGTACCTATGACCACACTTACTCCATGTAAGGTGTCATAACAATTATACTATCACTCATCGATAGTACCTATGACCACACTTCGTTTAAGGTGTCATAACAATCATACTATCACTCATAGATAGTACCTATGACCACACTTATTCCATGTAAGGTATCATAACAATCAAACTATCACTCATCGATAGTACCTATGACCACACTTACCCATGTAAGGTGTCATACCAATCATTAGAACATGATTTCTTCTATGTTAAGAGGAGATCCCACACTTTTCTTTAAGGGTAGATTCCCCATCTATAACTCCTAAGAGTGTTATCAACTTAAAATTTTTATATCTAACCTTACTCATTTAAGTTAGTTTTAAATATTAACTAGAATAATATTCTCTTTCATTAAGTTTATTAGACTCATATACAAATACATCCTGAAATACCTCTTATTACCCTCCAAGATATTCTTCACCTGATATGTAGTCACTGCAGGTGGCATTCAAGTGATCAACATGTTGGATAGGGTACTTAGTCCAAGCTTACCTACTTAGGACCTTCCAAAATCCATATTCTATTTGGAATTTTTTGAGCCACTACTCAGAAGAAAAACAAGAAGACTTATGTATTAGGGACCATCTAGTCCAACTCTTAATGAAATATAATCAAATATAATAATATAACTTACTCATCATTGCTTTATATTACATAAGAAAAAACCCTCCTAGGTTACAATTATTATCCTTAAAATATACAATGGGTGGTTTTCATCCACTTTTGTAGTCCTTAAGGCTACTGTCCTTTGGTCCTATCACTATTTTGTGCTAGACCTAAACCCTCAACCAGAGAAGGTGGTGGGGCAACTATTTTAGTGGTTGCCCGACATTTACCCTAGGTTGTTCTTTGAACTACTTGGGTGGTTCTCTCTCACCCATGCTATGCTCTAGCTATTGGAAAATATGGGATGATTAGTCCATGGATTACCAGTGCCCCATAATAGGCAGTCAAAAATGTAGTCCTATACTCATCACTTGCTTGATACAATTATGCTTTTTCTACTTATAAAGTTGCCATGGCTCTAGATTTTCAATCATTTCTTTGTACTCCCATTGACCTAAGCCTATCCTGTTCTACTATGGCTGCATCTCTTTCAGCCTCTAATCTCCTCCTTTCATGGGCCCATAATTTTTCTTGGGCCTGCTCTGGTTGTTAAGGAAGCTCTGCTCTAACAACAGTCTTGGGTGTGCCTTCACCTATCCTACCAGCTTCCTACATAACTACATCCTTTCTAAAAATTGCATTGTTTCCTTGGCTTGTTTCAACACCACCAAAATCCATTTCCTACCTTCAGAGAGTGTGAATCAACAGATTTGCAAGCACTAGGAGTATGATCATAAGGATTACTATAGGATTGGCTCCCATTGTTCCCATAAATAACAATGCCAACCCCAACATAAGTGCTACCATTTTGCATTCTATGGGTAGAACTATCGCTTTTTGAATGCTTACAGAGTAATACATCTTTGGTTGTTCCCCAAATGTTCAGATGGTTGTCAATTTTTAGTACATAGAGTTTTGATTATAAATATGATCAAAAGTACCTTTTGGGGATTTTTCCTGCATCTTTAGGATAAGTTGTCACGCTACAAGAAAACCTACTACCAATGAGCTATTACAGGCTTTGGTCAACCTGCATCTTTAACTTGGGAATAGATTTATTTAATATTTTCTAGACAGACCAAGTATGGTAAGGATACCCTTGAGGTGAGATTAAATTATTTAAGTTCATGCTCTTCCAAATTTATGGTGATGGATTAAAAATTATAAAATTTGACCGAGCTAAAACAATAATAGTTCTATTATACCTTATGTATGATCGGTGCTTTAATCCTTTGGGCTATTATAGCAAGTTTTAATAATATTTTAGTGAAAATAGAAAAAAAAAGAGATGAAATAATTGATGCAATTACATTCATTCGAATATCGTAATAAACATAACAATTGACCAATAAAAGAAGCATTCATTATACATTCAAATAATGTAACCCATAACAAAGACACACACAAAGCTAAACACAAAAATATAATAGGAAAGAAGCCCAGAATTATCTTAATATTTGAATGAGATTACATTAAGACTTGGCTTAGAATCACCACTGTGGGAAGGGTGCTTCTATGATCACTGATTGGAGAGGCATTGCTGCTAACTTTTTCTTTCCTACAAATATTTGACAATTGTGACAACTCCTTACATATTTATGAACATCTTTGAATAAGGAAGGCCAGTAATAACCTGCTCTCATGATTTTATTTGCAGTCACCTTTGGGGTAAAGTGACCTCCATAGAAGCCATCATGAAACTCTTTAATGACCTCTAAGTTTATTTTTTAAATAAGCATAACAACAAGACACCATATGGATGTTTCCAATAGAGTTTATCTTCTTGAATGTAGAATTTTTTGAGACTGCTATTTTACTGATCTTATTTTATTTGTAGACATACCCCTAGAAAATAACAAGGTTTGGAGGTATAACATAATATCATCATACCATTTGTATTCAATATTGTTTATTCTTCTGATATCATGCATGTCATCAACTGTAGCAATGTTCTACATGTCCTCCCTTTCTTTGTTAGCTAGATATTTAGCTAGGCCTTGTCCTTTGATTATTTTTACTGCTTTAAACTCAACATCATATTGCAATAACTTGACCATCCATCTGGTAAGACTGCCTATTGGCTTAGGTTGGATGAAAATATCTTTAATAGCAGTGAAAGGGATACAACATATGACCTTGTTTGAACCAAATATGCATTTAAAATATTCAAGCACTTGAATCATAGCATGAGCCTATTTTTCAATTATTTTGAATCTCAGTTGAGCTCCCTCGAGTCCTGCACTCATGAAAGCTATAGGTCTTTCATTTTCTTCATCATCCTTCTGAGAAATGACTGTAGTAATGGTATATTCAAATGAGAATGAGTATATATTGAAATTATTTGAGTATTTAGGACAATTCAAAATAGGGGCGGTGGTGATAACATCTTTGATTTTATAAAAGGCTTCTAGATTTTCCTCTGTCCATTTGATGTTAGCATTTTTTAATCATGTTATTGATAGGTTGAGATATTTCAGCAAAACTAGGTACAAACCTTCTTACAAAATTAATATTACCAAAGAACGATATGAATCCTTTTAGATTTTTAGGGGGGTATCTGGGCAATAACTTCTATTCTGGATGGGTCAATACTAATCCTTTTTTCAAAAACTATGCGGCCAAGAATCTTTCTTTGTGTTTCTCTAAATATACATTTCTTCGGATTCAAGGATATACCAAATTCTTTGCACCTAGAAAAACTTTAGATAAATTTTCAAATTGATCTATTGGATTTTTTGAAAATACTATTATGTCATCAAAATAGACAACCACTATTTTAAATATCAAACATTTAAAAGCAAATTACATGGCTCTTTGGAAGGTGGATCCTGCATTCATTAATCCAAATGGTATTCTCAAATATTCAAAGGTACCCAAGGGGTTGTGAAAGAAGTATTATATCTATCTTCAAGATTTACTTGAATCTGATTATAACCTAAGAACCCATACAATAGAGACATCTTGGAAGAGCCTAATAATTCTTGTAACAACTTTTCCATGTTGGGAAAGGGATAATTATCCTTGAGATAACTTTTATTCAGATTACAAAAGTCAACACAAAGTTTGATCTCTCCATTCTTCTTCGTTACTGATACTGAGTTTGCTATCCAAGAAGAAAACCTCACTTTCCTGACTATCTTGGCATCCAGTAACTTCTGAACTTCTTTATGCATAACCAAATGCAATATGGGATTAATTTTTCTTTGCTTCTACTTGAAAGACTTAGCATCTTCCTTCAGGGGTATTATGTGAACCATGACCTCTATTTTAAATGTTTTTAGGTCTTCATAACTCTAGGTAAAATATTCTTTATTTTTATTCAAAAAGCTAATGTACTGTTCTTTTTTTTGGTTCTAGTAAAGCCTTATCAATTTTGACAAACCTAGGATCCTATTTTGTTCCAATGTTTACATCATCAGTTTCTGTTTCTTTGAGGAGTGGTTTGTAAGCTTTATCAAAATCATAAAATAAGCTTTCTAAAGAGACCAATCCTTTAATGATCCTATTGGGTTTGAGTTGAATTAGCTTCAACTGGCTCTCCAATAATGTTTTTCAAATTTTCTTCATCCTCCTCCTCACATATAACATCAAAATACATATTCTAGAAGGTCATGAAGTCTTTGATATCCACATCATTATCAAAGGTATTGAAACACTTGTAGATAAACAACATTATCAAGCACAAAAGGTTTGTATACAAAGATAGTTGGGAACCTATCCATGTCCTCAATGTCTCTTTTTGTACAATCTGCACCTAAAGCATTGATAGGTAAAAGATATGCAATGTGATTGTGTTATCCAGGGATGTAAGAAATGGTAAAAGTTGGGAACTTGTCAATTTTTGTTAAAACTGTAGATTTATTTTGTTTCAATCTGGGATGTTTCATTTGATACTTACCTTTTATCTATTGTATAATCAGTTCAACATATCTAGTAATAGTCAAAAAATTTATTCCCAGTTCTTTAGCTTTTATCAGACCTAACAATAAGGCTTTATACTTAGCTACATTATTGGTGCATGGAAATTCTAATCTATAAGGGATCCCGAGATAGTTTACCTTAATATATATTAAATTGACACCATAACCTGCTCTTGTTTGAGATTTAGTCTTATAAAAGGACATGGTCTACATTTCCTGGGCAAGAATCTTATGAGATTCTGCATCTACTACTTCTCTGGTTTTAGGGTCCATATCTTTGGCTTCAGGGACTTTGGCTAGGAAAGGGTTATGCCAAACCGAGTATACTTCTATTTCACTCTCTTCCACAAAGCTAACCAAATTAACCATGGTGTCATCTGGTCTCACCAGTTTGACTGAGTACTTTTTAAATGGTTCTCTCCTTAAGGTTACATTCTCTTTTCCTGAAATAGGGATTGTGGCATAAGACCAATCTAATTGAATGGAGCCACCTAATTGTTCTATCCAATATCTGCTCAACAATAACAAGAGGAAAAGATCTACATCAACCATCACAACATCCATAACTGTACCCTTCTTAGGATTTTGCTCTAGGTAGACTAGTAAACTAGTGATAATACCTACATAAAGAATCTGCCTACTATCCATTACTGATACAGTGGGAGACTCCCTAGTGAAAATCAGCCCTAGTTGGTCTACTATATGTTTGGACATGATATTATAGGATGCATTGCTATCTAGCATGCAATTGTAAATTACATACCTTTATCCTTCATCTGAATAATACCTGAGTGACACATAAAATGGTCTGATATATGAAGGGGTTCTAGTTTCATGATTGTAAGGTTTGACAATATGATAGGATTGAGTTCCTTTTTGTTCAATTAAGCCAAAGGCTTTACAGACTTGTTCTCTATAATTCTGAATATTCATTAACTCACCAAAAGTAATATTGACCTTCTATTTATTGAACTATGAGCCAACAAAAAATTCTGTTTTCTTGATATCTAAAGTTTTGGAACATTCATCATTAGATGGTGGTTCATTTATTCTTACGTTTTTAGGAATATTTTTATTCTGATCTTTCCCAATGGGTTGTTCTCTAATATCTTTGGTTAAACTCTTATCAATTTTGTAAGGAATAGTCCTATTTCTCAAATTCAAGGCATTTGCTTCTAGTTCCTCCACCTCTTGTGTTGTTGGAACTAGTTTTCCTTGTTTCATTTTATCATACCTAGTTTCTTGTCCTCTTTGTAGGATTTTTATATTTTCCTCAAATAATATTTTTGAGTGGTGATTTGAAGCATAAAAATCCATGTCTTCCTTGAACAACCTTTCTTTAGATTCATCTTCAAGGGTCCAACAAGAATTAATTCTGATATCCTCTTTGGATTATGCTTCTAAGTCTACAGGATGGTGGATAACTAGGTAAATACCACAACAATCTAGATTATGGAAAGCATCATAGGCTAAATAGTAATAAGGGAATTTTTTTTCTAAGTTTATAGTGGGAATAGGATTTGGAACCAAGTCCAAATCCTTCTCTGTTTCTCTTTTCTTTTTTCTAATTATTCCCATTATTTCTATCAGGATTATTGTTATTCCAATTTCTATTAAAATTTCTCTTGAAAGGTGGTCTGCTGTCACCTTCTTTTCTGTTAACCAAAGGGTGAGAAGTTTCACCGTTGCTCTCTTTATTTATTTCCATCCTAGCCAACCTAGTATTCATTGTATTGAACATTTCTGTTACTTTATTGGTTAGATTTTCCATGGGATCGTGTTTAGTTATTTTCTATAGGTTAAAACCTACTTTCTTAGACTTCCTATCAGGATGATTATCTTCTAGAGAGTATGGTTTCATTTTCCCACTATCTAAAATATTCCTTTCAATATCTATGGCTTTCTCCATGCACTCATCTATTGTGTTAACCTGTTCTTGTCGCAATTCATAGTTAAGTTCTCCAGGGAAAGTATTCTTATAAAAATAGATGGATTACATATTATTTAGTCTTAGAGTAGTTAGAATCTTACTTCTGGCTTTAGAAAACCTTCTATTAAAATCACTTATTGATTTGTTTTCTTTCTTTTTCATAGTTTCCAGATTTGTTAGTAATGACTGTTCATTCTTCCTTTCACCAATTTTTTTTAGAAATATAGTTTCCATTTTGATAAAATTAGCAATGTCATTACTAGGAAGAGTATTAAACCATTCTCTAGAATATTTTTCTAGATTTTTTAATAACAACCTTAACACCACATCTTCATGTTCTACCTCTAAACTGTCTAAAGCATACAAGAAGATTTTGATATAATCTTCCCCATAACTGCATTATTTCCTTAAAACTTAGGTAAATACTTGTGAGCCTTACTAGAGATATCATACAAAGGTTTTGGTAACTAAAAATATCTATATCTATAGTCCTCCATAACTTAATAGGTGGTGGGTTAGCCATGTTAACTAATGGAGGTGCTTGAATTACAGTAGGAGGTGTGTTAGTGATTCCACTGGGAATAGTGGGAGGCATTTCAAATAAACTTTCTAATGTAATAATATCTGCATCAAATTTTTTTTGAGATGAATAAGAAGGATTAGTTTTGAAAAATACCTTTGGATTTGAGAGTTTGGGTACAACTCCTAAGCGGTTCTTCTCATTCATGCCAACAGGTCCTTCTTCCTTTAATATTTGTGATATTTATGGATTCGTCTAGTAAGAGTCGCCAACATAATGTGTGTAGAAGAAATAAACATCTGGTCAAGATTGCTCAACCGATAGAAATCTCAATCACTCAAGATACAAATTTTTTCAAGAATCGCCATTTAAATCTTAGAAATATTAATACAATAGAGATCATCATTTGAATATCGTAATAAGGATATCTCACTCTTCCATTCAAATATTACAACAATCAAGTCTCTAAATCTCTGAATCAATAATCCAAAAATATTCTCAGCTTCTTGGGCACTTTCCTATCAAAAACCTGCACAACAATAGGAGGAATGGGGAACTGAAAAAGGAGAAAGAAAACAAAGGAGATACAACAACAAAGAATGGACACTCGAGTATAAAAATATGCTATGTCAAAGCTCGCTCTTTATTTTGGTTGTAGATGTCCTTTTTATAGTTGTAGAATCTCTATAACTGCCTAAACTGTTTGCATCTAAACTATCCACTTGGTTCCATCTCCTGCCTTGTCATTGATTGGGTGTTGTACGTTCTATATATCTAATTGCCTAGGAATGCATCATCAAAATTAGTCAAAACTTGGCCTAGTTTTCACCACATTCTATCCACTACTTGTGGCTTTATTTTTTTATCTTGAAGTGAGCTCTCGAGTATCTTCTTGCATACTTATCACTATAACCTAATGCTCACTAACAAAGAAGATGCTAAAATTTAGGTGTATTGTCTTTAAGTAGGGTCTTTCTTCAATTGCATGGTGATTACCTTGGAATGCAAGGAAGTAAGGGTTCATTATAGAATTCTAATGCATTGAGATTTCTATAATAGTGATGAAGGGTAGGGAACTATAATTACAGAAGTTAAGGAAATCGCCAACAACATGGTACTTCCATAACTATACTCCATCGGAGTGACAATATATTAACTATATTCCATCAGGGCATGAGGGTCTTTTGTAGATGGTCTTCCATTCTGTGCTTCTTGTTTCTTCTATAGTTGGTGACATGAGTCCTTTAGATGCATAAAATTCTCTTTCTATAGCTCACTAACACCACTCTTCACCCTATCTCTAAACTATAGCTTGGATTATGGGATGGGTGTTGCTCCCATATAAAAGATGAGTTGATGTAGATTATATCATCAGTTGATGATGGTTAGCTAGCTCCTACGAATTTAGAAGATGATTCAATTTTCTTTAACCTATCAATCCGATCTTCTGTTATTTATTATGTGGTCTATTGATTATCCTCTCTCTACTTGGTACATGAGAATTTTACATTATTTTGTGGTATTAGAAAAGATATAGTATTTCTATCTAGGTCGAGATAATCCATTAATTATCTTACTTATTTTATCTAACCACCCCATCCTTTATTAATGAATCATATTACTTATTAATGAATCATCTTACTTATTTTATCACAAAATATGTACCTTCTTAGGACCTTAAATTTTTTGAAATTATGGCTACATTCATGTTGTATCAATTTTAGCTACAACAGTACCCTAATTATTCAAATTCTATTTGACATCCATCGTTGATTATGTTTTGATCGATGCGAAGGTACTATATCGTCGATCCCATCCTAGTTCTTTTCCCAAAGTTCCCAAGGTAATAATTCTCCTTACCAAAACACTTGTTGTATTACCTTGTTACGAGTGTCCCATTAATGCGGTCTCAAGGTGTCTCATCATTACCCTTTTGGAGGCTCCATCAGATGAGCGCACGTTCACCCATGCATCTACTCTTTTAGAAGTTGTGTTATTATCATGTTGCTTCCAACTATCAAGGTTGCGTTTACACATATGCAAGGTACCATTGCAAAATCTTGATCATGGTTGTTCATTTGATAATAATTCAAATTTACGCTAATTTGAGTTTAGTTATCAACTCATCTCATTATTTGATGCAATTTATAGTTCTTCCTACGTCATATAGAAAACTACTTCCTGGTGTACATATTTACTGAATCATTTACTTGAACAAGATACATGCTTGCTATGAGTTTTCTTGAATTCTAAGATAACTTTGATCTTCCAAGGATTATTTTTGTGATAACATATTTTCCAACAACTACTCTTCTATTGATTTTGTAAAATTTTCCTGACTAGGTTAATTATACCTGTTATCATTCCTTATCACATTGCTACTTTAAAATTCTTAAGACTAGAACTCTGTCATCTTTATAAACAACAGAGGGCTCTCAGTGCTTCAAACAATTGTTGAAGGTTTATGCACCAGTTTTACTATGTGGATAATAATACCACATGCATTGAGTAGGGGGTAGTCCCCTATTTAAATAACGTAGTGCACTTTATTAAACCTAACCACCACTCAGGTGGTTGGGTGACATACGTTTTTGTAGAGTCGGGGTACTTGGAGAGATTGGTGAAGTCTCTTGTGGTGATGATAATTGGGATTTCATACCAAAATTTCATTTTAGAACATATCTTTGTTGATATTTGGGTGATTTCCATGCTTAGATATGAAGTTTCACCATCCTTGCTCTCCTTCACCATATCGAGGTTTCATTCTAGAAGATGGTTCTGGTGTTATGTGGGTAGTTTCCATGTTCAATATTGGTTCCACCATTTCCTACACCTTAATATTTGGTTAAAAACCATGAGCGTATCATTGATAAAAAATGTAAATAAAGAAAATATTCTTGTGTGGATCTCATGATCTTACCTAGACTCTTGTCTTATTGCAAGGTAGTATTACTTTTTACAATTCTTATTGGGGATATTACCTTCCCATTTCCCTATGGATTTTCCCTCCATAGATAACTTTCAATTCCTAATATTTTTAGAGAATTTCATAGCTTAACATAGCTAATTTTATGATCAAGGGGTTACTTTAGCACAGTCTCCATGTGGTTCGCTTAAATATGAATACTCAAGTATCGAGGCTGCACTTCACAAAAATTAACATGGTCAATGTCTATCCAGTGGATAGGAGTGGCCAATCCTCCTATTAAGACCAGAGAGTAATCAAATATACCATGATTTTGGGAATTCTCTTGTATATTTCAATAAGAATACCCATTTCCCTTTCTAGCTAAATCTAGACTCATGTTAGGTCTCTTTCAACTCGTAAATTTGGTGTATGCCTTGAAGACTAAACATCCTATCATGCAGATAGAACATCAATCATTTGTAATGCTTAACTTTCTTCCCATATCACACAGTGGGAGTTAAGGAGGTTATCACACAAACCCTCATAGACACTCAATGTCTACCATTTCTCCTTACTTAATCTATCCAACTCTTAATCTCCAAGATATGAGATAAAATCTAAGATTTTCCCCTCTAGATCATTCTTGAATATGTTTTCTACAGAAAAAATTTAGTAAGGAAGGGGCTTAGCTTTGTACTAAAAATGTCAAGTATATTTTATCAATGGTCTCTTGGTTACTCCATAAGTTATGGTAGGTTTCCTCAACCTTCCATTCTGATTTACTAGTGAATACAGACATGGGAGAAAATATTTGCACATAAGTAGCTTCTAAGCACTTATTCTTACCTTACCATGCATTTTAAAGTTCATAAAGAACCATTATAGGTTTACAAATAAAGCCCACATATTTGCTAGCCTGGACCTATCATTATAGTCCATTAGCTAGCCTAGGCTCTGATACCAACTATAAACAACCCACATTACCAACTAGACCCAAGATATAATTTTTTTTTGCACATATCTAATAGGCCAAGTTACAACCAAGTATGCTTTAATCAACATCATGCATGGTAGTAAGTAAATGAGAGGATTACGACATGGTTAGTATCAACTCTCATGACAAGAGTGATCAAATCCTATCCAATATTACATACCATCATTATATATATGATGCCTTGGTTTAACTGTTTTTGCCTCTTCATTTATTAATAAGTTTGGTTACTTAGTCAATTGAATGTCATTTCAATCTTACTTCCTAATTTCATTATTTGTAGCAGAATATCGTGCATGTATTTTTAAAACAATACACAAAGGTTACATTATTCACATCAAGAGTTTCACTTGATTTAAATTATAAACCATTACATCATAACAAAATATTCGTTCATTGGAAAACATAAAGACATCAATTATTATAATCACAAGGATAATCATAAACCATTCTCATCCATAGAACATTGCTTGTTAAAAAAATATTACATCATATAACATTCTAGTAATCACTTTATAAGAATGTAATTACATCATTTCATTGGAAAGCAAATAGCATTTACTTCTTTCATCATATTCAATATCCATGATCTTATCTAGAAAACATCATACTAGAGAGTAAATATAACGTCCAAGCATAACAACATTTGCAAACCACAAAATAGTACACAGTATATACCCTAAGAACCCTCATGGGAAATAAACCTAGTCTCCAAAATATGTTTCTCCTCTCATTTCATAAACTTAAAATTGTCATAAGTACAAGTAGAGAAAGGCATCCCGAAGCCCCTCTTCTAAATCATTATTTAATTAAAGGAAGCAAATTATTCCTAGTTTTAATTGTGATGCAATTAAGGAAATTCCACATTTCATTTCTCTAAGCCATCAATACAATAAATAAGAATCTCACAAATTCTTATATCTACATGTTTATGAAAGATCATCAGTTACATATTAAGGAGAAATTTCATCAATTACCAAGAGGGAACCCCATAATTCCCTCAAGAATGAAACCCACATTCATTCTCCAACCTCGATACCATTATTCCATTTAAATCAACATGATATAGTAATTATTTAAGGTTTTATAGCATATGGAGAGATCCCATACTCTATCCAATATTAGATACCATACCTAATATTCCCACATCCATTCACATTTCACAACTTAGACAATCATATTATAGTTCCCATAATCCATCAACAATATTACCCTATGATCCTTGTAGTTTGGTCATTAATGTGTTTCATGATCAATCTGTATGGCTATACTAGAATCCCTACAAATTTTTACCTTTTAATCCATTAAACAAGATTACATATTCTCTGTCTTGTAACCTATCAACAAGGTTACCTCATAAATTATCTTGTAAGCTATCATACAAGATCACACCTTTAAACACAAATCAACCTGGTAATCTATCACATAAGATTACAAAACCTCTTTGAAATCTATCACACAAGATTAAACTTTTAGTCACAAATCAATCTTGTAATTTGTCACACAAGATTACACCTTTAAACTCAAATCAACTTTGTAATCTATCACACAAGATTACATATTTAAATGCAATTTGACCTTGTAATCTATCACACAAGATTACATATTTAAAATTAAATTAGCCCTATAATCTATCACAAGATTACATCTTTAAACTCAATTTGACCTTGTAATCTATCAAACACGATTACATCTTTAAACTCAATTGACCCTGTAACCTATCACACAAGATTACATCTTAAAACTTAAATTAACCCTATAATCTATCACACATGATTACATATTTAAACTCAATTTGAACTTGTAATCTATCACACAATATTACATCTTTAAACTCAATTGAATTTGTAATCTATCACACAATATTACATCTTTAAACTTAAATTAACCTTGTAATATATCACACAAGATTACATCTTTAAACTCAAATTGACCTTGTAATCTATCACACAAGATTACATATTTAAACTCAATTGACCCTGTAATCTATCATATTAAAACTTAAATTAACTTCTATAATCTATCGCATAAGATTACATATTTAAAATTAAATTAACCTTGTAATCTATCACACAAGATTACACCTTAAAAAAAAAACTCAAATCCACCTTATAATCCATCGCACAAGATTACACCTTAAACACATTGGTCTTGTAACTTGTCAAACAAAATTACACAATGATCGATCTATAAATATGCCTTGTAATCTATCAACAAGATTACATTATAGTTAGTCATAAATTTTGACTAAAGAATACTTTATAGTTTCTCATAAATTATTTCTCAAATTTCTCACTAGTTTTCCCATCATGGTCTAAAGTAAAACATTGTTTCCTATAAGGTTTCTTCCCAAAATTGCTTTCTACCATTTCGTCATGATGATCACTATTATCATAATGGTCACTATATTGACCTTTTGGTTACAATAATTTTACTTCCTTTTATTTTTTCTATTTGGTAAGGGAGTTAGTTTCCCTTTAATTTTTGCAAAGGAATATTTAATAATAATTTTTCTTATAAAAATTATTTGATATACCCTAATAGCCTTAATGGGACATATTGGGTTGTACTTTAGCCCGATGGTTGTATCGAACCAACCATTATGATCACTTCATTTTCATAGGATACTATTCCAACGAGTTTCAAGTCCCAATAAATATAAAACATTTGTTAATCAAAGTTTTTTGTTATCCTAAACCAACCGGAGGGACCTTCAACATAAACTACCACTAACCGACACGTACCACATGGCAATTATCAGTGAATCCCATGAATCTAGGGCAAGCGATGGACTAGGATTTATGGGTTTCCAAGTGGGTCAAGTTCGAGTGCCCTGAAGCACAACCATCCATGGACCACGTTATGAGGTAGACAAATTTTACAGTGCATACATTGACCATCCAAGGGATGATAAGCTGGCCAAGACTAGTCTGGATAATGAGGTGTAGTGTAACATCACTCCAAAGTATAGCTATTAGTATGCTTACCTCATCTACAAGGATGAGATATTGCTAATCAATATGTGGTCAGGGACAGGCACCTTCCGTGGAGGAAGCAAATTGAAGAAAAGACACCTCTTACTGGTAGGAGAAGAGCTCTGATGAAATGGTAAGGTGGGAGATATGATGAGCGACAAGGTGGGAGATATGATGAGCGACAAGGTATTTACGGTTGTTAGGGATTAAGGACCCTACTAGCAGTACACCCGTCTAACGGTCCATGTAGATGCATTCATGTAGTTGCATTATAGGGTTTTGTGTTTTTGATTATGAGCTATATATATAATAATAATAATAATAATAATAATAAAAAATAAATAAATAAAAATAATAATAAAAATATGAAATTATAAAATGTAATAATAATTAGTAAATAATTATATTAAAGCAAATATAAATATATATATATATATATATATATATATATATGGAAAATGTAAAAATTAAAATATAAAATCAATAATGGTGAAATGGCATGTCATTTTTCCTATTTAATTGGATGAGAGAGCTGTAGGATTTAATTTTTTATTTTTTCATTTTGGAAACTTCGGAATACTGTTGGAGATTACAGAGAAAGAAAAATTTTCATATTTTAAGTCAGGTCTCTGGTCGACCTTTCTATTAAGTATTTGAATGTGATTTAATTAATAATATACTCACAATTTAATAGGAATATATATATTTTTTACATACGGTGCATATTCTCTGTGAATGAAAGGAGTGAATGATTGTGATATCGAATAGAATATGATTGATTGAGAAAGAGCTGGTTAGATATATTGTAAGTTTAGAAAATGATATCAATTGTATGCATGCTAGGGTAGATTGCATACATTTTTTAGAAGGCCGCTCTGACCCATCCCACAAACTAGTAGTCTTCCATCCTATGCCACCGAGTGATAGCTGGACGCCATCGATTCTGCATCGGCTAATTAACCCAACATCAAGTGCTCAACAACACTTCCAAGTGTCAATAATATCAGAAACCATCGCTGTACCTAGCATTAATCTGCTTCTCTTTAAAAAAAGTTGTATTGAAAATGTAGTTTTGTTTTGGGGTGTAGCAAACAAGCTGAACTACAAGTGCAATGCTAGACGTTGATCATTTCATTGACTGCAAGTGCAATGCTTATCCCATGAGTGTGGTCTACTGGTAAGGACACCACTTGTATTATCGGTGATGTGACCCAAGTTCAATCCCATGATGGATGTGTATAAGAAGTATTTACTTAACAAAAAAATATATTTTAAATCTAAAAATTAGTACTTTAATAGAATGTTCTCAGTGTGTTTGCTTATACTTACTGATAGAAATGAGAAGATATTAGTTTTTGAGTATACTTTGTAATACCTGTACCAAAGTTCAGTTTGTGTTCTGTCCGTCGAAGAAGCCAACACCTTGTTGTAGGTTAAAGCCCAACAATTGTTTGTTGTGACTATCGCTTATTTTTATATTTTTGGTTCCTATGCATTTAAAGTTTTAAATCTATTTAATTTATGTAATAGCAGCTATCCACGAAAGTAAATGTCAGCAAGTTGAGTTTGGTATAATGTAGCAAGCCAATGATGATTTTTATATTAAACTATTCATTAAATAAAAATATAAGATGTATTAGTGGTGATGATTTTTATATTAAACTATTCATTAAATAAAAATATAAGATGTTTCATTAGTGGTGTGTGTAAGGAAGTAAATCACTCTATCTTGGTATTAGTGAAAGTTTTAAAAGATACTTGGTTTCATATGTTTACAAGCCTAGCCGGGTAGTAGTGCACGCTACTCCTTGTTATGGCGTCTACCGACAATGCTAATAATTAAAACATCCTGTTGATAGTAAAAATGAACTCACTACTCAACATTGGTAGGATTCGACCCAGTTCACTTCTTCAACTGAGATAGAATTTGGTTATAATCAGAAAAGTTTTTACAAAAACTTAAACCTTGGAAAGTATAAAATATAGTTTGTATTTATTAGGATAATATACTTGCAATATTAATAGGAGCCAGTAGCAATGATGTGACTCTCTAACACCTTTTTAGTCACTATGTTTTCTTTTAAGGTGTTCAAAATTTTCTTAGCCCGTATGATTATTAGGCCTCATATGATTTACTTACTGCGTATTGGTTGGTGGGTTTGTATTTAAAAGAAATTCTCATTAAGTATGCTTTCTTTTGTTTCTGCCACCAATAAACTTCTCAAACTCAAAACAAAAAATAGCAACAATGACTTATTGGTATTTGTATGCTCAAACTTGTTTGTGTCGCGATTTGTTTTTATCTGCGGAGAAAACGTAAAAAATTTATCGAGCTTTACATCAAAAGGTTGTTGCTAAGCTTCAATTTCTACCTTCGGCCTACGACGTTAAATCTAAGCTTAGTTTAATACTTAGTGAAGTGAAACTTAAAATGAAGACGACAAATGATAGTTTAACCTTCAAACCAATGGTTGCCTACCCTATTCATTTACCTGTAAAACAATGGGTTCATTGTGGTTCCTTATAATATAAAGTTTCAAATGACGACATAGCTATGTTTTATTCTCTTAATAGCAAAAATCTGGTAAACAATTGATACTAACGTGTGAACAAGAAACATTTAACAAGTAAAATTTTGAATTAGGTAAACATTTAGGGTTTGGAAAGGGCAAAAGTTAATATAGAATCAACTCTTAACATTGGTTGGAAAATGTATTTTGTGGCTTGCCTTCATAGTACATGAATCTCCAATAGATGGTTTAAAAAAAATTGATTGATTATTTAAATGGTGGTAAGTTCTGAAAATGGTTTTGAAATAAGAATGATAATTAGTTTGATACATTAAAAATAACATTTAGTGGATAATTAATATAACAAAATAAATATTGTTATTTTTTTGGTTGGCTTTAAAAAAGAAAAAAAAAAACATGCCTTGTATTTTACTATAGTGGTTGAGTCGATTTTCAGAAAGTGGATACATGTCTTTTAATAATAGCTCAATATACTTTATGCTAAAGGAAATCTCAAATGGTAGTTTATTGGTAGAAGTTTATTATATAAAAGGGTAAAGTTGATTTAAAATGTGTTGTGACAAATTTACATAAAGAGGTAGTTTAGTTATGAACGTAGAGTATATTTCCTTATATTTTCATTAAGAATATTTAAAGGGATTTTTATGGGATTTTTCTTTTCCTGAGGAAAAAGTAGTAGCCTTTTATTTAAATGAAATATTTTATTGTACACTTAACATACTTTTAGAATTTCTAATATTAGAATTTCTAATATTAAATGTAGTTGGTTTTGTATTTTTTTTATATATAGTTTGGATATTAATCTATAAGTGATGACAATTTTGAAATTTTAATAGATGAAACTCCGACATTGACATATTTGAATTAGAAATGCATTTTAAATTGATGTTTGAATTTATCTTAAAGAAAATGTGTTAAAGTTCTATTTATAAGATTCAGTGTTAGCCTTACTTTATATTTGGGTAGGTGAAGATCGTTAAAACTCTTCAGTTATCAGAGGCCCAGGTTCAAATCTTTCCCCTCACATGTTGCAGATATGTTAAAAATATATTTTGTGTTTAAAATTATTTTATGGTCTTAATGTTACAGACTTAATGAAATATTATTTTTAATAGCTAGTTTTGATTAAACGTTAATTCATATAGAAATAAATTCTTCAAATATAGTTTTAGTGTTAAGTTCAACTTTTATTAAAGGAATATATTAGCGATATAGTTGACTTTTACAATATCATTGCACAATATTATTTATTATTATTTATTAATTTTTTAATTTGAGACATAAATAAAGAATATCATTTGAAAGAATTCTTTAAAAAATAATAATTATGGATGATATGCATTATATTATTATTTTAGAGATTCTTTATAAATGGTCTTAGATGGAGATAGATTATTTTTTTAAAACTTGAGGTTATTATGAACTAAAATTTTATTCGGACACTCTTTCACTCTTAAATAGAAAACTCAAAAGTAAAATACCTTAAAAACTAAAACGAGATTGTGTCTCCAACTTGTCATCAGAAAGGGTGATAGTGTCTTAACACCCAATATCAATGATTATAGCTAGGAAAATCATTGTATTTTAGGGGCAGTCATATACTTACTGGGAAGGGGCAAGATGGGAGGTAAAAGAGAATGAAATGAGTGTCACTCTTAGGCTATCACATGTAAAGTATGGTGAGGGGTCACTTGAACCTTGAATGATTGGGAGTTTATTCAGCGATGATATGGAATGGGACATCTCATCATTAATCGTGCCAAGTCAAGTAACACATAGTCCCAAGCTAGGGCATTGATGGACCCTAAATTTTTCTAGGCAAGGCGGAAACTCATCTAGCATAGGGTATGTATACATTACTCCTCACTTGACTAATAATAAGCAAACATGTTAAGGAATGGGGAAGGTGAAATGGGCCCTAGAGTAGAAATCCCTGCCAAGAACTTGGGTTCTCGAGATGAGAGGATAAGTTCACTAAAAGGCACTAAACTACGAGACCTGACCAATATCGACCACTTGGGTGATTGTCTAGAGCAATCTAGGTTCCCAAGTAGGATTTGCATACCTCATACTTAAAAAAATATGTGAACATCTTTTATAACAATAAATTTTTTTACTTTGTGACTCTAATAGGAAGGTCAGAATAGGAAAACTAAGTGGGCAGGACCTGGGTTGTTATACATAGCTACAGAGCTTCACAATTGGGAGAAGGTAAATGGTCTAGATGAGGCTTTAGTCAAGCATACTTGGCTACAAGGCATTATGCTCTTTAATGCAAAATCCTTGGCTCCCCATACTTTACAAGTAGGATTAGAATGATTGATAAGGCCATAGATCTCTATCACCTGAGATATGCACAGGTGCCAAAGCAACTCCCTTATGGGTTATACTGCTTAGAAGATGCATCACTTGATGCTCAAATTCAACCAACAAAGAGAGTGTGAGGGTCTCAACGCAGTAGACGATCAACTGAATCTTGATACCAAAGTATTTATTGAGTCCTTGAACTCATCTTTGCACCTGCGAGGGTGCCAAAAATGTTTAATCCTATTTATCCATCACTAGTTCCATGTGGGTTAGGATGTGCATATAATAGGGAGAGGATCATTTTGGTGTACCATAAGAATTTTCACTTCCCAGTCGAACCTTATAATCCAGGAAGAGATTTCATCATCCTACTGAGGGCAAAGGCTTATAGCAAAGAGAATTAGGCCAATCATATTTGATTGTTGGTATCAACAACTCATTATTGACATCATACATTCATATTCAATAGAGAACCAACATAATGTATTTGAGTTATCATCGAAATATTTAGTCCTTGCTACTTTCCACAACCATCAAATCTCAACAAGGGTTTGACTCATTACACAACTTTGTAGGGGAAAGTATTCCACTATATTTCTTTGAGGGAGGTAGACAATGAAGTCACATACCATTAAATACGTAGGAGTGGTAGTTTTTACTGGTAGAACAGAGACATTATCGAGTAGCAGAGATTACGGAAAAAATCATCAATAAAATGTAGAAGTGTCGATTTGGCTTCCCTAGGTATTTTCAAACCCTAAATTAGGACCCTCCAATAATTTTAAAACAATCGTATTGGACTGGATCGGGGGATTTTTCTACCATAGAGGTTTTTCATCCAAAATGGATTACTCTGAATCGAGAATCCAAAAGTCGATAATACTTAATCCCACACTTAATAGATTGTGGGAGTAATCACGAAATATCAATACTTTCATGCTATATGGAATACAACCAAAAAAATATGGTCATCAGAGCTCCACTTGGGATGATGGTACTGGATAAACTAATTTATTGATGATTTGAATTATGATTTAATGAAGCCTTACCAATAGGGAAACTTTTAAATTAGACAAAAATTAAACAAATACATAGGATTGAGATTATAAAAATACATAGGATAAAGACAAATACATAGGGTTTCAAACCGTTAGATCACACCATAAATACTATCCATAGTGGTATTATCATAAATGTTTAGGTCTTTAACTAAAAGCAACATATGATGTTTCAAGAGCTTTAATATAATATGTAAATATTTTCTAAAGTCCGTAGTGGTACTCTCTCCAAGGATTTTTGGTTTCTGATCTACCAATGTAGAGAGCATACTCTCTAAGCCCAAGATTTCCCTGCCTATCCATTGCTTGTATCCTCTTATATAATTTTTCCCAGCCCTTCTTCCTTCCATGATCAAGAAGGTGGGTTTAGTAATAAAATATTAAAAGGAACCCTTTTTGGAAGTTCACCCAAATAGTGAGATTGCATTTTATCATTTAAAAATTAGGGACAAGACAAGAGAGGGTAAGGTGGGAGTACCTTGCTCATTTTAGGTCTCCCATTTTTTCCTAGTGCAACTACAAAGCCTGCATTATTACTATTAGAAAGGGGTCATGTGACATGGAGAATAGTGCATCCACTAGACCAATATGTACATTTTTATGACCTTGTCCTTTTTGGGACCAATTTAAAATCGGATAAATATTTGTGGACACTTAATTATAATGAATTAGGTGTATCCTAATAAGTCACTTTTGTGAAAGATAATTTTCCCAAATTAATATTTTTGCAAAAGTCTTATTTTATTTTCCCCAAAACCTTACCAAAATTCCAATTATATTCAAAACCCTTCCAATTAACCTGGTAGAGTGTAATTAGTTTTTAATTAGGGATTTTATAGGATGATTAGGGTTTAAAATCCCCTAGATTTTATTAATTAGACCCTCTTATTAATGCTTAGCAGCATTAGTAAGGTTTGGTCAAGGTTAAAATGTAAGTATTAATTGATCCTTTAGATCAATTAATGTTTTATAGGAAGACCCAACGGGCAGGTTGTGACAATGGGTACATTTTTAGATTAGAAGTTTATCTTAGATTAGGTTTGAGCATTTAATTTATGCAATCTAATAAATGCACAAGTATTATTAGAATGTGAAATGATGTAAATGTGCATGGTGTCCAAATGTACATGAGTCCTTAAAATAGGAAGATGAAGTGTCATAGAAATATGAAAGGCCAAGAGTTATGTATAATTATATACATACATTTTTATAGAGAGAATGTAGAGTGCAATAGAGAGAAGATAGATAGCATTGAGTAGAATAGTAGTAGTTATAATGTAGAGCATGTATGCAATATGGAGAGTTTATGACCTCCATTTTTATCAATGTAATATTTTTGTGAGCTTTCATTAATGGTTGTTTTATGAGTAGTTATAGAAGTTTCTCATGCTTTTTACATGCTTAGGATATTGCCATTATCATATACTTAACATTGCATGCTCATTTTAGATATTGTGGTTTCATTTCCTTAAATATATAGCATCAAAAGCTAACAGTGGTATCAGAGCACAATGTAGATTGATAGGAAATAGAAAGAGCCACAAGAGAGATTGAGAGGAGATAAGAAATCTCATTTTTAAAAATTTTGAAATTGCTTTCTAGCTAGAGTCTTTCCACAAAGTTGTAGGAAAACTTGTGAAGACTAGGATTTAGCATTGATTCCACTAGATTGACAAATCAACTAGTGAAGTTCATTATCTTTAAGATTTAAAGAATTTCCATTATCATATTATAATATTTTATTGTAGAGAAGAGTTGATTCAAATAAAGTTGAGAAGCTTCCTACAATAGCTAGGAAGAATATCTTCTTTGAAATTGATCCAAAATTTGAAGCAACAAGTTGAATATTGAAGAATTTGGAGGCCTAAGAAAAAGGTTCCATTGCAGAAATTGCAGAATAGAAGATTAAAGACCCCATATTGAAGGAAGAGAAGAATCAAGAAAAAAGAGTCCTAAAGAAGATTGTATATTGGAGATTCAAGAGAACAAAAAATGAGGTCCTCATAGAAGTTTGAAGATTGAAGAAAGAAGAAAGCATCCCTAGAGGGAGAAGACATAAGATAGAGGTCTCATTGAAGAACATCCAAACTTGTAAGATTGAATATTGAAGATAGAGGAGGACTAGGAAAAGTCATATTGAAGATTTGAGAAGCTATAAAATTTTAAGACCTAAGAGGTCTCAAAGAAAAGTTGGAAGGAGAAAGGAGGCTAGAGAAGCCTTATTGAAGGAAGTTGAAAAAGTGACCATTGGAGGAGATTTGAAGAAATATCAAGGGAAGATTACAATAAGGAGTATCTTCTGAAAATAATAATTTGGTATAATTATCGCCATCCAAAATCAAGCCCAAAAGGAAAAAAGATTTGGAAAGAAGTTTCCCAAAATTTTAAAAGGATTCTTAAAGATCATAAGACATTCATATTCTTAAGAAGAAGGCCAATAAATAGGCTCAATTTGAAGTTAGAATTGGTAAGGATATTGAAGAAGAAAGCATCTATAAGAAGCCACCATATTTGAGGTTTTTGAGAAAAGCCACAAAGGATTTGTAGGCTGATTTTTGGAAGAGAAGATTGCTTATTTTATAGCAAAGATTGAAGAGTCACATGCCAAAAAATTGAAGGTGACATATAGCTGCAATTTGAAGAAGATCTAGGTAGATTTCAAAGAGCCCTTGAACAACCAATTGAAGGAAGACTTGAAATCAAAAGAAGGCAATGATTTGGAGAGGATATAAGAGATTCTTGGACAATGTTATAGCTGCAAAAATACACACTCTTGGATAAAACAATTGAAGAAGAAATAAGCAGCATTGGAAGCTGCATATTAGAGGATATTAGGACAGTGAACTAAAGGAGAAGGATTCAAGCATTTAAAACAAGAGTGGACAACAAATTAAAAGAGTTATAAATCTACGAATTGGAGGAGGATTTGAGCTGATTTAAATAATAAGAAGAGCTGCGAGATTTATAAATTTAGGGTAGCAAATAGGTGAGTCAAATCACCAAGAAATCTAGCTACAAAAGGAGACAAAAAAGTATGCAATATTGGTGCAATAAAAGTTTGTTATTTTAATGTTCATATTAGCTTATTATTAAGTCTTTAAAAGCACCACATTCAAGTTTTTAAAGTTGCAAAAGGAAAGGTCTCAAGTTTATGTCTTCAAAGTTGAAGAAGACAACATTGCAAGGGATTAAAACCTGCACAAAAGAAAGGATAAGTTAGATATAATACAAAGAAAAGAAAATATCAACTTCTTACTATCGATTGGAAAAAAAACAAGCCAATGCTATATAGCAAATATTGGATATAATAAACTATCCAAAAGGTAATTTTTTTGGCATAAATTAAAAGCTTGGAGTCACCAAAGGAGATACCACCAAGCATAGAGCCAAGAAAGTTTGAAAGAAAGTGTAGCAAAGTGAAAGCAAGCCAACCACAAAGAGGGGAGCTCAAACGTTGTTGAAGAGAAGGTTGAAGCTACCAAGAGGAGTGTTGCTCAAGGAAGAGCCACCAAGTTCAAGGAGGAGCCACCAAGGTTAAGTGGAAATATCACTACAAAGGAGTGTTTTGGAGAATGTACATCATTTGGAGGATCCAAATAGTGTTTGCATTTGCACCATTGAAGAGTCACTTGAAGGAAAGCAAAAGTGAAGCTGAGAACCCTAGCATTGGAAGGTGAATGGACCAGTAGCCAAGCATAGAAAAACCATCATGTTGGGATAGGCCAAACCACCATTGAAACCACCAAGCCAATGAAGCCACTGGATGCAAGAAAGAGTGTTAGATTTGAGCACCATTGAAGAGAAGCCAAAGAGATGCATTAGTTGAAAGTAAGAGACTAAAGAAAACGAGTTGCACTTGGGAGTTACTAAAGCATGTAACAGTAAAAAAAACCTAAAGGATGCAATGGATGTTTAAAGCATTAGGGAAAAGAGAAATTACATTTTCAATGAGCACCATTAATCCTGAGCAAGTGAAGAAGCTATTTGCCACTTGTCATATCCTAGCACCACTAGATAACATCATTCTGAGCAAGTGAAGAAGCTATTTACCACTTGTCATTCCACAGAAGGAGGAGAATCAAATATAGTAAAAAACCATTCATCATTGAGTGTTACATTTCAAGGAAGAGCATTGATCAATGCACCTATTTGATTGGAAAATTTAAGGATTAAAGCTATTACCTACCACTTGGCATGATAGAGATTCAATCACTAGAGTATAGTCTGAGTACAAGGGAAGTCCAACCACCACTGCAGAGGAGTACAATGAAGAGAAATATAGAATTCTAATTAAAGAGACATTAAAATTTGCAAGCAAAGATGCACACATGGAATAATTAAGAGCAAGTTGAAGCTTATATGTGGAGGTTTCTTTAGTACCTTAAGCCCACCTGCAAGAGTGAGAGTTACATTGAAGAATGAAGAGGTATTGAAAAACAAGATTGAAAATTTACGATGGAGAAGAGCAAGAGTTATATTGAAGCACCTTAGAAGAAGCATCAAGTTGAGTGCCAAATGTCCACATAAAATAAGTGCCAACCACCATATTCATAATGCCTTTGTGCATACATTAAAGGCATGAGTCAAAAATCAATGTAGAGAAAGGAAGAACAATCGAGCAAGGTATGAAAGGATAGAGCACAAGCATTGCAAAGCAAAGGAGAAGGAGACATATTGAAGAGTCAAAATATTGAGCACCAAAGGAGCATTAAATGCAAGGAGAGCATATTTAGAACGTAGGTCATAGAGTCAAAGAGCAGCAAGTTGAAGCTTTAGGCACCACATTCAAAAGGTAAGAAATATTTAAATTGAAGCCTTTGCAAAGTCTAAGGAGGAATAAGGCATAATATCTTTGAAGTAAAGATTAATTAAATTATATTAAGGTTATTTTAATAATAGGAGAAATAAGATGAGAACCTTAGAAAAGTATTAAGTGCCTTAGAAGATATTTGAAGTAAAAATATTTTTGAAAAGTTTTATTAATATTTTCAAAATGATTAACTTGGAGAAATAAGGACTTCTACACCAAAAATTGAAATATTATTTGCAAATATCATTATTTCTAAATTTCCAACTAGGGAGTTATAAGGAGTTCAACATAAAATTTAGATTCTTGAAATTTAGAAATCATACTATTGAAAAATTGAAAGGTATAAGAATCACAACCTAGAGTTGTTTGAAAGTTGGAAAAATTATTCTTGATATTAGTCTCTTATACAAATTGAAGGGACATAAGAAATCCAACTTAAAGATCTTGAAGATAGAAAATATTATCAATTGAAATTGCATCAAAACTATCTTTAGCTTTCTATAAGGAGAAATAAAGTGCTTATCTTAAAGGATAAGAGTTGAACATTATATCAAAATTATCATCAAAACATTAGGGAGACAAAAGGAATTCAACTCAGAGGAAAACTTAGAAAGCTAAGCATACTATCAAAACCATATTCAAAACATTTGGTAGATACAAGGTATTCTACAAAACTTGAAAAAATTGAAAAGATATTATCAAAATTGATCTTATACTAGGGAGCCAAAAGGGATACTACCTAGAGATTTGAAAGATTACAAATAAGAAATTACAAAGCATACTACATAAGTTGAAGAATTGAAATATAGTATTTGATATCATACTTAAAACAAGGGAGTCATAAGGAATTCAACCTTTAAGTTTTAAAGTTTTTAAATTCTACCAAAATTGTTCTGTTTAAATCAAAGAGTGACAAGAAAGATTAATTAAAAGAAAACTATGAAAAAACTTATTAAGTATACAATATTTAAGGAATCAAAATGGTCCAAAGACATACTTGATTCTAGATATGATAATAGGGAGAATGCAATTAGAAGTGAAGAACCAATATGGCTTAGAAATATTTTTGAGAACTCAAAAGCTAATAGTTTGGCAAAAGTAGAGTCTATAGAGACATATTCCAATGACATGATGAAAATAATTGATGACAACTATATTAATGGAGATATTGAGAATAAAATAAAAAATCATATTCAAAAGGTAGAAAATAATATTGATCAAAAATACATCCTACAAATATATGAAAGAAGTAAAGGTAAAGTAGCTTTAGTTGTACACAAATGGTTTTACCATTTTATCAAGGAAATGGATGAACTTGAATTTCCAAAGACAAGTAACAAAGGAGTAGGAATATTTTCACAATGTACTTATTGCAACAAGACTGGTCATGAGAAAGTAAATTGTTGGACTTTCCATCCATGTAAATATTATGGAGGAAAATCTCACTCATATTTGTTTTGCTACTACAAAGATAAGTACTATAGAATATTTGAAGAGATATTGATATTTAGATTAGATTATATTTTTCAAGTTCTTATTTTTGAAGCATCTAATGAGTTCAAGATTGAATTTTTGAAGAACAAGAAGATAGGTCATCCAAAGATCCAAAGGAAATAAAATGGATTAATTCTGATCCACTCATGACTTGCAAGATAATGATATCTCTTGTCCATAAAGGATACTTGGATAACTTTAAGAACGAATATCTTATCAATCATTATGAAATACATAGAAGTACTGAAATTAGAAGAAAAGAATAGACAACTTGAGCTCCAATAATAAAATGAAGACTAAACCAAAAGAAGGATAGGAACCAAGTCAATTTGAAGAACACATAAAAGATGAAGATCCATATTGAAGACTAAAATATTCAATACCCAAATAATGTAATACATGGAGGTGTTGGAATATATTACATTATTTGGTACATGCCAATGTACCACCATGGGTACATCTTTATATTAGGAGTTTGTCTTAGATTAGGGTTTGAGCATTTACTTTATGCAATGTAATAAATGCACAAGTATTATTAGAATGTGCAATGATGTAAATGTGCATGGTGTCCACATGTACATGAGTCCTTAAGAATAGGAAGATGAAGTGTCATAGGAATATGGAAGGCCAAGAGTCATGTCTCATTATATATAGGTCTTCTTATAGAGAGAATGTAGAGTGCAATATAAAGAGAAGATAGATAACATTGAGTAGAATAGTAGTAGTTATAATGTAGAGCATGTATGCAATATGGAGAGTTTATGACCTCCATTATTATCAATGTAATATTTTTGTGATATTTCATTAATGGTTGTTTTATGAGTAGTTATAGAAGTTTCTCATGCTTTTTACATGCTTAGGATATTGCCATTATCATATACTTAACATTGCATGCTTATTTTAGATCTTGTGGTTGCATTTTCTTAAATATATAGCATCAAAAGCTAATACCATATCCCTTAATCTCTGACCTACTTTTTCTTCATAGGCTAAAGCCTCTAAAGAATTGGTATTTATTACAATATCCTTAATTACTAGTTTCCTCTATTATTTACTTTCATATTTCTAGTCCTATTTTTTACAAGTTGAAAACTATCCTCATCCATATCCATTTATAAATTTCTCTTGTGGTTTACTATACATGTTTATGCTGGAATCTTCTTAGGGCATGATCTCTCAATATGCCCCACCTCACATATTATACATCTGAAAGATATATTTTCATAATCCATGGTTTGTATCCACAACTTACTTACTATATGACCAAAAAGGCATGCACCCAATATTGTAATTGCATAAAATGAAATAAAATGGATATTCACACACAAATTGACAAAGACAAAAGCAATTAAGTAAAATGCATCTTTATTTCTCTTTGCATAAATTCATGTTTTACAAATGAATACCTCTTAGGGATACCCTTTTGATACACAATTACAATGTTACAATCCCCTCAAGGATAAATGAACTTTTCAAGCCTTTAATGTGACACGAACTGCTCTAGGGTGGAGTTAACCCTCTTCTTCGTGTTGAGGAAGGAATTGGATGATTGAATATCCTTCAATATATGTTCCCTGTGATCAAGAAACAACAATAACACGCCAAAAGCAAAGGTAACCTCTCTTGATGAGGTATTTTGAGGAAGTTTCACAAAAGAATACCATGATAAGCATATAATAAAGAAAATGAGAAAAGCATGGTAAATCTATATTAATAATGAAATGTGATCATTAAGCATATTCAAGAAAACATGTATTATCTATCTAATGGATTAGTTAACAAATAAGAAGCAAAGGTGCATGAAACAACCTACAATTACACCAATTATCAAATTAACATGGAAGCAAACCTACTTCAAATTCTTAATCTGATCAGTCATGTCTCTAAAACACTAATTGAACCTATATTAAGCCTAACATGATCTAAATAATTAATTTGCAAGAAAGGAAACAAGAAGATCTATGGCCATTTTCTCACCGCAGGTTTGAGATGTGGTCAACACTGTAGACCATGGCTGATAGTCGTAGTGAGGCTCTGAATATATTTACCCTTAGAATTAGGGCTTCCTCTATGATTTGCCTTACCAAATTGATGGTCAAGGGTCGCCTCTGTGTCCTTTGATAGGTTTGGTGGTTTAATTCCACAATTGGGCCTTCGTTTACCCAAATTCATGTTTCTTGTCGTTCTAGCTCCTTAGGGAATCCATGGCACAAGTTGACATGATGCTTGATGAATTAGCAAATGAATTGGCAAAAAATATCTCTCAATACACTCAAGCAAGTATACAATTCAATAGGGCTTTTCTGCTTTGATCTCAATGCTCTCTCTCTCTCTCTCTTTTGTCCTAATTTGATGGGGTACTTATAGGATTAACCAAGGGCTAGGGGTAGCTTCCTCATGAAGCCAAGATCAATATTGGGTAGTTGATTCTATTGGATGGAAGGTTTTGGATCCTTCCTCGCTCAAACCGCTCTAATCTACAACCAATTGGCCATTGCAACCAACTTTTGGGGGTCGGATGAAGGCCAAATGAACTTCAGTCCTAACTGTGGGTGTCATCCATGGCCAACACTTCTAACCATAGGTGTTAGCCACGGTTCCCAATTGACAAATTGGAGGCCACAAATGTCAGCCACGGATAGAATTGACTAGGCACAAATGCCCAATTGAGTGGTAAAAACCACTGCTATACCTTGGATTTGTCCAAAGGTCTTCCATATGGTCTTCTAGCATGTCCCATATGAGTAGTCACCATCGACATGATGTGTTTTAGGTGTCTATAGACGCCCCTTTTGATGTGTTGTGAGATCGAACAACGCTGAGCAAAAATAGACCTCCTAAAATGATGTCGTAGTTTGAATGATGATCATTGATATGTTCAACATTAGATGTCCCAAGTCCAGCAAAAGGACGCACATCCTTGAATCATTGCTTCCAACTGGGTGAAAGGCTTAAATTTGCAAAATTTTGCACTCATCATCAGACATTTGGGTAGCTTTGGTGCTACAATAGGAGTTAGGCCTATATAATTGAAAGGATGAGAGTTCCAAACTATCATATATGCTATTTTACCCAAGCAAAGGGTAAGCTTATGATAGCTGTTGATATAGAGCTACGCACAACACACAGCAAGAATGCAAAAATTAATAATGCACAGGCAAAATTCCAGTAAGCTTCCTTAAAAACAGAGGTCTCTCCTCGAATACACAGCAATTTCCCAAAAATAAATGGCCAAGAGCACTTCAATACAATGCATGAGCACCTTTTATCCTCGGCTGCCACCTCCTTCTCTATCATTACGCAAAGTGCGGGCCTTTTTCTTTTTCCCCAGCCCGACTCTCTTTGGACCATCATTACCTTGAATGCGAGACTCCCCATACCGCCCGCACGAATACTCTATCTCACCTGCATGATGCTGCCAGGTGCATAAAAAAAAAAATCATGGCCTATAGTGGCGGCATGCCCTACAGCCGCCTGTCGATCCACTGCCAAGTCAATCATTCACAAGAATGCGCCATGGCCGTTTGCAGTTGATGCCACGTGTCCTGTTTCCATGCTTCCTATAACCGCTTCATATTCTCGGGCCACTTGTAACTTCACGCCACGTGTCCCTCTGCACTGGTCCCTGCAGTCGCCGGTTGGTCAACGTCGTGAGCGCCCTGTCGTGATATAGCAATGTTTTTGCCCCAACACTTTCTCTCTCCCCTTTGGTCACGATATCATGACGTTTTGACGTTAGGCTTCTCTCTCCTCCTTGGGGCCACGATTCCACTACACATCGTGAAATCGTGACGTCTAGGCCTTACTCACTTTCCTCCCTTGGGCCGTGAAACCGCGACATGTCAGGATTTCGCGACATCTTTGCATTCCGTACGTCTTGGCTCGAAAGTGTCGTGATTTCGTGACATCTTTGCATTGTGGAACCTTGCCTCCGGATATGTCGCGATTTCGTGACATCTTTGCATTTCGTACGTCCTTGGCTCGGAAGTGTCGCGATTTCGTGACATCTTTGCATTGTGGAACCTTGCCTCCGGATATGTCACGATTTCGTGACATCTTTGAGCTCTGCCTTCGAAGGTGTTGCGATGTCTTTATGCTTCCAAGTCTTGCCTCCCAGAAGTGTCACGATTTCGAGACGTCTTTTAAACTTTTTCTTTGAAGGTGTCGCGATTTCGCAACGTCCTTTAAGCTTGCCTTCGAAGGTGTCATGATTTCGCGACCATTCTTGTGCCTTAGAACATTTTTACCAAAGATGTCTCTGTGCTTTCAAACCCTACTTTCGAAAGTGTCACGATTTCGCAACCATTTTATGTCCAGACCACGTTGCAACAGAAATGTCACGATTTCGTGATAGTTTGGCGTCCCGACTGTGCTGCTTTAGAAATGTCATGATTTCGCGATAGTTTGGCATCCCGACTGTGCTGCTTAATAAATGTCACGATTTCGCAACAGTTTGGCGTCCTGATCGTGCTTTTCAAAAAAACGTCGTGATATTGCGACAGTTTGGCCCGCTGGCGCCCTTCTTCAAAAAGCATCGCGATATCGCGAAAGTTTTAGTACTTAAGAAAAAAACACATTTTGGGTGATGCAAGATTGCAACTTCGCCACCGGATGCTCCTGCATTAGACACCCGGGGTGAGTTTGAGAAATGACCTCACTTCTGATCTTTTTGAGGTAGACCCAGGCGATCAATCTTCGCCTTGGATAGCCAAGTCGCATCTTCTATGGGTCGGCCCTTCCATTTGATTAAATACTCAGAAAAACTCTTGTTCCAAGTACTGCGACCCTCACGCGTATCCAGAATTTTTTCTATCTCGTCCGCAACTGGGGTGACTGTCGGAATGCTCCACAAATCTGGACTGGGTACCTCACTGCTTTCTCCTTCATGATACTCAACCAAATCTGAGATGTTAAACACGGGGGAGATGTTAAGTTCAGTTGGTAACTCCACCTCGTAGGCATTACCCGAATCCCGTTTGCCAATGATTTTGCATGGCCCAAATTTCTTCATTTTGAGTTTGTTGTAGGTCTTGGCAGGAAACCGTTCCTTCCGCAGATGGACCATGACCGAATCTCCTACTTGGAACTCCTTAGCTCTATGTTTTTGATCCACCCTTGTCTTGTACTGAACGTTCATCTTGGCAATGTGTTTTGTCACTTCCTCATGCACTCCCTTCAGGTGTTCAGCAAAGTCTTCTGCTTCAGCATTGCATTTCTCCTTTGTATCTAGCCTTCTTAACTCTGAAGCGTTCCTTGGGCTGTTCCCATAGATAATCTGGAATGGTGACTTGTTGGTACTCTGATTGACCGAGCTGTTGTACGCAAACTAAGCTTGCGGCAGAATTAGATCCCATCCCTTGGGCTTGTCCCCTACCAAGCATCGCATTAGGTTGCCCAAACTTCGATTAACCACCTCTGTTTGGCCATCTGTTTGCGGGTGGTAAGCAGAACTGAGCTTTAACTCCATCTTTAATTTCTTCCAGAGGGTCTTCCAGAAATAACCTACAAACTTGGTATCTTTGTCCAACACAATGCTTCTTGGCAGCCCATGAAGGCGTACCACTTCCTTAAAGAACAAACCAGCTACATAGACCGCGTCGCTAGTCTTCTAGCATGGGATAAAATGTGCCATTTTCAAAAATTTGTCCACTACCACAAAGATGGAATCATGCCCCCTCTGCGTCCGAGGCAAACCAAGCGCAAAATCCATACTAATATCTTCCCATGGCCGCTAAAGTATAGGTAGCAGTTGATACAAACCATTAGGCTGCCTCACACCCTTTGCCATCTGGCAAATCCTGCAACTTTGCACAAACTTTGCCACATCCTGCTGCAATTGTGGCCAGTAATAGTTTTCACTAACCAATGAGATGGTCTTGTCATGACCAAAGTGTCCAACTAAACCCCCACTGTGCTTCTCTTTAATGAGGTTCTCTCTCATTGAGCTCTTCGTAATGCACAACTGGTTCCCCTTAAACAACATTCCATCTTGAATCGGTAATCCAACCATCTAGTCCCGTCCAACACAACAGCGCAGTGCAGGCTTTCCAAGCTTCTGCAAAATCGGGGTCTACAGGGTATAAGTTCTTGAGCTCAGGAAACCCTACAACCTCCACTCTCATTTTTGTCATCAGACATTGCATCCTAATCAATGCATCTGCCACCCTATTGGATCTTCCACTTCGATGCTTCAAAGACAAAGGTATAGATCTGCAGGAACTCTACCCATTTCAGGTGTCTCTGATTCAATCTTCCCTGACTGTTAATAAATTGTAGTGCTTGATGGTCGGTATAGAGAACAAACTCTTTTGGCAACAGATAGTGCCTCCATTTCTTGAGTGCTTGAACTATGGCATAGAAATATTGATCATATACTAAATACTTTCTCATGGCATCATTGAGCTTCTCGTTGAAATAAGCTACAAGCCTACCTTCTTGGCTCAAGACGGCTCCTATCGCACTGCCACTCGCATCGCAGTCTACCTAAAACACCTTATTGAAATCTGGAAGTGCTAAAATGGGTTGCTCAGTGACTTTCTTCTTCAGCATAGCAAAGATTTTATCTACTCCAACTGTCCACTGGAATTCCTTCTTGTTTCCCTTCATTGTCTCAGTAAGAGATGCACAAATACTACTGAAGTTTCTAATAAATTTTCTCGTAGAAACTGGCCGTACCATGAAATGATCTAACCTCGGTCACACTCCTTGGGACAGGCCATTCTAGGATAGCCTTCACCTTTTTGGGGTCCATCTTGAGACCATTTGCTGATATGACAAATCCCAGGTATACCAACTCCTTCTTCACAAAGTTGCACTTCTTCAGATTGATCAATAACTGCTCCTCCCGTAGTTTCTCAAGAACCTTCCTGATGTGCATTAGGTGCTCCTCTAAGGTTTTGCTAAAAATTAGTATATCATCCAAGTAAAAAATAAGAAATTTGCCCAAAAATTCCTTCAGAACTTCATTCATTAACCTCATAAAGGTACTAGGTGCATTGGTTAATCCAAATGGCATAACCAACCACTCATACAAACCCTTCTCTCGGTTTTGAAGGCTGTCTTCCACTCATCCCCTTCTCTAATGCGGATCTGATAGTATCCACTTTTCAAATCAATTTTTGTGAAGTACTCAGCTCCACTCAAGCAGTCCATGATATCATCCATTCTTGGCAGGGGGAACTTGTATTTAATGGTGATATTGTTGATTGCCCGAGAGTCGGTGCACATCCTCCATTCTCCATCCTTCTTGGGTGCTAATACTACTGGTACAGCACATGGACTAAGACTCTCCCTTATCAGGCCTTTCTTCAACAGATCTTGAACTTGTCGATTTAATTCTTCAGTTTCCATCGGTGTCATTCGATGTGCAGCCTTGTTTGGCAAGCTCGATCCAGGCACCAGATCTATGTGGTGACTGATCTTCCTAATAGGTGGTGGTAAACCTTCAGGAACATTGTCAAAAATGATATCAGGGAATTCTTCTAACAGTCCCATGACTTCCATTGGAATCTCCTTGCATCCTTCTTCCCTAACTCTGGGGATTATAGCATAACACATATGATCCGGCTTCAAGCCTTCCAAGAATCTTCTGCCATCAACTAGACAGACTCGTGCACTGCTGCATACTTTCTCATCCGCCTCTTTCAGGGGTTTTAACTTATGGCGAACTCCATTCTTTGACAGAGAATATGTGTTGGCTCGACCATCATGAACAACACTTCGGTCAAACCGCCATGGCCTCCCAAGCGACAGGTGACATGCATCCATGGGCAAGATGTCACATAACACTTCATCTTGGTAAGTTCCAATGTTGAACTTCACCAGACATTGCTCACTCACCAACACCCGATGGTCCTTTTGCAACCATGCAATTCGATAAGGGTGTGGGTGTTTTCTCCTTTCCAACCGCAGCTTGGAAACCATTTCCTCTGAAACCAAATTGTCAGTGCTTCCATTATCAACGATGATATTACAGACCTTGCCTGCGCACTTGCATCTTGTCCGAAACAGGCTATTCCTTTGGTCTGCCTTTTCCTCTTCATTCAGCAGGACTCTTCTGATAATCATGGCTTCCCCTCTTTTTGCCTCCTCTGAATGCTCAAACTCTACACCTTCGTCTACTACAGTAGCTCAGGCCTGACCCTCTGGTCTTCGATTTGGCCTCTCTTGATGTTGTGGGCAGTTGTATGCCCTGTGTCGTTCTTCACCGCAGTTGAAGCAGGTTCCTCTAAAGACACCTCTTCCAAACCCTCGCCCAGACCTACCTCTTCCTCTTGGGTAGTTGTTACTTTGATTGCGTGGGCGTCGGTCATCCTCCTATTTCACCTCTTTCTATTTCTGGCCACTGCTAGCTTCACCAGTTTTCCCAAAATCTTTGTATCTTCCACCACTGCCTCTTCCACCAGCTCTTCCACCCCTGTCCTTCCCTCTTTGCTTGCCATAAAACCTTCTATTTAGTTTCTCTTCCACTTTTAATGCAAATTGATATGCATCCTCCACTGTGCTCATTCTAACCAGCCTCGACTCTTCTTGAATGCTGGTTCGCAATCCATTTATGTAACGTGCGACCTTCTCTTTGTTCACCTCCGAATGGCCGGTTCTGATAGAGATTTGATAGAACTCTTCAGTATATTCCTTGACAGACTTACTAGCCTGTCGAAGACTTTGCATTTTCTTCAACAAATCCAGCTCATAATCTGCAAGGATGAACTACCTCTTTAGTTTCTCTACCATCCTATCCCATCTGGTGATCCTTTCCTTTCCCCTCCTGTTCCTTTCTAACTACACTCCTTTCCACCAGATGCTAGCATGCCCCTTCATCTTGGTTTTTGCGAATCTGATCCGATTTGGATCTACGATCTCTTCGTATTCGAAGTACTCCTCCATGTCGTTGATCCAGTCTATTAATTCCTCAGGGTTGAGGTTTCCAGAGTAAGTCGAGATGTCAAATTTTGACTTTTTCCCAATCTGGGAGATAGCCCTGTACAGCCTAGCCTCTACTGGGTCCAAGGCCACTTCCACATCAGATGGAAATTCTTCTTCCCACGCTTCATCTTCGCTGGGTTCTTCCCTTCTCGGCTCGACTCCTCTTCTAATTTCCTCTTGCAGGGCCTCAACTTGCCTCTGCAGCAGGGCTCTTAGATCGACCTCCTCCCTTCTTGCTCGTCTGTGCCTTATACCACCACGGTCTCTTTGTGGAGGCATCTTGCTTCTTCTTCACAACCCCACAACCATGGTCCTGGTGCAAACTGCCTCTCTGTTCGGTGATCGGTTTGCACTCTCAGAACCAACCGGCTCTGATACCACTTGATATAGAGCTACGCACAACACACAACAAGAATGCAGAAATTAACAATGCACAGGCAAAATTCCAGCAAGCTTCATTAAAAACAGAGGTCTCTCCTCGAATACACAGCAATTCCCCAAAAATAAATGGCCAAGAGTCCTTCAATACAATGCATGCGCGCCTTTTATCCTCGGCCGCCACCTCCTTCTCTATCATTACGCAAAGTGTGGGCCTTTTTCTTTATCCCCAGGCCCGACTCTCTTTGGACCATCATTACCTTGAATGCGAGACTCCCCATACCGCCCGCACGAATGCTCTGTCCCGCCTGCATGATGCTGCCAGGTGCATAAAAAAATCATGGCCTATAGTGGCGGCATGCCCTGCAGCCCGCTCGTCGATCCACTGCCAAGTCAATCATTCACAAGAATGCGCCATGGCCGTTTGCGCTGATGCCACGTGTCCTGTTGCCATGCTTCCTGTAACCGCTTCATACTCTCGGGCCACCCGTAACTTCACGCCACGTGTCCCTCTCGCACTGGTCCCCGCAGCCGTCGACTGGTCAACGTCGTGAGCGCCCTGTCGCGATATCATGACGTTTTTGCCCCAACACTTTCTCTCTCCTCTTTGGTCGCGATATCGTGACGTTTTGACGTTAGGCTTCTCTCTCCTCCTTGGGGCCGCGATTCCGCTACACGTCACGAAATCGTGACGTCTAGGCCTTTCTTACTCGCTTTCCTCCCTTGGGCCGCGAAACCGTGACATGTCACGATTTCGTGACATCTTTGCATTCCGTACGTCTTGGCTCAGAAGTGTCACGATTTCATGACATCTTTGCATTGTGGAACCTTGCCTCCGGATATGTCACGATTTCATGACATCTTTGCATTCCGTACGTCCTTGGCTCGAAAGTGTCACGATTTCGTGACATCTTTGCATTGTGGAACCTTGCCTCCGGATATGTCACGATTTCGTGACATCTTTGAGCTCTGCCTTCGAAGGTGTTGCGATGTCTTTATGCTTCCAAGTCTTGCCTCCCAGAAGTGTCACGATTTCGTGACGTCTTTTAAACTTTATCTTTGAAGGTGTCACGATTTCGCGACGTCCTTTAAGCTTGCCTTCGAAGGTGTCACGATTTCACGACCATTCTTGTGCCTTAGAACCTTTTTGCCAAAGATGTCCCTGTGCTTTCAAACCTTGCTTCCGAAAGTGTCACGATTTCGTGACCATTTTGCGTCCAGACCACGTTGCAACAGAAATGTCACGATTTCATGACAGTTTGGCATCCCGACTGTGCTTCTTTAGAAATGTCACGATTTCACGATAGTTTGGCGTCCCGACTGTGCTGCTTAAGAAATGTCACGATTTCACGATAGTTTGGCGTCCCGACCGTGCTTTTCAAAAAAACATCGTGATATCGCGATAGTTTGGCCCGTTGGTGCCCTTCTTCAAAAAGCGTCGCGATATCGCGACAGTTTTAGTACTTAAGAAAAAAACACATTTTGGGTGATGCAAGATTGCAACTTCGCCACCGGATGCTCCTCGCATCAGACACCCGGGGTGAGTTTGAGAAGTGACCTCACATTTGATCTTTCTGAGGTAGACCCAAGCGATCAACCTCCACCTTGGATAGCCAAGTCGCATCTTCTATGGGTCGGCCCTTCCATTTGATTAAATACTCATAATAACTCCTGTTTCGAGTACTGCGACCCTCACGCGTATCCAGAATTTCTTCTATCTCGTCCGCAACTGGGGTGACTGTCGGAATGCTCCACAAATCTGGACTGGGTACCTCACTGCTTTCTCCTTCATGATACTCAACCAAATCTGAGATGTTAAACACGGGGGAGATGTTAAGTTCACTTGGTAACTCCACCTCGTAGGCATTACCCGAATCCCGTTTGCCAATGATTTTGCATGGCCCAAATTTCTTCATTTTGAGTTTGTTGTAGGTCTTGGCAGGAAACCGTTCCTTCCGCAGATGGACCATGACCGAATCTCCTACTTGGAACTCCTTAGCTCTATGTTTTTGATCCGCCCTTGTCTTGTACTGAGCATTCATCTTGGCAATGTGTTTTGTCACTTCCTCATGCACTCCCTTCAGGTGTTCAGCAAAGTCTTCTGCTTCAGCACTGCATTTCTCCCTTGTATCTAGCCTTCTTAACTCTGAAGCGTTCCTTGGGCTGTTCCCATAGATAATCTGGAATGGTGACTTGTTGGTACTCCGATTGACCGAGCTGTTGTATGCAAACTCAGCTTGCGACAGAATTAGATCCCATCCCTTGGGCTTGTCCCCTACCAAGCATCGCAGTAGGTTGCCCAAACTCCGATTAACCACCTCTGTTTGGCCATCTGTTTGCGGGTGGTAAGCATAACTGAACTTTAACTCCGTCTTTAATTTCTTCCAGAGGGTCTTCCAAAAATAACCTACAAACTTGGTATCCTTGTCCGACACAATGCTTCTTGGCAGCCCATGAAGGCGTACCACTTCCTTAAAGAACAAACCAGCTACATGGACCGCGTCGCTAGTCTTCTGGCATGGGATAAAATGTGCCATTTTCAAAAATCTGTCCACTACCACAAAGATGGAATCATGCCCCCTCTGCGTCCGAGGCAAACCAAGCACAAAATCCATACTAATATCTTCCCACGGCCGCTCAGGTATAGGTAGCGGTTGATACAAACCAGTGGGCTGCCTCACACCCTTTGCCATCTGGCAAATCCTGCAACTCTGCACAAACTTTGCCACATCCTACTGCAATTGTGGCCAGTAATAGTTTTCACTAACCAATGAGATGGTCTTGTCACGACCAAAGTGTCCAACTAAACCCCCACTATGCTTCTCTTTAATGAGGTTCTCTCTCATTGAGCTCTTCGGAATGCACAACTGGTTCCCCTTAAACAACATTCCATCTTGAATCGGGTAATCCAACCATCTAGTCCCGTCCAACGCAACAGAGCAGCAGTGAGCTTTCCAAGCTTCTACGAAATCGGGGTCTGCAGGGTATAAGTTCTTGAGCTCAGCAAACCCTACAACCTCCACTCTCATTTCTGTCATCAGACATTGCCTCCTACTCAATGCATCTGCCAGCCTATTGGATCTTCCACTTCGATGCTTCAAAGACAAAGGTATAGCTCTACAGGAACTCTACCCATTTCAGGTGTCTCTGATTCAATTTTCCCTGACTGTTAATAAACTGCAGCGCTTGATGGTCGGTATAGAGAACAAACTCTTTCGGCAACAGATAGTGCCTCCATTTCTTGAGTGCTTGAACTATGGCGTAGAACTCTTGATCATATACCGAATACTTTCTCCTGGCATCATTGAGCTTCTCGCTGAAATAAGCTACGGGCCTACCTTCTTGGCTCAAGACGGCTCCTATCGCACTGCCACTCGCATTGCAGTCTACCTGAAACACCTTATTGAAATCTGGAAGTGCTAAAACGGGTTGCTCGGTGACCTTCTTCTTCAGCATAGCAAAGCTTTTATCTCGCTCCAACTGTCCACTGGAATTCCTTCTTGTTTCCCTTCATTGTCTCAGTAAGAGATGCACAAATACTGCTGAAGTTTCTAATAAATTTTTTGTAGAAACTGGCCAGACCATGAAATGATCTAACCTCGGTCACACTCCTTGGGACAGACCATTCTAGGATAGCCTTCACCTTTTCGGGGTCCATCTTGAGACCATTTGCTGATATGACAAATCCCAGGTATACCAGCTCCTTCTTCACAAAGTTGCACTTCTTCAGATTGATCAATAACTGCTCCTCCCATAGTTTCTCAAGAACCTTCCTGATGTGCATCAGGTGCTCCTCTAAGGTTCTGCTAAAAATCAGTATATCATCCAAGTAAACAATAACAAATTTGCCCAGAAATTCCTTCAGAACTTCATTCATTAACCTCATAAAGGTACTAGGTGCATTGGTTAATCCAAATGGCATAACCAGCCACTCATACAACCCTTCTCTGGTTTTGAAGGTTGTCTTCCACTCATCCCCTTCTCTAATGCGGATCTGATGGTATCCACTTTTCAAATCAATTTTTGTGAAGTACTCAGCTCCACTCAAGCAGTCCATGATATCATCCATTCTCGGCAGGGGGAACTCCGTATTTAATGGTGATCTTGTTGATTGCCCGAGAGTCGGTGCACATCCTCCATTCTCCATCCTTCTTGGGTGCTAATACTACTGGTACAACACATGGACTAAGACTCTCCCTTATCAGGCCTTTCTTCAACAGATCTTGAACTTGCCGATTTAATTCTTCAGTTTCCACCGATGTCATTCGATGTGCAGCCTTGTTTGGCAAGCTCGATCCAGGCACCAGATCTATGTGGTGACTGATCTTCCTAACAGGTGGTAAACCTTCAGGAACATTGTCAAAAATGATATCAGGGAATTCTTCTAACAGTCCCATGACTTCCATTGGAATCTCCTTGCATCCTTCTTCCCTAACTCTGGGGATTATAGCATAACACACATGATCCGGCTTCAGGCCTTCCAAGAATCTTCTCGCCATCAACTAGACAGACTCGTGCACTGCTGCATACTTTCTCATCCGCCTCTTTCAGGGGTTTTAACTTATGGCGAACTCCATTCTTTGATAGAGAATATGTGTTGGCTCGACCATCATGAACAACACTTCGGTCAAACTGCCATGGCCTCCCAAGCAGCAGGTGACATGCATCCATGGGCAAGATGTCACATAAAACTTCATCTTGGTAAGTTCCAATGTTGAACTTCACCGGACATTGCTCACTCACCAAAGACCCGATGGTCCTTTTGCAACCATGCAATTCGATAAGGGTGTGGGTGTTTTCTCCTTTCCAACCGTAGCTTGGAAACCATTTCCTCTCGAAACCAAATTGTCGGTGCTTCCATTATCAATGATGATATTACAGCACCTTGCCTCGCGCACTTGCATCTTGTCCGAAACAGGTCGTTCCTTTGGTCCGCCTTTTCCTCTTCATTCAAGCAAGACTCTTCTGATAATCATGGCTTCCCCTCTTTCTGCCTCCTCCGAATGCTCAGACTCTACACCTTCGTCTGCTACAGCAGCTCGGGCCTGACCCTCTGGTCTTCGATTTGGCCTCTCTTGATGCTGTGGGCAGTTGTATGCCCTGTGTCCTTCTTCACCGCAGTTGAAGCAGGTTCCTCTAAAGACACCTCTTCCAAACCCTCGCCCGCACCTACCTCTTCCTCTTGGGTAGTTGTTGCTCTGATTGCGTGGGCGTCGGTCATCCTCCTCTTTCACCTCTTTCTATTTTTGGCCGCTGCTAGCTTCACCAGTTTTCCCAAAATCTTTGTATCTTCCACCACCGCCTCTTCCACCAGCCTCTTCCACCCCTGTCCTTCCCTCTCTGCTTGCCATCAAACCTTCTATTTAGTTTCTCTTCCACTTTTAATGCAAACTGATATGCATCCTCCACCGTGCTCATTCTAACCAGCCCCAGCTCTTCTTGAATGCTGGTTCGCAATCCATTTATGTAACGTGCGACCTTCTCTTTGTTCGCCTTCGAATGGCCGGTTCTGATAGAGATTTGATAGAACTCTTCAGTATATTCCTTGACAGACTTACTAGCCTGTCGAAGACTCTGCATTTTCTTCAACAAATCCAGCTCATAATCTGCAGGGATGAACTGCCTCTTTAGTTTCTCTACCATCCTATCCCATCTGGTGATCCTTTCCTTTCCCCTCCTGTTCCTTTCTAACTGCACTCCTTTCCACCGCGATGCTAGCATGCCCCTTCAGCTTGGTTTTTGCGAATCTGATCCGATTTGGATCTGCGATCTCTTCGTATTCGAAGTACTCCTCCATGTCGTTGATCCAGTCTATTAATTCCTCAGGGTTGAGGTTTCCAGAGTAAGTCGAGACGTCAAATTTTGGCTTCTTCCCAATCTGGGAGATAGCCCTGTACAGCCTAGCCTCTGCTGGGTCCAAGGCCTCTTCCGCATCAGATGGAACTTCTTCTTCCCACGCTTCATCTTCGCTGGGTTCTTCCCTTCTCGGCTCGACTCCTCTTCTAATTTCCTCTTGCAGGGCCTCAACTTGCCTCTGTAGGGCTCTTAGATCGACCTCCTCCCTTCTTGCTCGTCTCGTGCCTTATACCACCACGGTCTCTTCGTGGAGGCATCTTGCTTCTTCTTCACAACCCCACAACCACGGTCCTGGCGCAAACTGCCTCTCTGTTCGGCGATCGGTTTGCACTCTCAGAACCAACCGGCTCTGATACCACTTGATATAGAGCTACGCACAACACACAGCAAGAATGCAGAAATTAACAATGCACAGGCAAAATTCCAGCAAGCTTCATTAAAAACAGAGGTCTCTCCTCGAATACACAGCAATTCCCCAAAAATAAATGGCCAAGAGTCCTTCAATACAATGCATGCGCGCCTTTTATCCTCGGCCGCCACCTCCTTCTCTATCATTACGCAAAGTGCGGGCCTTTTCTTTATCCCCAGGCCCGACTCTCTTTGGACCATCATTACCTTGAATGCGAGACTCCCCATACCGCCCGCACGAATGCTCTGTCCCGCCTGCATGATGCTGCCAGGTGCATAAAAAAATCATGGCCTGTAGTGGCGGCATGCCCCGCAGCCGCTCGTCGATCCACTCGCCAAGTCAATCATTCATAAGAATGCGCCATGGCCGTTTGCAGCTGATGCCACGTGTCCTGTTGCCATGCTTCCTCGTAACCGCTTCATACTCTCGGGCCACCTGTAACTTCACGCCACGTGTCCCTCTGCACTGGTCCCTGCAGTCGTCGGCTGGTCAACGTCGTGAGCGCCCTGTCGCGATATCGCGACGTTTTTGCCCCAACACTTTCTCTCTCCTCTTTGGTCGCGATATCGTGACGTTTTGACGTTAGGCTTCTCTCTCCTCCTTGGGGCCGCGATTCCGCTACACGTCACGAAATCGCGACGTCTAGGCCTTTCTTACTCGCTTTCCTCCCTTGGGCCGCGAAACCGTGACATGTCACGATTTCGTGACATCTTTGCATTCCGTACGTCTTGGCTCGGAAGTGTCACGATTTCGTGACATCTTTGCATTGTGGAACCTTGCCCTCGGATATGTCATGATTTCGTGACATCTTTGCATTCCGTACGTCCTTGGCTCGAAAGTGTCACGATTTCATGACATCTTTGCATTGTGGAACCTTGCCTCCGGATATGTCACGATTTCGCGACATCTTTGAGCTCTGCCTTCGAAGGTGTTGCGATGTCTTTATGCTTCCAAGTCTTGCCTCCCAGAAGTGTCACGATTTCGTGACGTCTTTTAAACTTTATCTTTGAAGGTGTCACGATTTCGCGACGTCCTTTAAGCTTGCCTTCGAAGGTGTCACGATTTCGCGACCATTCTTGTGCCTTAGAACCTTTTTGCCAAAGATGTCCCTGTGCTTTCAAACCCTGCTTCGAAAGTGTCATGATTTCGTGACCATTTTGCGTCCAGACCACGTTGCAATAGAAATGTCACGATTTCATGATAGTTTGGCGTCCCGACCGTGCTTCTTTAGAAATGTCACGATTTCGTGATAGTTTGGCGTCCCGACTGCGCTGCTTTAGAAATGTCATGATTTCGTGACAGTTTGGCGTCCCGACCGTGCTTTTCAAAAAAATGTCGCGATATCGCGACAGTTTGGCCCGCTGGCGCCCTTCTTCAAAAAGCGTCGCGATATCGCGACAGTTTTAGTACTTAAGAAAAAAACACATTTTGGGTGATGCAAGATTGCAACTTCGCCACCGGATGCTCCTGCATCAGACACCCGGGGTGGGTTTGAGAAGTGACCTCACTTCTGATCTGACTGAGGTAGACCCAAACGATCAACCTCCGCCTTGGATAGCCAAGTCGCATCTTCTATGGGTCGGCCCTTCCATTTGATTAAATACTCAGAATAACTCCTGTTCCGAGTACTGTGACCCTCACGCGTATCCAGAATTTCTTCTATCTCGTCCGCAACTGGGGTGACTGCCGGAATGCTCCACAAATCTGGACTGGGTACCTCACTGCTTTCTCCTTCATGATACTCAACCAAATCTGAGATGTTAAACATGGGGGAGATGTTAAGTTCACTTGGTAACTCCACCTCGTAGGCATTACCCGAATCCCGTTTGCCAATGATTTTGCATGGCCCAAATTTCTTCATTTTGAGTTTGTTGTAGGTCTTGGCAAGAAACCGTTCCTTCCGCAGATGGACCATGACCGAATCTCCTACTTGGAACTCCTTAGCTCTGCGTTTTTGATCCGCCCTCGTCTTATATTGAGCATTCATCTTGGCAATGTGTCTTGTCACTTCCTCATGCACTCCCTTCAAGTGTTCAGCAAAGTCTTCTGCTTTAAGATCGCATTTCTCCCTTGTCTCTAGCCTTCTTAACTCCGAAGCGTTCCTTGGGCTGCTCCCATAGATAATCTGGAATGGTGACTTGTTGGTACTCCGATTGACCGAGCTGTTATACGCAAACTCAGCTTGCGTAGAATTAGATCCCATCCCTTGGGCTTGTCCCCTACCAAGCATCGTAGTAGGTTGCCCAAACTCCGATTAACCACCTCTGTTTGGCCATCTGTTTGCGGGTGGTAAGCAGAACCGAACTTTAACTCCGTCTTTAATTTCTTCCAGAGGGTCTTCCAGAAATAACCTACAAACTTGGTATCTCTGTCCGACACAATGCTTCTTGGCAGCCCATGAAGGCGTACCACTTCCTTAAAGAACAAACCAGCTACATGGACCGCGTCGCTAGTCTTCTGGCACGGGATAAAATGTGCCATTTTCAAAAATCTGTCCACTACCACAAATATGGAATCATGCCCCCTCTGCGTCCGAGGCAAACCAAGCACAAAATCCATACTAATATCTTCCCACGGCCGCTCAGGTATAGGTAGCGGTTGATACAAACCAGTAGGCTACCTCACACCCTTTGCCATCCGGCAAATCCTGCAACTCGCACAAACTTTGCCACATCCTCGCCGCAATTGTGGCCGTAATAGTTTTCACTAACCAATGAGATGGTCTTGTCATGACCAAAGTGTCCAGCTAAACCCCCACTGTGCTTCTCTTTAATGAGGTTCTCTCTCATTGAGCTCTTCGGAATGCACAACTGGTTCCCCTTAAACAGCATTCCATCTTGAATCAGGTAATCCAACCATCTAGTCCTGTCCAACGCAACAAGCGCAGTGCAGGCTTTCCAAGCTTCTACGAAATCGGGGTCTGTAGGGTATAAGTTCTTGAGCTCAGCAAACCCTACAACCTCCACTCTCATTTTTGTCATCAGACATTGCCTCCTACTCAATGCATCTGCCACCCTATTGGATCTTCCACTTCGATGCTTCAGCACAAAGGTATAGCTCTGCAGGAACTCTACCCATTTCAGGTGTCTCTGATTCAATTTTCCCTGACTGTTAATAAACTGCAGCGCTTGATGGTCGGTATAGAGAACAAACTCTTTCGACAATAGATAGTGCCTCCATTTCTTGAGTGCTTGAACTATGGCATAGAACTCTTGATCATATACCGAATACTTTCTCCTGGCATCATTGAGCTTCTCGCTGAAATAAGCTACAGGCCTACCTTCTTGGCTCAAGATGGCTCCTATCGCACTGCCACTCGCATCGCAGTCTACCTGAAACACCTTATTGAAATCTGGAAGTGCTAAAATGGGTTGCTCAGTGACCTTCTTCTTCAGCATAGCAAAGCTTTTATCTGCTCCAACTGTCCACTGGAATTCCTTCTTGTTTCCCTTCATTGTCTCAGTAAGAGATGCACAAATACTGCTGAAGTTTCTAATAAATTTTCTGTAGAAACTGGCCAGACCATGAAATGATCTAACCTCGGTCACACTCCTTGGGACAGGCCATTCTAGGATAGCCTTCACCTTTTCGGGGTCCATCTTGAGACCATTTGCTTGATATGACAAATCCCAGTGTATACCAGCTCCTTCTTCACAAAGTTGCACTTCTTCAGATTGATCAATAACTGCTCCTCCCGTAGTTTCTCAAGAACCTTCCTGATGTGCATCAGGTGCTCCTCTAAGGTTCTGCTAAAAATTAGTATATCATCCAAGTAAACAATAACAAATTTGCCCAGAAATTCCTTCAGAACTTCATTCATTAACCTCATAAAGGTACTAGGTGCATTGGTTAATCCAAATGGCATAACCAGCCACTCATACAGCCCTTCTCTGGTTTTGAAGGCTGTCTTCCACTCATCCCCTTCTCTAATGCGGATCTGATGGTATCCACTTTTCAAATCAATTTTTGTGAAGTACTCAGCTCCACTCAAGCAGTCCATGATATCATCCATTCTCGGTAGGGGGAACTTGTATTTAATGGTGATCTTGTTGATTGCCCGAGAGTCGGTGCACATCCTCCATTCTCCATCCTTCTTGGGTGCTAATACTACTGGTACAACACATGGACTAAGACTCTCCCTTATCAGGCCTTTCTTCAACAGATCTTGAACTTGCCGATTTAATTCTTCAGTTTCCACCGGTGTCATTCGATGTGCAGCCTTGTTTGGCAAGCTCGATCCAGGCACCAGATCTATGTGGTGACTGATCTTCCTAACAGGTGGTAAACCTTCAGGAACATTGTCAGAAATGATATCAGGGAATTCTTCTAACAGTCCCATGACTTCCATTGGAATCTCCTTGCATCCTTCTTCCCTAACTCTGGGGATTATAGCATAACACACATGATCCGGCTTCAGGCCTTCCAAGAATCTTCTGCCATCAACTAGACAGACTCGTGCACTGTTGCATACTTTCTCATCCGCCTCTTTCAGGGGTTTTAACTTATGGCGAACTCCATTCTTTGACAGAGAATATGTGTTGGCTCGACCATCATGAACAACACTTCGGTCAAACTGCCATGGCCTCCCAAGCAGCAGGTGACATGCATCCATGGGCAAGATGTCACATAACACCTCATCTTGGTAAGTTCCAATGTTGAACTTCACCGGACATTGCTCACTCACCAAAGACCCGATGGTCCTTTTGCAACCATGCAATCCGATAAGGGTGCGGGTGTTTTCTCCTTTCCAACCGCAGCTTGGAAACCATTTCCTCTCGAAACCAAATTGTCAGTGCTTCCATTATCAATGATGATATTACAGACCTTGCCTGCGCACTTGCATCTTGTTTGAAACAGGCTGTTCCTTTGGTCCGCCTTTTCTTCTTCATTCAACAAGACTCTTCTGATAATCATGGCTTCCCCTCTTTTTGCCTCCTCTGAATGCTCAGACTCTACACCTTCGTCTGCTACAGCAGCTCGGGCCTGACCCTCTGGTCTTCGATTTGGCCTCTCTTGATGCTGTGGGCAGTTGTATGCCCTGTGTCCTTCTTCACCGCAGTTGAAGCAGGTTCCTCTAAAGACACCTCTTCCAAACCCTCGCCCAGACCTACCTCTTCCTCTTGGGTAGTTGTTGCTCTGATTGCGTGGGCGTCGGTCATCCTCCTCTTTCACCTCTTTCTGTTTTTGGCCGCTGCTAGCTTCACCAGTTTTCCGAAAATATTTGTATCTTCCACCACCGCCTCTTCCACCAGCCTCTTCCACCCCTGTCCTTCCCTCTCTCGCTTGCCATCAAACCTTCTATTTAGTTTCTCTTCCACTTTTAATGCAAACTGATATGCATCCTCCATTGTGCTCATTCTAACCAGCCCCAGCTCTTCTTGAATGCTGGTTCGCAATCCATTTATGTAACGTGCGACCTTCTCTTTGTTCGCCTTCGAATGGCCGGTTCTGATAGAGATTTGATAGAACTCTTCAGTATATTCCTTGACAGACTTACTAGCCTGTCGAAGACTCTGCATTTTCTTCAACAAATCCAGCTCATAATCTGCAGGGATGAACTGCCTCTTTAGTTTCTCTACCATCCTATCCCATCTGGTGATCCTTTCCTTTCCCCTCCTGTTCCTTTCTAACTGCACTCCTTTCCACCCGGATGCTAGCATGCCCCTTCAGCTTGGTTTTTGTGAATCTGATCCGATTTGGATCCGTGATCTCTTCGTATTCGAAGTACTCCTCCATGTCGTTGATCCAGTCTATTAATTCCTCAGGGTTGAGGTTTCCAGAGTAAGTCGAGACGTCAAATTTTGGCTTCTTCCCAATCTGGGAGATAGCCCTGTACAGCCTAGCCTCTGCTGGGTCCAAGGCCTCTTCCGCATCAGATGGAACTTCTTCTTCCCACACTTCATCTTCGCTGGGTTCTTCCCTTCTCGGCTCGACTCCTCTTCTAATTTCCTCTTGCAGGGCCTCAACTTGCCTCTGCAGGGCTCTTAGATCGACCTCCTCCCTTCTTGCTCGTCTGTGCCTTATACCACCATGGTCTCTTCGTGGAGGCATCTTGCTTCTTCTTCACAACCCCACAACCACGGTCCCGGCGCAAACTGCCTCTCGTTCGGCGATCGGTTTGCACTCTCAGAACCAACCGGCTCTGATACCACTTGATATAGAGCTACGCACAACACACAGCAAGAATGCAGAAATTAACAATGCACAGGCAAAATTCCAGCAAGCTTCATTAAAAATAGAGGTCTCTCCTCGAATACACAGCAATTCCCCAAAAATAAATGGCCAAGAGTCCTTCAATACAATGCATGCGCGCCTTTTATCCTCGGCCGCCACCTCCTTCTTATCATTACGCAAAGTGCGGGCCTCTTTCTTTCTCCCCTGGCCCGACCCTCTTTGGACCATCATTACTTGAATGCGAGACTCCCCATACCGCCCGCACGAATGCTCTGTCCCGCCTGCATGATGCTGCCAGATGCATAAAAAAAATCATGGCTTGTAGTGGCGGTATGCCCTGCAGCCGCCTGTCGATCCACTGCCAAGTCAATCATTCATAAGAATGCGCCATGGCCGTTTGCAGTTGATGCCACGTGTCCTGTTGCCATGCTTCCTGTAACCGCTTCATACTCTCGGGCCACCTGTAACTTCACGCCACGTGTCCCTCTGCACTGGTCCCTGCAGTCATCGGCTGGTCAACGTCGTGAGCGCCCGTCGCGATATCGCGACGTTTTTGCCCCAACACTTTCTCTCTCCTCTTTGGTCGCGATATCGTGACGTTTTGACGTTAGGCTTCTCTCTCCTCCTTGGGGCCGCGATTCCGCTACACGTCACGAAATCGCGACGTCTAGGCCTTTCTTACTCGCTTTCCTCCCTTGGGCCGCGAAACCGCGACATGTCACGATTTCGCGACATCTTTGCATTCCGTACGTCTTGGCTCGGAAGTGTCGCGATTTCGTGACATCTTTGCATTGTGGAACCTTGCCTCCGGATATGTCACGATTTCGTGACATCTTTGCATTCCGTACGTCCTTGGCTCGGAAGTGTCGCGATTTCGTGACATCTTTGCATTGTGGAACCTTGCCTCCGGATATGTCACGATTTCGCGACATCTTTGAGCTCTGCCTTCGAAGGTGTTGCGATGTCTTTATGCTTCCAAGTCTTGCCTCCCAGAAGTGTCACGATTTCGCGACGTCTTTTAAACTTTATCTTTGAAGGTGTCGCGATTTCGCGACGTCCTTTAAGCTTGCCTTCGAAGGTGTCACGATTTCGCGACCATTCTTGTGCCTTAGAACCTTTTTGCCAAAGATGTCCCTGTGCTTTCAAACCCTGCTTCCGAAAGTGTCACGATTTCGCGACCATTTTGCGTCCAGACCACGTTGCAACAGAAATGTCACGATTTCGTGACAGTTTGGCGTCCCGACCGTGCTTCTTTAGAAATGTCACGATTTCGCGACAGTTTGGCGTCCCGACTGCGCTGCTTTAGAAATGTCACGATTTCGCGACAGTTTGGCGTCCCGACCGTGCTTTTCAAAAAAACGTCGCGATATCGCGATAGTTTGGCCCGCTGGTGCCCTTCTTCAAAAAGCGTCGCGATATCGCGACAGTTTTAGTACTTAAGAAAAAAACACATTTTGGGTGATGCAAGATTGCAACTTCGCCACCGGATGCTCCTGCATCAGACACCCGGGGTGAGTTTGAGAAGTGACCTCACTTCTGATCTTTCCGAGGTAGACCCAGGCGATCAACCTCCGCCTTGGATAGCCAAGTCGCATCTTCTATGGGTCGGCCCTTCCATTTGATTAAATACTCAGAATAACTCCTGTTTCGAGTACTGCGACCCTCACGCGTATCCATAATTTCTTCTATCTCATCCGCAACTGGGGTGACTGCCAGAATGCTCCACAAATCTGGACTGGGTACCTCACTGCTTTCTCCTTCATGATACTCAACCAAATCTGAGATGTTAAACACGGGGGAGATGTTAAGTTCACTTGGTAACTCCACCTCGTAGGCATTACCCGAATCCCGTTTGCCAATGATTTTGCATGGCCCAAATTTCTTCATTTTGAGTTTGTTGTAGGTCTTGGCAGGAAACCGTTCCTTCCGCAGATGGACCATGACCGAATCTCCTACTTGGAACTCCTTAGCTCTGTGTTTTTGATCCGCCCTTGTCTTGTACTGAACGTTCATCTTGGCAATGTGTTTTGTCACTTCCTCATGCACTCCCTTCGAGTGTTCAACAAAGTCTTCTGCTTCAGCACTGCATTTCTCCCTTGTATCTAGCCTTCTTAACTCGAAGCATTCCTTGGGCTGTTCCCATAGATAATCTGGAATGGTGACTTGTTGGTACTCCGATTGACCGAGCTGTTGTACGCAAACTCAGCTTGCGACAGAATTATATCCCATCCCTTGGGCTTGTCCCCTACCAAGCATCGTAGTAGGTTGCCCAAACTCCGATTAACCACCTCTGTTTGGCCATCTGTTTGCGGGTGGTAAGCAGAACTGAACTTTAACTCCGTCTTTAATTTCTTTCAAAGGGTCTTCCATAAATAACCTACAAACTTGGTATCTGTGTCCTACAAAATGCTTCTTGATATCCCATGAAGGCGTACCACTTCCTTAAAGAACAAACCAGCTACATGGACCGCGTCGCTAGTCTTCTGGCACGGGATAAAATGTGCCATTTTCAAAAATCTGTCCACTACCACAAAGATGGAATCATGCCCCTCTCGCGTCCGAGGCAAACCAAGCACAAAATCCATACTAATATCTTCCCACGGCCGCTCGGGCATAGGTAGCGGTTGATACAAACCAAGTAGGGCTGCCTCACACCCTTTGCCATCTGGCAAATCCCGCAACTCTGCACAAACTTTGCCACATCCTGCTGCAATTGTGGCCAGTAATAGTTTTCACTAACCAATGAGATGGTCTTGTCACGACCAAAGTGTCCAGCTAAACCCCCACTGTGCTTCTCTTTAATGAGGTTCTCTCTCATTGAGCTCTTCGAAATGCACAACTGGTTCCCCTTAAACAACATTCCATATTGAATCAGGTAATCCAACCATCTAGTCCTGTCCAACGCAACAGGCGCAGTGCAGGCTTTCCAAGCTTCTACGAAATCGGGGTCTGCAGGGTATAAGTTCTTGAGCTCAGCAAACCCTACAACCTCCACTCTCATTTTTGTCATCAGACATTGCCTCCTACTCAATGCATCTGCCACCCTATTGGATCTTCCACTTCGATGCTTCAGCACAAAGGTATAGCTCTGTAGGAACTCTACCCATTTCAGGTGTCTCTGATTCAATTTTCCCTGACTGTTAATAAACTGCAGCGCTTGATGGTCTGTATAGAGAACAAACTCTTTCGGCAACAGATAGTGCCTCCATTTCTTGAGTGCTTGAACTATGGCGTAGAACTCTTGATCATATACCAAATACTTTCTCCTGGCATCATTGAGCTTCTCGCTGAAATAAGCTACAGGCCTACCTTCTTGGCTCAAGACGGCTCCTATCGCACCGCCACTCGCATCGCAGCCTACCCGAAACACCTTATTGAAATATGGAAGTGCTAAAATGGGTTGCTCGCTGACCTTCTTCTTCAGCATAGCAAAGCTTTTATCTCGCTCCAACCGTCCACTCGGAATTCCTTCTTGTTTCCCTTCATTGTCTCAGTAAGAGATGCACAAATACCGCTGAAGTTTCTAATAAATTTTTTGTAGAAACTGGCCGTACCATGAAATGATCTAACCTCGGTCACACTCCTTGGGACAGGCCATTCTAGGATAGCCTTCACCTTTTCGGGGTCCATCTTGAGACCATTTGCTGATATGACAAATCCCAGGTATACCAGCTCCTTCACAAAGTTGCACTTCTTCATATTGATCAATAACTGCTCCTCCCGCAGTTTCTCAAGAACCTTCCTGATGTGCATCAGGTGCTCCTCTAAGGTTCTGCTAAAAATCAGTATATCATCCAAGTAAACAATAACAAATTTGCCTAGAAATTCCTTCATAACTTCATTCATTAACCTCATAAAGGTACTAGGTGCATTGGTTAATCCAAATGGCATAACCAACCACTCATACAAACTCTTCTCTGGTTTTGAAGGCCGTCTTCCACTCATCCCCTTCTCTAATGCGGATCTGATGGTATCCACTTTTCAAATCAATTTTTGTGAAGTACTCAGCTCCACTCAAGCAGTCCATGATATCATCCATTCTCGATAGGGGGAACCTGTATTTAATGGTGATCTTGTTGATTGCCCGAGAGTCGGTGCACATCCTCCATTCTCCATCCTTCTTGGGTGCTAATACCACTCGGTACAGCACATGGACTAAGACTCTCCCTTATCAGGCCTTTCTTCAACAGATCTTGAACTTGCCGATTTAATTCTTTAGTTTCCACCGGTGTCATTCGATGTGCAGCCTTGTTTGGCAAGCTCGATCCAGGCACCAGATCTATGTGGTGACTGATCTTCCTAACAGGTGGTAAACCTTCAGGAACATTGTCAAAAATGATATCAGGGAATTCTTCTAATAGTCCCATGACTTCCATTGGAATCTCCTTGCATCCTTCTTCCCTAACTCTGGGGATTATAGCATAACACATATGATCCGACTTCGGGCCTTCCAAGAATCTTCTCGCCATCAACTAGACAGACTCGTGCACCGCCGCATACTTTCTCATCCGCCTCTTTCGTGGGTTTTAACTTATGGCGAACTCCATTCTTTGACAGAGAATATGTGTTGGCTCGACCATCATGAACAACACTTCGGTCAAACCGCCATGGCCTCCCAAGCAAGCAGGTGACATGCATCCATGGGCAAGATGTCACATAACACTTCATCTTGGTAAGTTCCAATGTTGAACTTCACCAGACATTGCTCACTCACCAACACCCGATGGTCCTTTTGCAACCATGCAATTCGATAAGGGTGTGGGTGTTTTCTCCTTTCCAACCGCAGCTTGGAAACCATTTCCTCTGAAACCAAATTGTCAATGCTTCCATTATCAATGATGATATTACATACCTTGCCTGCGCACTTGCATCTTGTCCGAAACAGTTGTTCCTTTGGTCTGCCTTTTCCTCTTCATTCAAGCAAGACTCTTCTCGATAATCATGGCTTCCCCTCTTTCTGCCTCCTCTGAATGCTCAGACTCTACACCTTCGTCTGCTACAACAGCTCGGGCCTGACCCTCCGGTCTTCGATTTGGCCTCTCTTGATGCTGTGGGCAGTTGTATGCCCTGTGTCCTTCTTCACCGCAGTTGAAGAAGGTTCCTCTAAAGACACCTCTTCCATACCCTCGCCCAGACCTACCTCTTCCTCTTGGGTAGTTGTTGCTCTGATTGCGTGGGCGTCGGTCATCCTCCTCTTTCACCTCTTTCTATTTCTGGCCACTGCTAGCTTCACCAATTTTTCCAAAATCTTTGTATCTTCCACCATTACCTCTTCCACCAACTCTTCCACCCCTGTCCTTCCCTCTCTACTTGCCATCAAACATTCTATTTAGTTTCTCTTCCACTTTTAATGCAAACTGATATGCATCCTCCACCGTGCTCATTCTAACCAGCCCCAGCTCTTCTTGAATGCTGGTTCGCAATACATTTATGTAACGTGCGACCTTCTCTTTGTTCGCCTCCGAATGGCCGATTCTGATAGAGATTTGATAGAACTCTTCAGTATATTCCTTGAAAGTCTTACTAGCCTGTCGAAGACTACATTTTCTTCAACAAATCCAGCTCATAATCTGCAAGGATGAACTGCCTCTTTAGTTTCTCTACCATCCTATCCCATCTGGTGATCCTTTCCTTTCCCCTCCTGTTCCTTTCTAACCGCACTCCTTTCCACCCGTATGCTAGCATGCCCCTTCAGCTTGGTTTTTGCGAATCTGATCCGATTTGGATCTACGATCTCTTCGTATTCGAAGTACTCCTCCATGTCGTTGATCCAGTCTATTAATTCCTCAAGGTTGAGGTTTCCAGAGTAAGTCGAGATGTCAAATTTTGGCTTCTTCCCAATCTGGGAGATAGCCCTATACAGCCTAGCCTCTCCTGGGTCCAAGGCCTCTTCCGCATCAGATGGAACTTCTTCTTCCCATGCTTCATCTTCGCTGGGTTCTTCCCTTCTCGGCTCGACTCCTCTTCTAATTTCCTCTTGTAGGGCCTCAACTTGCCTCTACAGGGCTCTTAGATCGACCTCCTCCCTTCTTGCTCGTCTGTGCCTTATACCACCACGGTCTCTTCGTGGAGGCATCTTGCTTCTTCTTCACAACCCCACAACCACGGTCCTGGCACAAACTGCCTCTCTGTTCGGTGATCGGTTTGCACTCTTAGAACCAACCGGCTCTGATACCACTTGATATAGAGCTACGCACAACACACAAGGAAGAATGCAGAAATTAACAATGCACAGGCAAAATTCCAACAAGCTTCATTAAAAACAGAGGTCTCTCCTCGAATACACAACAATTTCCCAAAAATAAATGGCCAAGAGCCCTTCAATACAATGCATGCGCGCCTTTTATCCTCGGCCGCCACCTCCTTCTCTATCATTACGCAAAGTGCGGGCATTTTTCTTTTTCCCCAGCCTGACTCTCTTTGGACCATCATTACCTTGAATGCGAGACTCCCCATACCGCCCGCACGAATGCTCTGTCCCGCCTGCATGATGCTGCCAGGTGCATAAAAAAAATCATGGCCTGTAGTGGCGGCATGCCCTGCAGCCGCTCGTCGATCCACCGCCAAGTCAATCATTCACAAGAATGCGCCATGGCCGTTTGCAGTTGATGCCACGTGTCCTGTTGCCATGCTTCCTATAACCGCTTCATACTCTTGGGCCACCCGTAACTTCACGCCACGTGTCCCTCTGCACTGGTCCCTGCAGTCGTCGGCTGGTCAACGTCGTGAGCGCCCTATCGCGATATCGCGACGTTTTTGCCCCAACACTTTCTCTCTCCTCTTTGGTCGCGATATCATGATGTTTTGACGTTAGGCTTCTCTCTCCTCCTTGGGGCCGTGATTCCGCTACACGTCACGAAATCGCGACGTCTAGGCCTTTCTTACTCGCTTTCCTCCCTTGGGCCGCGAAACCACGACATGTCTTGATTTCGCGACATCTTTGCATTCCGTACGTCTTGGCTCGTAAGTGTCACAATTTCACGACATCTTTGCATTGTGGAACCTTGCCTCTGGATTTCACGACATCTTTGCATTCCGTACGTCCTTGGCTCGGAAGTGTCACGATTTCATGACATCTTTGCATTGTGGAACCTTGCCTCCGGATATGTCGCGATTTCACGACATCTTTGAGCTCTGCCTTCGAAGGTGTTGCGATGTCTTTATGCTTCCAAGTCTTGCCTCCCATAAGTGTCACGATTTCGTGACGTCTTTTAAACTTTATCTTTGAAGGTGTCGCGATTTCGTGACGTCCTTTAAGCTTGCCTTCGAAGGTGTCACGATTTCGCGACCATTCTTGTGCCTTAGAACCTTTTTGCCAAAGATGTCCCTGTGCTTTCAAATCCTAATTCCGAAAGTGTCACGATTTTGTGACCATTTTGCGTCCAGACCACGTTGCAACAGAAATGTCGCGATTTCGCGACAGTTTGGCGTCCCGACTGCGCTGCTTTAGAAATGTCACGATTTCACGACAGTTTGGCATCCCGACTGCACTGCTTAAGAAATGTCACGATTTTGCAACAGTTTGGCATCTCGACCGTGCTTTTCAAAAAAATGTCGCGACATCACGACAGTTTGGCCCGCTGGCGCCCTTCTTCAAAAAGCGTCGCGATATCGTGACAGTTTTAGTACTTAAGAAAAAAACACATTTTGGGTGATGCAAGATTGCAACTTCGCCACCGGATGCTCCTGCATCAGCTGTTGACAATGATTCACAAGGACGAATGCAATTTTGACAAGATCAAGAAATCTACGATTTTAGGGATCTTCAGTTGATTTTGATTATGATTTGATATTATGACTACCCTCTCAAGTGACGAGTCGATGAGGGTAATGAAAATGAATGAAATGACGATGTCGCTTGACCACTATGAAAGGTCTTGACCCAATTAAGATTAAGAATTTAAGCTCTTGGCAGGCCTAATCAGCTATGATTACACTATTTTAAAAAGATTGCATACTCATATCCCATGGGGCGGTCTAGCCATGAAGGCCTTCTTATGGAATTAGGATTATAGCAATGTCAATTAGGCTTGTAGTGCATCATATTATCGATGATCTACTGAACGTATTATAGAAGAATCATAATGAATACCTCGTCCCCCTGGAGCAGTTCGACTGTGTAGGCCTTCTTAGGGATTGAAATGAAGCATAGTGATTCTATAATGATGAGTTTGTCCCAAATGTCCTTATGGTAATTTACCCATCCTGTCGAATTGCATGGATCACAAGTCACTACAATTGCCAAGTGCGTAGGGTAAATTACTGAATATGAGGTACATCTAGCTTTTGGATTATGTATTTTTTTTGTTTATTTTGATGAATTTTGGATCGACGTGTTTTATTGGCTAGGAGGTGTGGCTCTTTTAGGAAGAATTTCCATGGCGATGACCTCAATTGAATGTACTTTATAATCTTAGCCGATTATTTTATTTTTACCTTATGATGACATTTTTTGGTGTCATTAAGCCATGTTCACTTATTTGGAGTTTTTAAATTATCATTTAACAGCTTTCCTCAAGGCAAATTAAGGTAATCCTATGCAATTTGCTGACCGCGGCTCTAAATTGCAGGTATTTTTGCTCGTGGCGGCAGGGACATGTGGTTGCAAAACCCTAATTTGGGGACCGTGGGTGTCAGCAGCGACCCACCCCAAATAGGAAAAACTATAAAAAGGGCCTGCTATTTGTAAAATTTTCATTTTCACCTGACTTCATAGTTAACCTGAGAGCTCTAGAGGTAAAAACATAAAAATTAACCCGAAACGTTGCTAAAACCGAACCAGATTAGCTAGACTGCACACCTATGGCCGACCTAGGAGAGGCATCAGCGAGCAAAAGAGTCGGGGGCTCAAAGGTAACTCGTAAAATGAGACCTCATTAATTAATTCGTAATTGAATCACACTAAATTGCTGGTAACGAACCCACATTATGTTAAGATTTAGCTTAGGATAGCTAGGCAGGATTTTTAATTTTATTCGGGGTTTTAGGGCACGAATGAACCCATTTAGGGTTTTGTTTGCTAGCCATGGGTGGCAATCGTGGTCCCCAATTAGAAAATTAGGGACCGTGACTACAAGGTTTAATATCCAACGATCATATTTTTGACCATTGGGCTGGCCGCGGATTTGACCCATGGCACCCAAATTTAACAATATTTCTCAAATTGTTTATGAGTTTTTGGACTTTCATGGGAAACTAATGTCGCTTGCTATAATTATAAGGCATGATTTTGATTTTTCTTGAAATTTTTATCATTTTGATGCATATTATTATATGTTTAGGAAACTTTATAATTTTTAGGTCGATTTTTAAAGTGTTTTTTGTTTTTCCTTTATTCTTTTTATCCAATCTTTGACTAATAGAGCGAGGGAGACCGATATCCTTCACAACATATGCCCATTGTTGTCTGACACTGAGCAGGAGTGGTTTGCTGCTATTGGTTTTGGGTATATCATGGATCTCCCACCCCTCCAAGTAGACCAGGATTATTTGACTGCTTTGGCCCGTCATTGGGATGCAAGGACTAATACATTTCACCTACCCACAGGTGAAATAACAGTTACACTCAAGGATGTGTACTGTATATTTCATATCCTCATTGATGGTCTACCCATCAATGCCTCTCCATTTACGATGAGGAAGGCCATCTTTGATGTCATGTTTAGAGATCAAAGCGTGGAGGCATAGGGCTCCATTAATCATGGTGGCATCCATGTCCAGGACTGGTATGAGGCATGGGGTCTTCTCATGGTGAGAGGTCATATTTATCCATTTAGTGATCTAGATTGCCCTACTGGACTCTTTAGGAGTGAGGTTCCCTTAGAATCTCCTAGCTTGCATCTACCCAGTTATGGCTAACTCGATGGAGGAGCCAGTCATCCTATCCTAGGGGAGTGCTCTGCTTGCACAGTTATAGTATGATCTCTTCCAGATCACTCATCAGAGTAGGGTTGGCATAGGCTGTAGTATCTTATTGTAGATATGGGGTTGGCAACACATCAAGATAGAGAACCCTACAGAGATACCCCTGTGGATTACTACGATTGATGATGAGCATTAGTGCTACACCGCCTGCTGGCCTTGGGAGTAGGAGGGATTCCAAAGTATATCACATGCCATAGACTTAATATATTACATTGGCTGGTTCACCTAACTCTACTCAGATGACATAGAGTGATGCCCTTATATGGATTTCCCCCATGGGATGAGGCAACTAGATACCTACATCGAGCACACAGGGATAGGTGGGTTATCGACTGCAAGGCTGAATGACATGAGTATCACTATTTATCATGATTACTCTGCCAGTTTGGGATCAGGCAAGACATCCCAATGATGCCCACCATATATAGACGCATGGTCCTAGAGAGGAACCTCACCTGGCCTACAATTACTCCTTTGGAAGAGGAGGATGATGCTTTTTAGGAGATAAGGGTTAGATAGGCAGGGACCACTCTAGATTATGACGGTTGGTGGGCTGATATACAATGGCACGGGGCAGGACGCCTCGATTGGCTAGCCGAAGGATTCACTACAGAGGATGAGGATGGTGCGAAGGTATATCCACATGGACGTTGTACTCGGTAGAGGACTGATGACTGGAGCATAGCAGTAGATGCCCCCTAGATGGACATAGAGGAGGAGGCTCTGGATGAGGGTGAGTGTAATGTCCCATTTTCTATGCAATCAGGTGCAGAGCAGATTAGCCTATACACGAGCTCCCGTAGGCTAAGTCGGATGGAGGGGAGCCATTGGAGATATCAAAATCTTTGTCAGTACCTAGAGAGCTATTGATTGATGGTCATTTGGGATCATTCGAAGATTTGTTTGATCAAAGTTACTATTTTTAGCCATGTCCATTTTTAGGGTTTTAGTGGACAACAGACAGTGCAGTGATATTCTTCAGTGAAATGGGTGTCCAAAACCATTCACGGATTTCAATTCGGATGGGCAGAGGTTGGAAATTTTAATGGTCGAAGATAAAATTAATAAAGTGATTATTTAATTTAATCTTGTAAAGTTAGTGACTTTATTTTATTATAAAATCATTTTATACTTAAAAGGGACCATTTTAAGTGACGACTTAAAAAGTCGTTAAGCCTAGGCATAAGGGGGTGAATAAATTAAGGAGAAATAAGGTGGAATTAAAAATTGATAAAATTATATTTGCCCACCCTAAAAGTGACCTAACCCTAAGTCGACCTATGGAGGAGATTAAAAGAGGATTTGAGTTCATTTGGAGATATGCGAAGATTATTATTTTTCTCTCTGGTTTTTTGGAGGACTCTATGGTAGAGCCATTTACAGAGATTCTAGAGCTTGTGAGAGACGACAACCTCTTACAGGGACATTGGCTTTGGGGTTGCAATATTACCCTCAGGTCAATCTAGGTATTTCCACACAGGGATTGCAGTTGGACTTCAGTTTTAAAGACTTCTGGAGTTGGGTTACCACACAGGGTCATTCAGAGATTATACAGGGAATATTTTGAGTTGGGACACCACACAGTATTCACATCAGAAGGGCTGAGCCTTCATCATCATTTATAGAGTACGGAGTAGCTAGGGTTTCATCAACATTTGAGATATTTGCATTGTAATTTGTGCCCTAGTTTTAATATAAGAATAAAGCAATATTTTTGAAAATTTTGGATTGCTCTGTGTTTGTGATTTTGTATATTAAAAATTCATGAAAAAGGTTAAGAATTGGCAAACCCCTAGAGAACTATATATGGAGGGTTATTACAGTGATATCAGAACTGGTTTTTTCTGCCAGTGTGTTGGGTAGTTCGAAGACAAATTTTTGGCTTATCAAGATTGTGAAAGTTGCAAAAATTAGAGGATTTGTGTTCACAAGCAACATTTGGAGAAATTTTAGAGTTTTTACAGCGTAGATAATTTCAAGAATTTTTTTTAGAGACATTGATTAAATTTGCAAAATATATATTTAGAGTGTTGTGCAGTTTGATTTAAGGGCTATTTGCTGGCATTATTATTATTGGGAGTCCGTGTGAGTTTTCCTTTGCTACCATCAAAGTTGGATTTTTTACAAAGAGCCGATGATTACTTTTTAGGTGTCATGTCTCCCTTTGAAATGGTCACACAACAGTGAGATTATGCAAGTTTAAAGTTGGATTTCGGATTTCACATAATAACATTTGTCCTTGGCATCGTATATTTCATTAGAACATTCAGGAGCCGCAAATGTTATTTTTTTGGTAGAAGCTCATTCAACGACATGGATATTAAGGATTATTAATTGATGACGAAGAGAGGGATTTTGTGGATTGTTTACGAAACAGAGCAACACCAGTTGAAGGAAACATAACGACATCACAATTTTCATTCATACAGCTACATGTAATAAATATAGATTGTCAGGGGATAAATTGGGAATATTTATCATATAAATTCCCTGAGCATCCATTTTTAGCGATTGATAGAGTTATGTAATCTCAGGATTGAAGCTACCGATCTATGAAATTATATGTATCATTCAACACCCTCAAATCACAGGTCAGCATTGTTACCGCTGCAATATAATTTAGACTTTGCCTCCTTGTATATTTGCATATAAATTTCATTATTTGATAAAAATGTCCATTGTTCTGGTATTATGTATGAAATAAATAATTATATGAGCTGATAGTCAAATGTTTAAGCAAATATCCGAACCTTACTGCTGTAATATAATAAAACCTTGAATAGTAAGGGAAGTATTTGGGAAAAATCTCTATAAGAGATCATAATTTTTGGAAACAATAGAACAGATTTTATAGATCACCATCAGCAGCAAACTGTTTGAAAAATTGAATCTGAGTGCAAGATTGCATGTGTTGGGTTAAATCCAATAGGGGATATTACAGTTAAGGCTTTTGATCAGTTCAGAGTGCAGATATGAATAGTAAAATAACATATTACCCGTATTCAGGGATGTATAGGTAGTTTTCTACTTTCCTTCCGAAGGTACCTGTGAGGTCACTTGATGATGAGTTCAGTGTGAAAATTGAAAAAGCCCTGAATGAATTTAAGCAAAATTTTATGGCATACCAGAAAAATCTAACAACTTTGTTAGAGCATCCTAAGTGGTTGAGACCACACTCATCAACTGAAGTAAAATCTGGAACAGATGAGCTTGCTACCCCAAAAATGTTAAAAAAGTAGTTGATAGAAAAGAAAGTTGATTCTTATGGTTCACAGGTTGCAGGTCTTCCACAAATCAGTAAGAATTAGCTTAGGAAAGAGCAACTTTGTTTCACATGTCAAGAGGCTTGGACTCTTGGTCACATCTGTGGAAACAACAAACACAGTGACTTGTTACAGCCAAATCAAGTTGAGGATAGTAGTGAAGTTGAGACCCTTGAGTTTGGAAAAAATACCTTTTTGCAAGAATCATGAATAACAGGGAACCAAGATGATTTTAGTGATGATGAAAAAGATAGAACAACAGTTTTGAAAATGCATTCAGAACAATGCAGTGAGGATTGTGAGATTTTTGATATGAGGTATGATGAATCTCCTAGCATCGGTTCATTAATGCATGTTGATTTTTTTCATGATGAAGCTTCTATAAACCCCAAATTTGATGAAAGAATCAATGTTGAGTCTCAGCTGAAATCTGAAGTAGAAAAAATCAATAGGTTTTTGGAAGGAGATTTTTCCAATGTGATGGAGACTATTACAGATTTAAAAGATGAAGCTGCAATTGATGATGTTTTTCCTCTTGAGCAAAGTGCTGGCATAGAAAATGAACCTGGGACTATTATAGTTTTGGGAAGTGGATATGAATTTCCTTTTGAAATAGTTGCTGCCCAAACTTCAAAACATGAAATATGCAAAGTGGATAACATAGAAGAAGCTGATTTTATGAGTCAAGATTTACAAGGAAAATTAGAAAATTTATTACATGAAGCTGATTTTTATCAAATGCTTAGTGAAGATAAGATTGTTGCTGCCTTTACACATTTTGATAACACCTACAAGGTCATTGAAAAACTTTGTTGGAAGGCTCAAATTGAGAAGAGACAAAAGGGTGTTGACTCATAGAGGTATATCAAAATGCCGATGTGAGGATTCATATTGATCTATCTATGCATATCCTCATTCGTATACGGTGCATTGCGATAGTGTAAGTAGAGAGGTCCTAGGTAGGCTCTATCTATTTTGTCTTCTTCATCGCTATCGTAATATAATCCTTCATTCACCCCCACTAGAATGGGAAGTTCTAGAAAATGTGGCACCATATAGGCTATATCCTGATCACTATCGTTGATGTCTGATAAAATTGGGTACAAGTGTCATAAATACGATACTACCTCATAAATCGGCTCAGCCTCATCCCCCAAATGATTGTCGGGTGAAGACTCACTATCTACAGAGATATTCTCATGATATAACTCGGGTGGCACTATGGTGATGTAAGACACAATCCGATTATCCCTCTGGAACATAGAGGGATTAGGGTGATATGGGTTGAAATCCATGTCATCCCCCAGACTAAGGTACAAGTGATCTAAAGATACGGTAAGTAAATCATCCTATCCTCGTATTTGCAACCCTAGCTCGAATCTATTAGTTGCTAATTGATAATGCAGACTACGTCCTTTATAAAAAATACCAAGGCCATACCCATGCCAATGATATAATTCAAAAATATGCATGGAATGTCCAGGGTTGGATAAGTAACACACGTTCACTATGAACAATTCACCTTTGTCTTCATCCATTGGTGTTTGAGTAGGAAGCTGATCCAACCCAGGTAGATGAAGTTTGTTTTATTGGGTGGCTCTCCCAATGTCACTATTGATCCAACTAGAAAATGATGAGCATACGGTCGACCCATATCTTGTGTAGTCTCTCGAATTAGTCCAAAGGTTACATTATGCACAATATATTCACCTAACCCTATGTTGGCCAGATGAACAGTCACCCGTGGTGCGGATGACCCTACTAACGATGCAAGCGAGGTAGGTTGAGGTACCTCCTAAACTTTATCTTGGGTTTATTCCACTTCCATGGGAGTGGGATCCTCTTTTGTGACTAGTTCGGGCACCTACTTCTTTTCCTTTTCACCCATTTTTACCTTTAACTTCCTTTCATCCCGTAGCATCATTGATGTAGTCGGTTTCAATGAAGTTGTTGTAGTGTGCTCGAATTTGATTGATACAGATGTCAATGGTTGAGCACACACTTGTTGTTTGCCTCTTGGATTCTTAATTAGTGATGCTGGCCGGACATCCAGGTGCATTTATGGGAGTATGAAACCCCCAGGAAAATTAGCTAGGTTCACAAATTTGAAGGTCTCTTCGTCTGATGACACCACATGAATTTATACCTCATGAATGTACTTTACACATCGATGTAATATGGAGGGAACAAAATGTATTTATCGAATCCAAGGTCTCCCTAGTAGGATATTATATTACATGGTGCCTTCAATCATGTGACACATCATAGGGATGGTATTTAGGCCAACCTGAATAGGTAGGATGATTGTGCCAACTGTTGAGCATAGCATGTTATTAAACACTCTCAATGTGAATGCGATGGGCACAATATGTGATTTGGACAACTTTAAATAACTTAATGCCTTTGTGTGTAAGGTCGAGGACCTACACATATGTAGCCTATCGACATTTCAATATACCTCTATGTTGGTCTTTGGGCTTAATACGAATTTGATTGTATCTAAAAAAACCATCCATCAGGGAGAGCATCTCTGACCTATAGTTGCATCTACAAGAGCATCGATATTTAGTAATGGGAATGAATCCTTCAGTGTTGCCTTATTTAGGTCTCTAAAATTTGTACAAATACGGATCCGTCCATCAGGTTTTCCTACAGGCACCATATTGGATACCCATTTCGGATAGTCGATGGATATTACAAACTCTATGTCCAACAACTTTTGCAATTTGTCTTTCACCATTAAGGCTACTTTTGAATGCATATTTCTAAGCTTCTGCTTGACTGGCTTCTTTGATAGGTTTAACAAAAGGTTATGGGTAACCAATTTTGAGTCTAGACCTAGCATATCTTTGTAAGTCCAAGCAAAAATATTAGGTCACTTTTTAAGTAGACGGATGAGGGTGGCACACTCATTTGGAGTGAGACTCTCTCTAAATTTAACCTTCCTTGGATTGGTGGGATCATTATTGATATCCACATCGAAGGTTTCCTCTATTAACATGTGTGATCCCTCCTCAAGCTGATGAGGCATAGGGATCAAATGGATGTCATCTGCTAGGTTTATAGGTTATGTGTCAAAAGCATTCTCAGCATGATAGACACCATATGCACAGATTGGAACAAAATGAAATGGTTGTAATATTTATTTGTTAGGGAAGAAATCTTCAGGCTCAACTGGTGAGTCAGCGCGATCCCAATCGATAACATCTACATTGAGATACAACATTTTAGATGGATCAACTAGATTGTGGAGTGGGGTGGTCAAATCAATGGAGATCATATTGATGGAATGGAATTAATCTCCAAGACCACAGGAAAAAACATCTACATCATCGATGTCGCTCCCATACCTGAGATCTGGCTCTATCGACACAGGCATGAATGGGTCCTCTCTATACACATTGTAGATGACTGAATCCTCTCTATGCACTGATTGCAAGATTGGATCACTTGGATAAATGAGCTCCATGTACACAGGCAGTTTAGGAAACACCATGTTATAGATCACATCGAATTTTGATGGTCTTCCCCTAATGTGAGGATTCATATTGATCTATCTATGCATATCCTCATTCGTTACGGTGCATTGCGATAGTGTAAGTAGAGAGGTCCTAGGTAGGCTCTATCTGTTTTGTCTTCTTCGTCGCTATCGTAATATAATCCTTCATTCACCCCCACTAGAATGGGAAGTTCTAGAAAATGTGGCACCATATAGGCTATCTCCTGATCACTATCGTTGATGTCTGATAAAATTGGGTACAAGTGTCATAAATACGATACTACCTCATAAATCGGCTCAGCCTCATCCCCCAAATGATTATCGGGTGAAGACTCACTATCTACGAAGATATTCTCATGATATAACTCGGGTGGCGCTATGGTGATGTAAGACACCATCCGATTATCCCTCTGGAACATAGAGGGATTAGGGTGATATGGGTTGAAATCCATGTCGTCCCCCAGACTAAGGTACAAGCGATCTAAAGATACGGTAAGTAAATCATCCTGTCCTCGTATTTGCAACCCTAGCTTGAATCTATCAGTTGCTAATTGATAATGCAGAGTCCTACGTCCTTTATAAAAAATACCAAGGCCATACCCATGCCAATGATATAATTCAAAAATATGCATGGAATGTCCAGGGTTGGATAAGTAACGCACGTTCACTATGAACAATTCACCTTTTTCTTCATCCATTGGTGTTTGAGTAGGAAGCTGATCCAACCCAGGTAGATGAAGTTTGTTTTATTGGGTGGCTCTCCCAATGTCACTATTGATCCAACTAGAAAATGATGAGCATATGGTCGACCCATATCTTGTGCAGTCTCTCGAATTAGTCCAAAGGTTACATTATGCACAATATATTCACCTAACCCTATGTTGGCCAGATGAACAGTCACCCGTGGTGCGGATGACCCTACCAACGATGCAAGAGAGGTAGGTTGAGGTACCTCCTCAAATTTATCTTGGGTTTATTCCACTTCCATGGGAGTGGGATCCTCTTTTGTGACTAGTTCGGGCACCTACTTCTTTTCCTTTTCACCCATTTTTACCTTTAACTTCCTTTCATCCTGTAGCATTGTTAATGTAGTCAGTTTCAATGAAGTTGTTGTAGTGTGCTCGAATTTGATTGATACAGATGTCAATGGTTGAGCACACACTTGTTGTTTGCCTCCTAGATTCTTAATTGGTGATGTTGGTCGGACGTCCAGGTGCATTGATGGGAATATGAAACCCCTGGGCAAATTAGCTAGGTTCACAAATTTGAAGGTCTCTTCATCTGATGACACCACATGAATTTATACCTCATGAATGTACTTTACACATCGATGTAATATGGAGGGAACAAAATGTATTTATCGAATCCAAGGTCTCCCTAGTAGGATATTATATTACATGGTGCCTTCAATCATGTGACACATCATAGGGATGGTATTTAGGCCAACCTGAATAGGTAGGATGATTGTGCCAACTGTTGAGCATAGCATGTTATTAAACACTCTCAATGTGAATGCGATGGGCACAATATGTGATTTGGACAACTTTAAATAACTTAATGCCTTTGTGTGTAAGGTCGAGGACCTACACATATGTAGCCTATGGGCATTTCGATATACCTCTATGTTGGTCTTTGGGCTTAATACGAATTTGATTGTATCTAAAAAAACCATCCATCAGGGAGAGCATCTCATGACCTATAGTTGCATCTACAAGAGCATCGATATTTAGTAATGGGAATGAATCCTTCAGTGTTGCCTTATTCAGGTCTCTAAAATTTGTACAAATACGGATCCGTCCATCAGGTTTTACTACAGGCACCATATTGGATACCCATTTCGGATAGTCGATGGAGATTACAAACTCTACGTCCAACAACTTTTGCAATTTGTCTTTCACCATTAAGGCTACTTTTGAATTCATATTTCTAAGCTTCTGCTTGACTGGCTTCTTTGATAGGTTTAACAAAAGGTTATGGGTAACCAATTTTGAGTCTAGACCTAGCATATCTTTGTAAGTCCAAGCAAAAATATTAGGTCACTTTTTAAGTAGACGGATGAGGGTGGCACACTCATTTGGAGTGAGACTCTCTCTAAATTTAACCTTCCTTGGATTGGTGGGATCATTATTGATATCCACATCGAAGGTTTCCTCTATTGACATGTGTGATCCCTCCTCAAGCTGATGAGGCATAGGGATCAAATGGATGTCATCTGCTAGGTTTATAGGTTCTGTGTCAAAAGCATTCTCAGCATGATAGACACCATAAGCACAGATTGGAACAAAATGAAATGGTTGTAATATTTATTCGTTAGGGAAGAAATATTCAGGCTCAACTGGTGAGTCAGCACGATCCCAATCGATAACATCTACATTGAGATACAACAGTTTAGATGGATCAACTGGATTGTGGAGTGGGGTGGTCAAATCAATGGAGACCATATTTATGGAATGGAATTGATCTCCAAGACCACACAAAAAAACATCTACATCATCGATGCTGCTACCATACCCGAGATTTGGCTCTATCGACACAGGCATGAATGGGTCCTCTCTATACACATTGTAGATGACTGAATCCTCTCTATGCACTGATTGCAATATTGGATCACTTGGATAAATGAGCTCCATGTACATAGGCATTTCAGGAAACACCATGTTATAGATCACATCGAATTTCGATGGTCTTCCCCTAATGTAAGGATTCATATTGATCTATCTATGCATATCCTCATTCGTATACGGTGCATTGCGATAGTGTAAGTAGAGAGGTCCTAGGTAGGCTCTATCTGTTTTGTCTTCTTCATCGCTATCGTAATATAATCCTTCATTCACACCCACTAGAATGGGAAGTTCTGGAAAATGTGGCACCATATAGGCTATCTCTTGATCACTATCATTGATGTCTGATAAAATTGGGTACAAGTGTCATAAATATGATACTACCTCATAAATCGGCTCAGCCTCATCCCCCAAATGATTGTCGGGTGAAGACTCACTATCTATCGAGATATTCTCATGATATAACTCGGGTGGAACTATGGTGATGTAAGACACCATCCGATTATCCCTCTGGAACATAGAGGGATTAGGGTGATATGGGTTGAAATCCATGTCGTCCCCCAGACTAAGGTATAAGCGATCTAAAGATACGATAAGTAAATCATCCTGTCCTCATATTTGCAACCCTAGCCCGAATCTATCAGTTGCTAATTGATAATGCGGAGTCCTACGTCCTTTATAAAAAATACCAAGGCCATACCCATGCCAATGATATAATTCAAAAATACGCATGGAATGTTCAGGGTTGGATAAGTAATGCACATTCACTATGAACAATTCACCTTTGTCTTCATCCATTGGTGTTTGAGTAGGAAGCTGATCCAACCCAGGTAGATGAAGTTTGTTTTATTGGGTGGCTCTCCCAATGTCACTATTGATCCAACTAGAAAATGATGAGCATACGGTCGACCCATATCTTGTGCAGTCTCTCGAATTAGTCCAAAGGTTACATTATGCACAATATATTCACCTAACCCTATGTTGGCCAGATGAACAGTCACTCGTGGTGCGGATGATCCTATTGACGATGCAAGCGAGGTAGGTTGAGGTACCTCCTCAACTTTATCTTGGGTTTATTCCACTTCCATGGGAGTGGGATCCTATTTTGTGACTGGTTCGGGCACCTACTTCTTTTCCTTTTCACCCATTTTTACCTTTAACTTCCTTTCATCCCGTAGCATTGTTGATGTAGTCGGTTTCAATGAAGTTGTTGTAGTGTGCTCGAATTTGATTGATACAGATGTCAATGGTTGAGCACACACTTGTTTTTTGCCTCCTGGATTCTTAATTAGTGATGTTGGCCGGACGTCCAGGTGCATTGATGGGAGTATGAAACCCCCAGTCAAATTAGCTAGGTTCACAAATTTGAAGGTCTCTTCGTCTGATGACACCACATGAATTTATACCTCATGAATGTACTTTACACATCGATGTAATATGGAGGGAACAAAATGTATTTATCGAATCCAAGGTCTCCCTAGTAGGATATTATATTACATGGTGCCTTCAATCATGTGACACATCATAGGGATGGTATTTAGGCCAACCTGAATAGGTAGGATGATTGTGCCAACTGTTGAGCATAGCATGTTATTAAACACTCTCAATGTGAATGCGATGGGCACAATATGTGATTTGGACAACTTTAAATAACTTAATGCCTTTGTGTGTAAGGTCGAGGACCTACACATATGTAGCCTATGGGCATTTTGATATACCTCTATGTACTCAGTGATACACATGTTTATATATATGATAATTTTGGTTCATTATGTGTACTTGTCATTTTTATATGTTTTATGTTTATGTTTATGCACATGGATGCAAATGTTCATATTGATGCTATGCTAATATGATGTGATGTATGGATGACATGCACTTGATAGCTATTTAATTTATGATGATGATGATATGTAGTTATCTAGATGCATAGATGTGATATTTATGATGGATGCATATGGATGTGATTTTTACTTTTAAACACATATTTAATTTTGCTTTATTGTATGCATATAATTTATGATGATGTCACGATATGCTGGTGAAATGTATGTAATGCATTATTTACATGATGGTAATATAATGTAAATGAACCTGTATGCTTTAATCACTTAAAACATGAGGAATGAATGTGATATGTGTTTAACAATCTAATGGATGACACCACAGAATCTATAAAAATCATGGATTGTAGTTGCTTTATTTATTTGTGAATAATAATACACCCATATGTGAAATGTAATGTTGTATGTTTTATGTTCATAAGCTTTTGTAAATTAAAATAATATGTATGATATAATTAGTGGTCATCTAAATATCATTTCTGACATCCATCTGGTATCTAATCATATAATGCAAATAATTCTAATAAATAAACTCTTATAAAAAGAAATTGATGTTTGATGATTGCATTTGAAAATTTGATTGTTGCTATTTGGGAATTTTTTAGGTTTTCCATGAGACTCAAACACCCTAGTTGACTGATCAAAAGTTGTATACTGACCAAACTAGACTTCTAAAATGTAAGGCTTTTGGTAGGATAGGCCCTAACTGTTCATTATCCTTGTGTGTGCAAATGAGTATTTTAAGATAAAGCATAAGCATACCCCAATGTCAGGTGGGATTCTTTCAGCCTATTTCTAAGATAGGGGGTCCACAAATTTTTATCCAATCCTAGGTTTAAATTTCAGTTGGACTGGACCACTAGGTGATATAGGACACCTAAAGCTAGCTCTTCCACATTTAAAAATTGGTCTCTACATAAGTGAGGTGCTAATTTATCAAACATATCATCATGCGTAAGGTATAGTAGTGCTGTCAATTCCATGGATTCAAGTTAACTCCCTTCTTTTCTTCAATTTTTTGGGATACTTGCTCATATATAGTTGTGCGAGGGCTTTGATTCCACTTTGACTTTGAAATTTCTTTGGATCTTCATTTGAAATTGCTTTCTAATCTTCATTTGACCTTCGTTTGAACTTTGATTTCTGATATTAATTTGATCTTCACTTTTTGGAATTTACATTTGATAATTTTCTTCAGAAACTTCCCTTTGGGGATTTTACTTTGGAGAATGTTTTTTGGGATATTGATTGAGGATATCGATCTTATGATATCAATATGGGATATCGATATGGGAAGTCGATCTATGATATCAATCTAGGGTATCAATCTTGAGTATTGATGTGGGATATCTCTCTGGGATATTGGCCATTTTATTGTAAGCAAGGGATTCTGGGTAGGGAACGAACTTGTCCTTTTGCCAATTACCAATATTTCCTATATCGTCCGCACAGGAGGATAAGCAAGAATAAATATTTTCACCTTAGGATACCTGGTCTTGCTTCATGGCTTTCATATTCCCCTAGTACTTATTAGGATTGTTTAATTTGTTGATTATTGATAGGATTATGATATGCTAAGGGTTACAATAACTAGACCTCAACTATAAAAGCAAAGCAAACTTTCTATAAAATCTTGAGAATACCTCTAGGTATGGTTGAATAACCGAAAAAACCTAGTATATTCTTCATAGCAACATTATTGGTTGTGTTGAAAAACATAATAACTCACATGAATGATGAATTATGATAAATGCAAAGATGCATGATTGAAACATGACATGACGTCGTTTGTAATACTGACAAACACAATGCATCCTACTATGGAATGCAATAAATGATAAATACCTATATGCAATGCAATGATGAACTGAATTCATGTGTAAATGAAAATGCATAATGCAAATGCAAATGTTTTTTGGATTTTATGCTTTACCACTTATTATGGATTTTATTGATTTTTTTTAATATTTTTTTTTGTGGATTTTAAGCCTTTATATTTGACCAAACGATGAGTACATGCCTTTGGAGCATTTGGGATTTGATCAAGTAGTTTTAATAACCCTTGGAGATTTTTAGGATGACCAAGCAGTTATAAGCAAAACCCTCAGAGCCTTTTGGGGTTGACCAAAGGTTTGAAATATCGTTGGAGCTTTTGATTGAACAAAACTACTCACTAGAGAACTTGGAGCCTTTTAGGATGATCTAGGGGTTTTAAGAAAACCCTTGAGACCTTGGGGTTGACCAAGAAATTTCTTAGAAACCCTTGTTGTCTTTTTGGGATGACCGAGCGGTTATACGCAAACCCTTAGGGACTTTGAATGACATGACCAAGCAGTTTTAGGAACCCTTGGAGCCTTTTGCTATGATTTTAAGAATAGAATGGCTTAATATGGATGATATTGAGAGGTTCAGGCTCTTCAAAACCCCCTAGCGACATTAGGTGATAGGTACCCAAATCAATCTTTTTAGATATGATAGGGTCCTAGCCAATTAGCTAGGAATTTGTCTCGCATATCAGGCAATAAATTAGAGTTTTGTTGGTTCTCTTTCAAGACCAGATCCCCAATATCAAAGTCTCTCTGATGGACCTTGGTATTGTAAGCTCGTTTTAGTCGCTTCTAATAAATGCAAAGATGCTCTAGGGCATTCACGCGACGTTCATCAAACAACGTCAATTGATCTAGTCAAGCTTGCCATGCAGTGTCGTCATTAATGAACTCTTTTAATGCAACGTGCATCATTGGAATTTACAACTCTAAGGGTATAATGGCCTCAACACCATATACTAGTGAAAATGAAATTGCCCTAGTGGGTGTCCGAATACTAGTCCTGTAAGCCCATAATGCAAGGGGCAACTGGATATGCGAATATTTATGATTTTCTTGGACCGTATTTTTCAATATAGCCACCACTGTCTTCTTTGAGATCTACTTATAGGTTTGGTGGATAGCCTACTTGTCAATGGTGGTATCTTTATGTATCTCATAGGAATGAACTCACTTGCACACATAGGGATATTGAGTATCTTGGTCATCCTAACAGATTCATACCTTGTTAAAAAGTCTTGCACAATTAGTATACAACTTTTGATCAATTTAATAGAGTGTTTGAGTTTCGTGGAAACCTCATGAGCATATTCTAAACATCATATCACTTAACCACATTCATTTTAATTACATTATTCACAAATCCATTATATAGTCTCAAGACAACATTACACATGAATTGATGTATTCTATATCGTCTATGATACTAGAATAATATGGCATATAGTCATCCATATCATCATACATCCATACATGTACAAAATCAAATCAAATCACATTAAAACATATGCATACATGTTAGACATCCATCGTCATATCATAGATCAAATAAAAATATTGCATATCATAAAATGACATCATAGAACAACACATGCAACCATTAATGCATCATAACACCTAATGCACCTAATGGTACACAATCGCACAATTGCACATCACACAAATGTTTTCAAGCATCAACTAGAGTATTATTGGTACCATACTTCCCCTAATCATCGATCAAAAAGTTAAGCAATCAATTTCAAAAAGCCCCAAAGGTAGCCATCAACCCTTTGGTCACTCCAAAAAGCTCCAAAGTATCCATCAATCCTTTGGTCACCCCAAAAAGCCCCAAAGGTATCCATAAACCCTTTGATAACCCCCAAAAAGCCCCAAAGGTATCCATAAACCCTTTGGTCAATCCCAAAAAGCCCCAAAGGTATCCATAAACCCTTTGGTCACCCCCAAAAATCCCTAAATGTATCCATAAACCCTTTGGTCAATTCCAAAAATCCCCAAAGGTATCCATAAACCCTTTGGTCACCCCCCAAAATCCCCAAAGGTATCCATAAACCCTTTGGTCAACCCAAAAAGCCCCAAAGGTATCCCTAAACCCTTTGGTCAATCCCAAAAAGCCCCAAAGGTATCCATAAATCCTTTGGTTACTCAAAATGCCCCAATGGCATCCAATAAGCCCATGGGTCAAATGTATATACATATATATTAATAAAAAAAAACAAAAACAACACAAAAAGCCAAAGAAAAGGGTCCAAAACCCACCAAAAACAAGTCGAATCTGATGGAATTCACTCAGGATCAAGATGAACCCAAATTCTTCATGGATGCATTGCAAAGTTACTACTTCACTCCCTAAGAAGGCCATTATGGCTAGACCGCTCCATGGGAATGAGATTTTCAACTCCTTTCTTCCATGAAACATCAACACAGTCACCAAAATCCTTACAAGAATGCCCCATTTGTTTTCAATGGGTAGAAGTTGAAGGAACCCCAACAAAGTCATCTAGGTCAAGTGACTCATCACTTTTCTCATTGGTCATTCCCTCATCGACTCATCGCTTGAGGGGGTAGTCATACCTAATAAATTCATAATGAAAATAAACAATTAAAAACTCAATCATGCAAGTTGCATTCATCTGATGAATCTTTGACAAAGACAATCATGGCCCTACTTGGGGCAAAAAACAAGTAACAATTTCAATTAAGCACATAACAGTGCAGATGAACCTGCTTGTTGGTAACCTCAAAAGTTACCAAAATACTTGGTTTTCTCTAACACCTAGGGTTATAAGGCCCCTAAGCATACCTAGAAGCTGAAGAGAAACCAAGACCAATATCTTTACCGATTCAGAAGCAAAGATTCAAGAACGCATGCTCTTTCCATGATTGGGGTATCTAAAGTTGGTTAGGTTATCGAGTAACCTTAATAATTCAACATTTTAGTCATCTATTTTTGCTTAGCACTGTGCTGCACATAGTGCATTCCAAAAAGGGGCATTTGTAGAAACTAAAATATGGTCAATCCAATTAGGCATCAATAAACATGATCAAATTGGCATCATATGGCCCCTTGGGCAGCCCTTAGGAGGCTCACAGTGGTTCTAGCCACTCCAAAAATGTTTTTGGAGGCTATCGGCCCAATTTTGGGAGGTTTTGGCCCAAAATTCACCATCGTCCCACCCTGGGATGGTGGTATATTCCCACCATCCCACCCTGAGATGGTGGTGAGCCATCATCCTAGGGTGGGACGGTGAGCAAGTTTGACCCATAAAAAGTCAAATCTGGGCAAAATAGCACCTAGAAACTACCATTTAACCCGTGAAACAGAGTATGTGGGGTAGAGGACACTTAATCCTCATGAAACACATCATTATGGAGGCCAATAATGGATATTCTCTTCCCCACCCAATGCATGCCTCCTTTTTGACAAATATGGACCTCCGCATGCTCAGGACGTAGTAATGACTTTACAAACACGTCATCAATATAATTTTCTAATATTTTATGCATATAATCATGAAAGATATATGTCATGGCACGCTGATATGTGGCACCAACATTTTTAAGGCCAAATGGTATAACTTTATAGTAGAATGTCCCCCATGGTGTTATAAACATGGTTTTATGTTGGTCTTTGGGCTTAATACGAATTTGATTGTATCTAAAAAAATCATCCATCAGGGAGAGCATCTCATGACCTATAGTTGCATCTACAAGAGCATCGATATTTAGTAATGGGAATGAATCCTTCAGTGTTGCCTTATTCATGTCTCTAAAATTTGTACAAATACGGATCCGTCCATCAGGTTTTCCTACAGGCACCATATTGGATACCCATTTCGGATAGTCGATGGAGATTACAAACTCTACGTCCAACAACTTTTGCAATTTGTATTTCACCATTAAGGCTACTTTTGAATGCATATTTCTAAGCTTCTGCTTGACTGGCTTCTTTGACAGGTTTAACAAAAGGTTATGGGTAACCAATTTTGAGTCTAGACCTAGCATATCTTTGTAAGTCCAAGAAAAAATATTAGGTCACTTTTTAAGTAGACGGATGAGGGTGGCACACTCATTTGGAGTGAGACTCTCTCTAAATTTAACCTTCCTTGGATTTGTGGGATCATTATTGATATCCACATCGAAGGTTTCCTCTATTGACATGTGTGATCCCTCCTCAAGCTGATGAGGCATAGGGATCAAATGGATGTCATCTGCTAGGTTTATAGGTTCTGTGTCAAAAGCATTCTCAGCATGATAGACACCATATGCACAGATTGGAACAAAATGAAATGGTTGTAATATTTATTCATTAGGGAAGAAATCTTCAAGCTCAACTGGTGAGTCAGCACGATCCCAATCGATAACATCTACATTGAGATACAACAGTTTAGATGGATCAACTAGATTGTGGAGTGGGGTGGTCAAATCAATGGAGACCATATTTATGGAATGGAATTGATCTCCCAGACCACACGAAAAAACATATACATCATCGATGCCGCTCCCATACCCAAGATCTGGCTCTATCGACATAGGCATGAATGGGTCCTCTCTATACACATTGTAGATGACTGAATCCTCTCTATGCACTGATTGCAAGATTGGATCACTTGTATAAATGAGCTCCATGTACACAGGCAGTTTAGGAAACACCATGTTATAGATCACATCGAATTTCGATGGTCTTCCCCTAATGTGAGGATTCATATTGATCTATCTATGCATATCCTCATTCGTATACGGTGCATTGCGATAGTGTAAGTAGAGAGGTCCTAGGTAGGCTCTATCTGTTTTGTCTTCTTCATCGCTATCATAATATAATCCTTCATTCACCCCCACTAGAATGGGAAGTTCTAGAAAATGTGGCACCATATAGGCTATCTCCTGATCACTATCATTGATGTCTGATAAAATTGGGTACAAGTGTCATAAATACGATACTACCTCATAAATCGGCTCAGCCTCATCCCCCAAATGATTGTCGGGTGAAGACTCACTATCTACCGAGATATTCTCATGATATAACTTGGGTGGCGCTATGGTGATGTAAGACACCATCCGATTATCCCTCTGGAACATAGAGGGATTAGGGTGATATGGGTTGAAATCTATGTCGTCCCCCAGACTAAGGTACAAGCGATCTAAAGATACGGTAAGTAAATCATCCTGTCCTCGTATTTGCAACCCTAGCCCGAATCTATCAGTTTCTAATTGATAATGCGAAGTCCTACGTCATTTATAAAAAATACCAAGGCCATACCCATGCCAATGATATAATTCAAAAATATGCATGGAATGTCCAGGGTTGGATAAGTAACGCACGTTCACTATGAACAATTCACCTTTGTCTTCATCCATTGGTGTTTGAGTAGGAAGCTGATCCAACCTAGGTAGATTAATTTTGTTTTATTGGGTGGCTCTCCCAATGTCACTATTGATCCAACTATAAAATGATGAGCATACGGTCGACCCATATCTTGTGCAGTCTCTCAAATTAGTCCAAAGGTTACATTATGCACAATATATTCACCTAACCCTATGTTGGCCAGATGAACAGTCACCCGTGGTGCAGATGACCCTACTAACGATGCAAGCGAGGAAGGTTGAGGTACCTCCTCAACTTTATCTTGGGTTTATTCCACTTCCATGGGAGTGGGATCTTCTTTTGTGACTGGTTCGGGCACCTACTTCTTTTCCTTTTCACCCATTTTTACCTTTTTTTTTTTTGGTAAGTAAGAGAATATTATAATTAACACCGGGTTTTAACTGGTTGACCCAAAACCATTTTACAAAATAGGGTCCACTGACCAACTGGACAAAGGCCAAGCCCTAAAAGTTTAAACTGACAACAAAAATGGCCAAGACCTACTCTTCCATTAGAATACAGCCAAACTAAACTATGGAAGCCTAATATTATGGCCATCAGAAAAGAAAGACGCAAAAAAGAACTAACAAAGACAAAAACTAATCATGCAAGCACCATGCAGAGTAGCTTGTGCCCATATAAAAATAATAGAATATGGTCAAAAAAAAAAAAAAAAAACATCCCATAGAATGGACAACCAAGAGGCCAAGCAGTCTTCCTTGTAGTCCTCATCTAACTTCTTATCATCGTTCTTGCCATCATATTTAGATTTTGCCTTTGACTCCTTGTGCCCCTGGAACTGTTGGCTATAAAACAGAAGATTTAAGGAATCACACAAATCAACAGCTGTGACCGATGAGGCCAGACAGGACTCTTCAAGCTGGTTGATACCGTTGGAGGTCGATGAAATTGTCATCTTCTCCAAGACTATTATGGTGGGGTCTGGTGCCTCATTGTCAGGGATCTCCAACACTTTGTTATTTCTTGCTAGGGCCTTTTTGCGACATCGAATCCAAACACACCTTGGGAAATACTTGAGGCCAAAGCAGATTTTTCCCATGCATGAATTTGTAGATAAAAAACCTATATCAGTGCCCCACCAGCTGCAAAAAACACTAGTCACATGAACAAAAAAAACAAATATGACAAAATCCATAATAAGGTTCAATTTTTTTTTTTTTAAAATGCCCCCATTTTCTGTCATTGATCCACTTTGAGCCTTCCAATCTAAAGTTTTTCATTATCTATCACCATTGAGACCGCATGAGGAAGATTTTCAGTCCACGTGATCAAATTTGTTGCTACAATGCCTTCATTTGCCAGCCTATCACCTGCCATGTTTGCTTCCTGGAAGGTATGCAAAATTATGGCCTCAGGTCGGTCATGAATTAGAGCCCTTGCTTCATGGATGTAGTCATCAAATCTCCAAGGAGCTCTCTTAGTGTTCTTTAGAAGATTTATAATAATAAGAGAATCACCTTCCACCAACGGTTTCCCTGGATAATTCTCCCGCCACCTTGAGGCTCCTCCAAACCGCCCTTGCTTCACCCACATTATTAGTTTGAGCTCCAAGATGTTCTCGCAAAAGCTACAAGCACCTCACCCTTGTGGTCTCTAAGTAAGCCACCATCTGCACTTCACCCGGGTTGCCCCTAGATGCCCCATCAAAATTTAACTTAATCCACCCTAGGGGGGGTGGGGTCCATGTGATCATGGTTCTAGGACAGACTTGAGGATGATTGAGGCCATCGGTGAGAGGTAAGTTTAATGACCGGCCTAATGAAGCTTCAAAAGGATTTGGAGGTCTAGATGCCGCAGGCACTAAACAAGTATTCTCATTAGCATATGCTAAAATTTTTGACGAGATGAGAGGATGACCGAGAAACCTTATCCAAGAAGGCCCGACGATTCCTTTCCAACCATATCTGCCACAAGTAGTGATGAAGGCAGATCTTCCACATATACCTAAGACGCCTATTCAAAAATGGGGAAGGCCACTGGACAAATAAGTCAAAAATGGACTGAGGATGGACCCAATAAATATGAAACACTTGTAATAGACCTAACAAGATTGAGACAGAAAAATTACAATACAGAAACAAATGATCAATAGACTCCCACTCAGACATACAAAGATAACACCTATTAACAACAATCACACCTCTTTTTATTAAGTTATCCATGGTGAGGATCTTATTTTGGATGGCCAACCATGCAAAAAACCCAACCTTCGGAACAATGCTTTTGGGCCAAACTTCCAAGTGAGGGAAAGTAGGTTCATCATTATCAATAAGCATCAGATAAGCAGTCTTGACAGAAAATTCCCCATTGTCTGAAGCTTCCCAGATAAGCTGGTCCTCAAGAATGCCAGAAGGGAGTAAAGACTGTTTTAATTCATTCTCCAATATTATTGATGCCCCTGGTAGATCATTATTCATTATTGGATTCCATACCCTTCTATTGTTTGACAAAGTAATAAAATCTGCAACTTTGGTACCAAAAACTTCAATTGTCCAAGCTCTAAGGGTTGAAATGATGGGGTCTCCAGAGAGGGGATAGTCCTTTAACCATTTGTGGTCCCAAAAATCAATGTTTCTTCCATTTCCCGGTTTCCAACGTAGCCCTTTGCTTAGCAAGTTTTTAGTTTGAAGGATTGATTTCCAAAAAATTGATCCCCTGGGAGGAAAGGAATAACTTAAGAATTCAATTTCTTGCAAATACTTTCTTCTGATTATAGTAATCCATTCTGCATTTGCATTTGTCAAAAGACGCCATGCTTGTTTGGCCAGGAGGGCCATGTTTAAATGTTGTATTCTCCTTAGCCCAATACCTCCAAACTCCCTTGGTTTGCAAACCCTATCCCAGGACACCAAGTGAAAGCGTTGCTTAGATTCAGAACCAGTCCATAGGAACCTCTTCTGGATCTGTTCAATTTTAGTGTAGACACTTGTAGGAGCTTTAAAAATAGAGAGAAAGTAGACAGGGATGCTTTGAATGGAAAACTTGGTGAGAACCGCCTTGCCACTTGAGATAACAAATTCCCTTTCCATCCAGACCAACTTTCCTCTCGAATTCTTTCAATTACATTAGTCCACATGGAATCGGTAGCTCTGCCTGTAAATAAAGGAAGGCCTAGGTATGTGGATGGAAGAGTAGAAACTGAGCATCCAAGAATCCTAGCAATCTTAATCGCTCTCGAATGGGAGTGTTAAAGAAATAAATTTTACTCTTTGAAAAATTTACCTTTTGCCCCGTAAAGATCCTCATATAGCTCTAGAATATGTTTTATGACCTTAGCCTCAAAAAGCGATGCAAGAGTTAACAACAAAGTATCATCCACAAACTGTTCATGTGTAACTTCTCGTGTTTGTGATGATGCTTTAATTCCTGAAATAAGACCAATATTACGGGCAGCTTTGATTGTCCTCCCAAGGGCTTCAACCACAATGATAAACAACATGGGAGAGATAGGGTCACCTTGCCTTAGGCCCCTTTTACTTTGAAAGTATCCAACAGAGCACCATTAACAAGGACCGAAAACCAAGGTTTCATAAAACATCCTTCCAAAAGCTTGATCCATTCATGATGAAAACCAAATTTCTGAAGAATGGCGAGAGACAAAACTCCGCTTTATGCGGTCATAAGCCTTGTTCATATCCAGACTTGAGAGCAAAAGCGAGTTTTTAGTCCGGACTACCGAATGGAGGGCTTCATGAACCGTTATGACCCCATCAAGGATGGACCTTCCAGGGACCGAATTGCCTTGACAAACATCAATAAACATAGGAAGGATCTTCCTCATTCTATTTGCAATTGCCTTGGTCAAAATTTTATAAACAACATTACAAAGGCTAATAGGTCTAAAATCCATCATAGATCTAGGAGTAGGAATATTTGGGATTAAAGCAATAAAAGTGGAGTTAAAACTTCTTGGAATATTCTTTGTGGACTGAAATTCCTTGATAGTAGCACATACATCAAAACCTACAATATCCCAAAAAGCCTGAAAAACGAGGTGAAAACCTGTCTGGACCTGGAGATTTATCAGGGTTCATTGAAAAGAGGGCCTCCTTGATTTCTTCATCCGTGAAAGGCTTAATTAACTTCCCATTCAAGTCATCAAAAATTAAATGAGGAATATGGTAAAGCATTGATTCTGAAGCTAAGGCAGAACCGAAATGTTCTTCTCCTAAAAGATTCCGAAAATAGGAAACCGCTTCATTTACGATTTCATTAGGACTAGAAAGGAGTGATCCATCATCTCTAACAAGTTCTTTAATTCTATTGTGGCTTCTGTTCCTTAAGGTAGATGCATGAAAAAATCTTGTATTGGCATCACCTTCTTTTAGCCGAGTAGCTCTAGACTTTTGCCGCCAAAAGTCTCCTCGCAGGCTAGAACATTATGGTACTCAGCAAGGGATTTCTTTTCATCTGCCTGTAGGGAAGGGTCTGGCAATCCCTCTTCAAGTTTTTTCTCAATGGTTGATAACCTTTCAGAGATGGCTTTCTTGTTTTCAAAAATATTTCCAAAAATTTCCTTATTCCAGATCCTTAGATTTTCTTTCACCACTTTAAGTTTCTGTGCTAATCTGAATGAATGCCTCGCTTCGACAAGAATGTTGCCACCATTGAGAAATTTTGTCTCTGAGATCAGGGTGGTGCATCCACATAGATTCAAACCTAAAAGGCCTTTTGAATTTTGGAGTCTCTTCAATTTCAAGTAAAATCGGGTTGTGGTCAGACCCAATGCGAGGCAAGGACAACAGATTTGCATCCCCAAAAGATTGTATTGCTTCTGGTGACAAAAAAAACCTATCAAGCTTTTCCATTATAAGTTGATTTCCAAACCTCCTATTGCTCCAAGTAAATTTAGCATTTTTTAATTTGACATCCAATAAATTGTTGTTGTTGATGAAATCTTGAAAGTCCTCCATACTTCTTGCTGGAATTCCTACTCCCCCTTTTTTATCAGAGGGGTATTAAAGTCCCCCGCCACTATCCATGGGATATCCTGAAAAGCTTCCTTGAAATGACTGAGTAAATTCCATATATCAGCTCTCCCAGATATAGAATTAGGGGCGTACACATTTGTTAATATCCAAGAAAGGTCATTAACCTTATCCTTAAAAATAATGCTCATTACCCTTTCCCCCAATTGAATAACCTTTCCTTCCACCTTCCCCGGATTCCAGATACAAAGAAGACCACCCGAGGTTCCATTGGCTTTGCAAAAAATTGCTTCTCCATTTTTCCGGGATATTGAGGGCAATTTTTCTAGACAAAACTTCATCGACTTTAGTTTCTTGCAAAATAAGAATAGTGGGATCAAAATCTCTTCTTAAATATTTGACTAACCGCTGTTTAGGAAGGCCATTGAGCCCCCTTACATTTCAGGATATGATCTTCATTTGGAACTTTTAAAGTTTTTTTCCTCTTCCCCTGCCTTGGACTTGAGGGGGCTTAAGAATTTTGTTTTCTTCAAAGGGAAGATTTCCAGTTGGTGGAAACAGAGTAGTCTGAATTCCATTAGCTATCTCATCTTGGACCTCTTCTTTCCATTGCTGGGAATTTGACTTTCTTCCCTTTTTTTTCTCACCTCCACAGTCAATCATGGGGGATTTCATTGAGCTTCTAGTCTGTTTCGGGCTAAATTTGGTTTGGGTGACCTGTTGGATAACAGTACTGGAAACCCCTTCTCTGGATTGGGACAAAGACAAAGGTGAAAAATGTCGCTTGGAAGGGCTGATTAACTCTGAAAGCACTTTTTCTCTTTCTCGGACAGAAAAGGACTCATCATTAGGGCATTCTTTATGGCCAACAGGAGGAGGATTGGAAGGTCCAGATTTGGTTGGGGAGTCAAGGTAAGCAGGGAGACCAAGAATTATATCCTCAACATTAGACCCTTCATTCTGATTTTCCTCTCGTAATTATTTGGTTTTCAGCCAAAATGTTAAATTTATTTAGATTCTCGAAAGGAGAGCATACCTTTTGTTGGTCAGTTTGTGATGTAGCAATTTGCTTGTCCTTACCATTGTCCATGTGAAGCTCAACCTCATTCTCCATTTGTCCCAAACCAGAGGCCTTTGCCTTTTCAACATTTGGATCTTTAACCCTGTACATTCCTGTGTATTTGCCATTATTTCTGAAAGACTACCGCTTGGAATCATTATTCCTAGGAAGGGTTTGCTGGCTTCTCAAAAAAGAGCATTGTACTTTGAGATGGCCTTGAATATTACAGTCAGAGCAAAATGCTGGTCTATTTTCATATTCTATGACCTGTAATCTTGTTATATTTCCATATTCTAACTCCACATGAGTAGGAAGCTCAGATTCTAGGTTTGCATTTACACAAATCCTAGCATGCGTCATTCTGGTGCGTGCAAGGGTTGGATTATCAATGGCCACCAATTCCCCTATGGTCTTGGCAATACCCCGAAGAAAATACTCATGCCACCAATGAAACGGGAGATTTGGGAGACGGACCCAAATGGGGGCAAAGTTTATGCTCTCGCTTTTTGGGTCAAAATCCTCAGCCCATCTCCTAAGAAAAAGACTTCTTCGGCCCAAGAACCAAGGTCCTCCTGTTAGAATACGACTAGCATCTTCACTATTGTTAAGGCGTACCGCAAAAAACCCCCTTGATAATGCAATAATCTCCATGTGTCCAGAAGTCTTCCACTTCAAGGATGCCCATCGTCGAATCGTTTCAATATCCGGCCCGCCCCCTATGAATTTGCCTACCGTGAGAAAAATTTTCCATCGATATAAAGTCCGCCATTACGCTTTCGAGCACGGATACCTTCTCGCCCATTGGGAGTGAGAGGTGGTAAAGAATGTAAGGAAACCCTATTGCCACCTTTAAGGGCCTCTGCAAAAGACTTATTGCCCTCAGAATTCTTGATGTGGGCCTTCTTATCAAAAATAATATCGGGGGGTTCGTGTCCCTCTAATTTTTTAAAACCCTCAGTGTCCTTGTCACTATCCACCTGCTCTTCCTCAGTTGCTTCAGAACCTTGCTTGTTCCCTCCTTGAGCCTCACAGCTTCCAGGGGTTTGGAAACCCTGTTTCCCACCTCCAACAGAATGAAAAACATGTTTGCAAAAATTGCACCTACCTCTGCTCCCGCTTTGCTCCATTCCTGCCTCCACTCCTGCCTGCTGCTCCTCCAATACTAATTTTTTCTAATCATTTCGAAGCTACTCTACCCATTTTTACCTTTAACTTCCTTTCATCCTGTAGCATTGTTGATGTAGTCAGTTTCAATGAAGTTGTTGTAGTGTGCTCGAATTTGATTGATACAGATGTCAATGGTTGATCACACACTTGTTGTTTGCCTCCTGGATTCTTAATTAGTGATGCTGGCCAGATGTCCAGGTGCATTGATGGGAGTATGAAACCCCTAGGCAAATTAGCTAGGTTCACAAATTTGAAGGTCTCTTCGTCTGATGAAACCACATGAATTTATACCTCATGAATGTACTTTACACATCGATGTAATATGGAGGGAAAAAAATGTATTTATCGAATCCAAGGTCTCCCTAGTAGGATATTATATTACATGGTGCCTTCAATCATGTGACACATCATAGGGATGGTATTTAGGCCAACCTGAATAGGTAGGATGATTGTGCCAACTTTTGAGCATAGCATGTTATTAAACACTCTCAATGTGAATGCGATGGGAACAATATGTGATTTGGAAAACTTTAAATAACTTAATGCCTTTGTGTGTAAGGTCGAGGACCTACACATATGTAGCCTATGGGAATTTTGATATACCTCTATGTTGGTCTTTGGGCTTAATATGAATTTTATTGTATCTAAAAAAACCATCCATCAGGGAGAGCATCTCATGACCTATAGTTGCATCTACAAGAGCATCGATATTTAGTAATGGGAATGAATCCTTCAGTGTTGCCTTATTCATGTCTCTAAAATTTGTACAAATATGGATCCGTCCATCAGGTTTTCCTACAGGCACCATATTGGATACCCATTTTGGATAGTCGATGGAGATTACAAACTCTACGTCCAACAACTTGTGCAATTTTTCTTTCACCATTAAGGCTACTTTTGAATGCATATTTCTAAGCTTCTGCTTGACTGGCTTCTTTGATAGGTTTAACAAAAGGTTATGGGTAACCAATTTTGAGTCTAGACCTAGCATATCTTTGTAAGTCCAAGCAAAAATATTAGGTCTCTTTTTAAGTAGAGGGATGAGGGTGGCACACTCATTTGGAGTGAGACTCTCTCTAAATTTAACCTTCCTTGGATTGGTGGGATCATTATTGATATCCACATCAAAGGTTTCCTCTATTGACATGTGTGATCCCTCCTCAAGCTGATGAGGCATAGGGATCAAATGGATGTCATCTGCTAGGTTTATAGGTTCTGTGTCAAAAGCATTCTCAGCATGATAGACACCATATGCACAGATTGGAACAAAATGAAATGGTTGTAATATTTATTCGTTAGGGAAGAAATCTTCAGGCTCAACTGGTGAGTCAGCGCGATCCCAATCGATAACATCTACATTGAGATACAACAGTTTAGATGGATCAACTGGATTGTGGAGTGGGGTGGTCAAATCAATGGATACCATATTGATGGAATGGAATTGATCTCCAAGACCACACAAAAAAACATCTACATCATCGATGTCGCTCCCATACCCGAGATCTGGCTCTATCGACATAGGCATGAATGGGTCCTCTCTATACACATTGTAGATGACTGAATCCTCTCTATGCACTGATTGCAATATTGGATCACTTGGATAAATGAGCTCCATGTACACAGGCAGTTCAGGAACACCATGTTATAGATCACATCGAATTTCGATGGTCTTCCCCTAATGTGAGGATTCATATTGATCTATCTATGCATATCCTCATTCTTATACGGTGCATTGCGATAGTGTAAGTAGAGAGGTCCTAGGTAGGCTCTATCTGTTTTGTCTTCTTCATCGCTATCGTAATATAATCCTTCATTCACCCCCACTAGAATGGGAAGTTCTGGAAAATGTGGCACCATATAGGCTATCTCCTGATCACTATCGTTGATGTCTGATAAAATTGGGTACAAGTGTCATAAATACGATACTACCTCATAAATCGGCTCAGCCTCATCCCCCAAATGATTGTCGGGTGAAGACTCACTATCTACCGAGATATTCTCATGATATAACTCGGGTGGCGCTATGGTTATGTAAGACACCATCCGATTATCCCTCTGGAACATAGAGGGATTAGGGTGATATGGGTTGAAATCCATGTCATCCCCCAGACTAAGGTACAAGCGATCTAAAGATACGGTAAGTAAATCATCCTGTCCTCGTATTTGCAACCCTAGCCCGAATCTATCAGTTGCTAATTGATAATGCGGAGTCCTACGTCCTTTATAAAAAATACCAAGGCCATACCCATGCCAATGATATAATTCAAAAATATGCATGGAATGTTCAGGGTTGGATAAGTAACGCACGTTCACTATGAACAATTCACCTTTGTCTTCATCCATTGGTGTTTGAGTAGGAAGCTGATCCAACCCAGGTAGATGAAGTTTGTTTTATTGGGTGGCTCTCCCAATGTCACTATTGATCCAACTAGAAAATGATGAGCATACGGTCGACCCATATCTTGTGCAGTCTCTCGAATTAGTCCAAAGGTTACATTATGCACAATATATTCACCTAACCCTATGTTGGCTAGATGAACAGTCACCTGTGGTGCGGATGACCCTACTAACGATGCAAGCAAGGTAGGTTGAGGTACCTCCTCAACTTTATCTTGGGTTTATTCCACTTCCATGGGAGTGGGATCCTCTTTTGTGACTGGTTCGGGCACCTACTTCTTTTCCTTTTCACCCATTTTTACCTTTAACTTCCTTTCATCCTGTAGCATTGTTGATGTAGTCAGTTTCAATGAAGTTGTTGTAGTGTTCTCGAATTTTATTGATACAGATGTCAATGGTTGATCACACACTTGTTGTTTGCCTCCTGGATTTTTAATTAGTGATGCTGGCCGGACGTCCAGGTGCATTGATGGGAGTATGAAACCCCTAGGCAAATTAGCTAGGTTCACAAATTTGAAGGTCTCTTCATCTGATGACACCACATGAATTTATACCTCATGAATGTACTTTACACATCGATGTAATATGGAGGGAACAAAATGTATTTATCGAATCCAAGGTCTCCCTAGTAGGATATTATATTACATGGTGCCTTCAATCATGTGACACATCATAGGGATGGTATTTAGGCCAACCTGAATAGGTAGGATGATTGTGCCAACTGTTGAGCATAGCATGTTATTAAACACTCTCAATGTGAATGTATGGTCACCACCGGTCTAGTTGGTCAGCCTAGAATATTGTAAACTGGCCACTGATTTGACGTAGGTTATATCCTGATGGGAGTGCGAGGTTGATTTGGCTGTGCATACCTCCCATGTCTGGTAACAATATTAACCATACCTACAAACCCCTGGGTAGGCAGCTTGATGCACACTTGATTGACATGTTCAACATTGTTGCGTGATGCCTCATGGTTTGAAAATGGATTTTTATAAATCCCCATGTTTTGATTTTTAGGTGCTAACAGATTATTCGACACTATAAGCTCACCTTTATCAATCATGTTTTGCATAATATATTTTAAGGACCAACACACATCGATGCCATGGCCCTTTGTGTGATGAAAGATGCGAAATAGATCATCCTGATACCCCTTTGACATGGGTTGATTAGGATCAAATAGCTTAATCTCGAGAAACCTGATTGCCTTAGCCTCACATAACTGATGGAATATTGAGATCAATAATTCTGTCAAAGGCATGAATTGGTGAGGCAGATGCTACTTCTTATTTTTTCCCTTGTAATTAATCTTGTGTTGCTCGTATTTCGTAGGAGGAGGTTGGGTCTAATAATTATGCTTTTGTTACCCCTTATCCTCTCATTGGAGGTTTAACCTTACTTTATTGACATGGGTCTGCTTGCCCTAATGTTTCATGGAGCTTTTCTTGTGCCCCTCCTTCTTGTTCTTAAGCTTCAAGTTGCCATCTTGCACCTTGATATCCTCAATTACTTTGGTTTATGCCAAAGCTTCCTCGAATGTCTAGTACTGTTGCAGTTGCAACAATAACAAGATGTTCTTGGCATAAATATTTGTGAACATCTGAGTTAGTTCTGAAGTAGGAATGGGGAATGGCAACTTTACCATTAATATCCTTCACCTCTTTTCATATTCTAGGACTGGCTCATCATCACGCTAAGCTAGCGCAACCAAATTGGAAAGGTTAGCTTGCTTCCTGGTACCAAAAGAAATGCGTTCTGTAAAGGCATCAGCCAGTTGCTCAGAACTGGTGATATTGTGCTTCTTCAGCTGATTGAACCACTCCCAGGATGGGCCTGAGAGGGTTGTGATAAATGTATGCAAAATAAAAGCATTATTGCTTGTAATATGGAAGCATACGTCTAAAAATATTGTGACATGCTCTTGTGCATCTTCATAACCTTTGAATTTATCTAAATTGGGCATGAAAAAATGCTTAGGATATACTAGAGTAGGCACCAAGGGGTCTAAAGGCTTGTTATGAATCTTGCTCAATGTCAACTTTTGAAAAGTTGCACCTTGCCTCTTGATTGCTTTCACCTTTTCTGCTAAAACCTTATAGGCCTATGAGGAAAGAAATTCCTCCTCCCTAAGATGACGTGAGGGTGGTCTTGGAGGTACATTCTTCCTCTGTTGAGGTGGAGGATATTGCTCTTCCTCCTCATCAATATGGGAGCTTTCAAGATATCCATGATCGACTCTGTCTCCCTCTTCTTCCTCATATTGGCATTGCCCCTGATCTTTGAATTGTGGTGGTCATTATCTCTATTGGGCACTAACACGAGTGTGAGCATCTCTATGCTCTTGATGCATATCAATTTGTGAAAAAACCCTCCTATGAATGCGCTCTTTGTGCTCAGCATGAGTGTATAAACCAGCCCTGGCTAGCCTATCCTCTTGTTCTACATGCTCCTTTTAGGCAAGGATGCGTTCCTCATGCATACTCTACTCATATAATATTTGTCTAATGAGCATTTGCGACTGAATATTCTCATATTCAATGTGCTTCCTCTCTAGGCAAGCATCCTCCAATTGATCTTGAAGGAGTTGTCATCTCTGTTCAAATGCCAGTCTATGCGATCTATCAATGTGATTAGTCATAAGAGGCCTCTAGTATGTGTGCTGCATGCGAGTGACCTTATGGGTTCTATAACCATCTGGCAGATTTCCTAGGCCTTTGCCTTTTTCCATGAAGATGACATTGGTGTCATGCCGAGTCTTGTGTTGTGTGCCACCATTCATGGATGGTGGATGCAAGCCATGAGGTAACTTAGAAGCCTCCCCATGTTATTTGGTAGCCTTAATAATGCTCCTAATATTCTCACTTAGAGCATGAGTGGGCAAAGTTGAAGGCTTATTATGTAACTGCTTGAGGATGCCACCTAAACCATCCAACTTTATGGATTGCCATGGCTCATGCAGCGGTGTACCATTGGCTCCCGCCTTCGATATGTCGATAGTGATCTTGCAAGGTTCACTACGCATAGGAGTGTGAGCATACCTATGCTTAGTAGTGAGCCTATCGGCATGCCCCTTAATGGGTGGATCTCGATCTCTTCTATACTATGAATTTGGAGGTATGGAACCTCCTATAGACTTATTATGTAGGGGCACCAACTTGGATCCCTAGATGACATACTCTTCGACCGATCTCGTGGATGCATGTGCACTACAATCTTGGTAATGGCTTCCAAGTGGAACATCCTCATTTTGAGAGGCTCCATGCTCTATCCTATGTCTAGAAGAGTGTACCATTGGCTCTATCCTCATGCAGCGGTGTACCATTGGCTCCCGCCTTTGATATGTCGATAGTGATCTTGCAAGGTTCACTACGCATAGGAGTGTGAGCATACCTATGCTTAGTAGTGAGCCTATCGGCATGCCCCTGAATGGGTGGATCTCGATCTCTTCTATACTATGAATTTGGAGGTATGGAACCTCCTATAGACTTATTATGTAGGGGCACCAACTTGGATCCCTAGATGACATACTCTTCGACCGATCTCGTGGATGCATGTGCACTACAATCTTGGTAATGGATTCCAAGTGGAACATCCTCATTTTGAGAGGCTCCATGCTCTATCCTATGTCTAGAAGAGTGTATATAAGCTCCTCTATTAGGGGTACACTCAATGGGATCCCCTCGTGTCAAATTGTCTCCTTTGATGCTCACCGAACAACATTCAGGAAGCACATGTGGGCAAGGGTTCGACACATTTTATTGTGAATTTGGTGGGGCTTGGTCATTAGCATCAAAATTGAGCCTTTATCGACCTCCCCGTGTCTCCACCATGGTGCACCTAGTGTCTAAATTTATCTTTTTATTATGCAAACAAGGTATACAATGGTGATTATTTCTTTTAAAATTTAAAATGAGCCCTAAAATGTTTGATGCATTTTCAATTTTTTGTATAAGTATTAGAAACTCTTATCATGATGCTCGTAGCTCAACAACCTAGGTGTGAATCTAGGCCATGTAAATCCCCTGTGTGTGGCAATGAAACTCCACATCTAGACAAGGAGCACCGGTCCTACCAGTCCCTCACCCATTTTCCCCAGTCAACATTATACCCTTCGAAGAGAATACATGCAAATTTTCTAGGGTATGAAAGGTTCTTGTGCCCAACATTGGTCTATAACATAGGGTACATGGGATTTGGGCCAATGGATGGAAATCACCTCCACCATTGTTGAAACCCTACTAGTGGTTGGATGTCACTCCCAAATCACTAGCGTTTACTTGAAACGTGGTGTGTGTGGTTCTTTTTAATTTTTGCATAGAAAGGAAAATGCATAATACAACATGAATGATTGTTTCCTACTAATATTAAAAAAGATACGATTTATTTTTAGAGAATGCATGCTATATGCTATATGACTTTTTGAAAATACAAATTACAATGATATAGCCTCTAATTAGGCCTCAAGCATACAAACCAACACACAATTTAAACCTAGTACACTAGATTTTAGGGCATACTACACTCAGAGGTCTGTTGTTCCTTACAGTGCCTAGCTAAAATTTAGAAAAAGAAACCCTAAGGACCTAATTCATTTCATGTTCATTTCATCCTTAATTATCTAGGTTTCAAATTGTCTATTCTGGAAAAACACAGAGAAGAAAAACAGATACAAAAAGTGTCAGAAGGGCCTACCTCAGGTCCTCATCTGATTCAACTTTGAAATTCTGCTCTATGATGTACCTACTACAAACCATGGCTCTGATGCATGGTTGCCACTTCAGACCATGGTTGTGACCCACGGGCAAAATTTATGATCACGACTGTCATCGGTGAGCACCTGCAATCAAAAAACACAAATTCACTTAGTGAAATATGGTAAGAATTATGGATTTCCATCGTGATCGCCTACTGTACGACCAAAAAGGCGTACACCCAATATTGTAATTGCATAAACTAAAATAAAATGGATATTCACACATAAATTGACAAAGACAAGCAATTAAGTAAAATGCATCTTTATTTCTCTTTGCATCAATTCATGTTTTACAAATTAATCCCTCTTAGGGATACCCTTTTGATACGCAATTACAATGTTACAATCCCCTCAAGGATAAATGCACTTTTCAAGCCTTTAAGATGACACGAACTGCTCTAATGTAGTGTTAACCCTCTTCTTCGCATTGAGGAAGGAATTGGATGATTGAATCTCCTTAAATATTTGTTCCCTATGATCAAGAAACAATAATAACACATCAAAAGTAAAGGTAACCTCTCTTGATGAGGTCTTTTGAGGAAGTTTCACAAAAGAATACCATGATAAGCATATAATCAAGAAAATGAGAAAAGCATGGTAAATCTATATTAATAATGAAATGTGATCATTAAGCATATTCAAGAAAACATGTATTATCTATCTACTGGATTAGTTAACAAATAAGAAGCAAAGGTGCATGAAACAACCTACAATTACACCAATTATCAAATTAACAACATGGAAGCAAACCTACTTCAAATTCTTAATCCGACTAGTCATATGTCTCTACAACACTAATTGAACCTATATTAAGCGTAACATGATGTAACTAATTAATTTGCAAGAAAGGAAACAATCAAATATATGGTCATTTGCTCACCATGGGTCTGATATGTGGTCAGCACTATAGATTGTGCTTGACAACTGCAGTGCGACTCTGAATAGATTTTCCCTTAGAATTAGGGCTTCCTCTATGATCTACCTTGCCAAATTGATGGTTAAGGGTCACCTCTATGTCCTCTGATAGGTTTGGTAGTTGAATTCAACAATTGAATCTCCATTTTCATGAATTCATGTTTTTTGGTGTTCTAGCTCCTTAGGGCATCCATGGCACAAGTTGACATGATGCTTGATGAATTAGCAAATGAATTGGTAGCAAATATCTCTCAATACACTCAAGTGAGTATACAATTCGATAGGGCTTTGCTGCTTTGATCTCAATGCTCTCTCTCTCTCTCTTTTGCCCTAATTTGATGGGGTACTTATAGGATTACCCAAGGGCTAGGGGTGGCTTCCTCATGAAGCCAAGATCAAGATTGGGTAGTTGAGTCTATTGAATGGAAGGTTCTAGATCCTTCCTCGCTCAAACTGCTCCAATCTGCAACCAATTAGCCATTGCAACCAAATTTTGGGGTCATATGAAGGCCAAATGAACTTTAGTCTTGACTGTGGGTGCAATTCGTGGCCAGCACTACTAACCACAAGTGTCAGCCATGGTCCCCAATTGATAGATTAGGGGCCATAACTGTCAGTCGTGACTAGAACTGACTAGGCACAAATGCCCAATTGAGTGGTAAAAACCACTGCTATACCTTGGATTTTTCCAAAGGTCTTCCATATGGTATTCTAGCATGTCCCATATGAGTAGTTGCCATCTAAATGATGTTTTTTAGGTATCTACACTTCCACACTTAAGAATGATTGATTCTGGTAACGGTTTATTGATATATTTGAACAATGATGATCATTGCTTTATGAGGTCCTTCCTAACCTCTACTACTAAGGATGAATCTAAGGATTTAGCTATAAATTGGTCTATTTTAAGGAAATATTAAATAAATATCTACTAAAATTTACCAGTATATCCAATAGCAATTATATTATTTGAAAATAAACCTACAATAATTTGCATGCAAAACTTCTAAGATAATGAAGGGATGAATAAAATTTAACTAAAAATTTTTATGCCTTGACAAATATCTTGCCTTGCTGATTTTCTATCTCTCCATTGATCCTCTCATTATCTAAACCTTGGCTGATATATATTTACAATTTTATTTTCCACAACTTTAAAAAGCATCACTACCCTTGTTCTAGATGGTTGACTTCATAGGGTTGTTGTAATGACCCATATTGGCAAGAATTTTTGCATTTATAGACTATGTATTGATGAAAGATAACTTGATGCCTAGTTTTGATGCTTATGAATGGTTATAAAATTATTTATGTTGATTTATCCTTAAGGAATATGGTACTATTGACGTATTATCAACTTGCAAGACCAAGTACACTTGTGGGTGGAAGAGGTAGAATCAACCACTAATAACGGGGTACTTGAGAAGGGAAATGATGATTATGGTGGCTCAAGATAACATGAATGCCTACCCTCATATGGATATACATTATTATTTTTACGGTGATCAACAACAATCCAACCATCCTTATCTAGAAGTTGGTAACCTAGAAGTTACCATAACCCTTCGACTAGGATAGGTGATTGGATAGCGATGACTTCATCTACCTTGTTTGATGCATTTGATTGACTTGCTTTTGTTTACATATGAGTCATCATATAAGTGGATTTGGTAAAGAATCCCCTCTAGAATGTATTAATAGATATAAAGGATCTATTAATACATTGCCCACATAAATACCATGCTAACACTTGATATTAGTATAGGTATTTTATTAGAATTAATAAAACGAGAAAATTAAGTATCACTTCTATGGTTTTAAAAAAAATGAAATCAATATTATAAATATTAATGCTTTGAAAGTTCCATTTGATTTCCCCTTTATACCTTTAATAGATTTAATAAATAAACAATTGGATTTTCATTTATGATAAAATATTTGGAGAAAAGGGAAGAATCATTTTAAATTCAAATATCTCCTTTTGGTCGTCTTGGGTAAGCTTAAGTAAATTTTAGTAGATAGCATTAATGTTGAAATTTGGACTTTGGGGCCATGGGGTAGATGATTTTCATGTTAAAAGAGTTTAGAATAAGAATAAGGGGGATTCTTCCTCTCTGAAGACTATAAGTGATGAAGCAAATATGAAAGAAGGATCAAAAATTTGAAGGAGAATTTCATTGCAAAGAGGATTTAGGTTGGGGGATTACTCTCGACTAGTTTTAAATACCTTTGTGTTATGGTGTTAAAACCTTAGGATTATTAAATGGTGCTATGTTGTTCAACCTGTTGGCCTTTGCTTGTAAATGAAATCTTTATATTTTTTAATAGCCTAATATCTTGGATATTGAGACATATGATTTAATCTAGCTAAAAAGCCTTCAGTTGTATCAAAGCCATACTATCCAATCTTGGTGAAGCCATATTGTATAAAATCTAGCACCATATTTTATGGTGTGAAATTGAAAGAATTTTTTGAAGGATTGTAGGTAAACATTATTGATTGAATTGAGAAAAATATACAAGAGAGGAATTTTGGTCATCCAAGATTACTTGGGAAAGTAATTTCTATTGTTACATTAAGAAGGCAATTTTATGTTGACGATACTATTTCAAAGACTATTGATTGGAAGACAATGGGAGCTATTGAAAAATATTGAAGAAGCATGAGGCCAAGCCATATTGTTTGCTAATAGAGAAGCAAAACTACTAGAATCCAAGTCAAAAGGCATGAAGTCAAAGAATTAAAATGATAAACGTTGTGAGAACAAGTTGGAAGACACCACAGACTAAAATATCAAATTGAAGAACAAAGTTTGAAGTCCAAACTAGAAGACAAAAAAAAGCCTATGAGTAGAAATATGAGCTAACAACAAAGACATTACCAGAGTGATACTCCAAAATAATAAATAGGGCAATATATAGCCATGGATAGTGTCTATGAAGTAGAAGCAACTATGTAATATTTAAGTCTTTGTGAGAACACAGCAAGCTAGAAGCTAGAAGGTGAATACAACGTGTTAAAGAGGAATTTGAGGAACTCCAAGGAACCCAAAGTTAATAGAGAAATGAAGTTGCTTCATATTATGAAGCATGGATGCCCATGAAGAAAATCAAAGGAGCACCAAAGCAAAGTAGGGGAATCATGTGTCAAATTAATAATATAAAACTAAAGTATTTTATGCATGGTAAAGTATGGAGCACCTGATATTATCTGACATATTTCTATCCTAACATGTCAATCTATGTAATGTAGAATCCTGGGAGGAGAATAAGGTATGTGTTACCTATTCTGAAGTAACTTTATTTAATTTTTTGGGCACCATATATTTTGGAGTGATAAGGTTTCTTAAAAGGAATTTGAGATTTAATTTTATGAAAGGTATAACCTTTCAAATAGATAAACATGAGTTATAAGGAGTCAAAAAAATTGAAATTTGAATTAAATTAAAATTGAACGGTGAAAGGTACAACCTTTCAAATAGATAAACATGAGTTATAAGGAGTCAAAGTAATTTGAAATTTGAATTAAATTAAAATTGAAGGGTGAAAATCATATTGAAAGGATACATTAAAAATTTGTGAATTAAATTAGAGTGATAAGAAGAAAAATAATTTTATTGTCTTATTGAAAGTGTGAAATTGATTATTTGAAATTGCAAATTGATAATTGATCAAATGAAATGAAAATTTGATAGATATTTGATTGATAATTTGGGAGACACAAGGAGTAAAATTTTGAAGAATTTGATTATTTTGAATATTGATGGATGCAAAATTGTTTGATTAATTTTGCAAATTAAAATTTGAAAATTGGAAAAGAATGTGTGGGATATAAGAAGATTGAAATTGAAATTTATGAATCAATTGCATGATTGCTTGATTAAAATTGAAGACTTTAAATTGGTTGATTTTTTATCAAATTTGGGAGTCATAAGGTATTTTACATCAAAGGAATTATTTTTGAAGAAATTATTTGATTTAAAAAGTTTGAAATTTGAAAAGTTTGAAGAAATTTATATCATGGATAGAAGGCAAAGAAGAGTGAATACATCAAGACACTAAAATGAATTCAAAGGGCCAAATACTAGAAGATTTTTTACAATATTTTATTAAAGATATGAAATAATATTATTTGAATCCCATAAAAATATGAAAAATGGAAAAGACACATGGTATATAGATTCAGGTTCCAGTCATCATATGACTAGAAATTTGTATTGGTTTGAATCATTGTCAAACCAACATTCCACTAAAAATTATAAATGATAAGATTTATCATGTTCAAGGATCTAGAAGAGTTATACGTAGCATACCATTTTTATATTTTATGTTAGATGATGTTTTGTATGTTCTAGAATTATCAATTAATCTTATCTTAGTAGCCAAATAAGTTGAAAGAGGTAGGACAGTAGAGTTTAAATTCATAAATAGAAACAAAAAATGTGTCATCAAGAAACAAAACACACCCATGTGTTTTAGGTGAGTTGGAGAGGGTACGACAATCCTCCAATGGAGGTCCTTGGTTTGAATCTCCACCCTACCAAATGTACATTGGGTACCCAAAATGCAGTTAATAATACTGGTGTGGTCAGGGCCGGGTGCGACTCCTGAGTTATTTTGATGGTGTAGAACTCCCTGGTCATGGTTTCTTAGACCAAGGCAACCCCACAAGGGGTTTTCACTAAAAAATAAACAAAACACAATTGAAGCTATGGGTTCCATAAAAAATAAAATATTTTCTCTATATACAATGGGATTTTTACAAGAAATTTTAGACCATATTTTGCCTCAAGAATAGGTTAATGATGAATTTTTTAATTGCCCCAAAAGACACGAAATCGAACAGTGGATCAGACATAGTGTAATATTATCAAGCAAATTCAATAGGTAGAGGTAGTGGATTGAAATAAGATGAAATATTAATATTAATATTGGATAATTAAGTCTTCAAAAACAAAATAATGTAATATATGGGATGTTGGAGAATATCACATTATTTGGTAGATGTTAAAGTACCCCCATGGTACATTTGTACTATTGTAAATATTAGACTAGGGTGTGAGTTATTAGATTAGAGTGTGTGATTTATATTTCCCCTAAAGTATGTGTCAATGTGTAGGATGAGTCCAAGTGTCATGTAGTAAAGTGTGCAAGTTTATCATGTATTAAGAGTGTGCATAGTGCACAAGTGTGTAATATGTGAGAGTGTACAATATGTTATATAGGTAAGTCAGAGTCATGTGTGTAGGTGCCAAGTATACAAATGAAGAGTCACATGTATGTGGTAAGATGTAAAATCAAGGGACATGAGAGGTTTGTCATATGTGTGGAACAGGAAAGGTTGCATCTCCTAGATATGTGAGGAGAGCAATAGTCAAAGATTGAAGAGTCATATTCCAAGGTTATATTATGGATACAAATCTCCATGTATTGTATCAAAGAAAAAATATAAATCTTTGTAATACAAGAGGTCTTGTATATTTGACTCATCAATAATATAGTGAGTTTATTCATTATGTTATATTATTATATTTTTATAAATATTATGTTCATTGGTATTGATCAAAGATATTGAATACTCTAATATTGAGTTCATTTAAGATCCTTTATAGTGGTACCTATGATTTAATCTAGCTAAAAGTCATCGGTGGAATTAGAGCCACATTTTCCAACCTTGGTGGAGTCATATTGGATAAAATATAACACCATATTTTTTGGTGTGAATTTTAAAGAATTTATTGAAGAGTTGCAGGCCAAATTTACTTATTGAATTGAGAAAATATACTAAAGAAGAATTCTAGCCATCTAAGATTACTCAAGAAAGAAATTTATATCACTACATTAAGAAAGCATTGTGTTGGCGACACTATTTTAGATATTATTTATTGGAAGACAATAAGAGTTTTTGAAGAATATTGAAGAAGCATGAAGCCAAGTTGTAAAGTTTGTTAGTAGAGAAGTCAAACGACTAGAATCTAGGTTGGAAGGCAAGAAGTCAAAAAAGTCAAATTTATATACATGAGAACAAGGTAGAAGCAACCAAATGACTAGAATTTCAAATTTAAGAACGAATTTTGGAGTGCAAACTAGAATATGGACAAAAGTCTATGAGCAACAAGGTGAGTTGATAACAAATAAATTAATGGAGTGATACTCCAAAACAATAAAGGGCACAATATATAGCCACAGGTAGTGTTTGTGAAGTAGAAGCAACTATGTAAGATTGAACTCTTTGTGAGAAAATAGCAAGCCAAAATCTAGAAGGTGAATATAAAGCATCAAAAAAGAGTCTAAGAAACTCCAAGTAATCCAAAGTTGATTGAGCAGTGAAGTTGCCTAATATCCTAAAGCACAAATACCCATGAAGAAAAGTTAAGGAGAACCAAAACAAAGCATGGGAATCTCGAGTATCAAATTAAAGCCAAAGACAAAGGTATTTTATGCATGGTAACATATGGAGCACTTGACATTATCTGATACATTTCTGTCCTAACATGTTAGTCTACACAATGTAGAATCCCAAGAGGAGAATAAGGTATGTGTTACCTATTTTGAAGTAACTTTTTTTAAATTTTTGGGCACCATATATTTTGGAGTGAAATTATTTCTTAAAAATATTTTAAAATTTGATTTTATGAAAGGTATAACCTTTGAAATAGATAAATAGGAGTTATAAGGAGTCAAAGTAATTTGAAATTTGAATTAAATTGAAATTGAAGGGTGAAATTAATATTGAAAGGAGAATTTGAAAAATTGTGAATTAAATTGGAGTGATAAGAAGACAAATAATTTGATTGATTGATTGAAAGTTTGAAATTGATTATTTAAAATTGTAAACTGATAATTGATGATAATGAAATAAAAATTTGATAAATACTTGATTGATTGCAAATTGTTAATTTGGGAGGCACGAGTGAAATTTTGAAGAATCTAATTATTTTTTTTGGTTGGTTAAAATTATATTAAAAGCGGGTTTTGAAAGGGCCCCAAAACATTTTTACAACAGGTCAACCGACCAAACAAAAGGCCAAAAACAACTATTTTGAACAATCTCGCCCAACAGGAAACAAGCAGTTTGAAAAATCCCACCCAACTAAAACAGATAGAAATGAAAAATATTGCCCAGCAAGAAGCAAATAAAATTTAAAAATCCTACCCAACGGGAAGCCACCAAATTGAAAAATCTTGCCTAGCGAGAAGCCTCAAATTTGAGAAATCCCGCCTAGCGGGAAGCCATGAATTTTAAAAATCCCACCCAACGGGAAGCCACCAATTTAAAAAATCCCACCCAATGAGAAGCCACCAAAATGAAAAATCCTGCCCAGTGGGAAGCCATCAATTTGAAAAATCTCGTCCAGTGAGAAACCACCAATTTGAAAAATCTTGCCTAGCAAGAAGCCACCAATTTGAAAAATCTTGCCCAACGAGAAGCCATCGATATGAAAAATCTTACCCAGTGAAAATCCATCGATTTGAAAAGTCTCACCTAATGAGAAACCATCGATTTGATAAATCCCACCTAGCAAGAAGCCACCAAATTGAAAAATCCCACCCAGTGAGAAGCCATCGATTTGAAAAATCCCACCTAGAAGGAAGCCTTTGATTTGAAAAATATCATCCAATGGGAAGCTAGGATTCTGCCACGGGACATCCCAAGAAGGCAGTCCAAGAAGAAGCATCCTGCACAAAGCCTAGAAAAATGGAATAGCAAATTTGAGGATCTCCACAGGCCACAAGAATTTGATTATTTTGAAGATTAATGAATGCAAAATTGTTTGATTAATTTTGCAAATTGAAATTTGAAAATTGAAAAAGAATTTGTGGGAGTTATAAAAAGATTGAAATTGAAATTGATGAATCAATTATATGATTGCTTGATTAAAATTAAAGATTTGAAATTGGTTTATTTTTTATTAAATTTGGAAGTCATATTTTATATCAAAGGAATTATTTTTGAAGAAATTAATTGATTGAAAAACTTTAAAATTTGAAGAATTTTAAAATATTGAAGAAATTTATATTGTGGATAGAAAGAAAAGAAGAGTGAATACATCAAGACAATAATATGAATTCAAAGGGAAAACAATAAAATAATTTCAAAGAATCTATCAAAGATATGAAATAAGATCATTTGAATACCATCAAAATATGAAAAATGGAACAAACACATTGTGTATAGATTCAAGTTCTAGTCATAACATGACTAGAAATTTGTATCAGTTTAATCATTAGAAGTCGGAACAAACATTCCACTAAAAATTGCAAATGATAATATTTATCATGTTCAAGGTGTAGACACCTAAAACATGTCATTTTGAGGAGGCTACCTATATGGACACATTTTCAAGCCATATTTCCCACCTTGGGCATACCCAAGGCTTAACAATGGTTTTTACCACTCAAATAGGGGCAAATTACCTTTTACAGCTTGGACCATCATACCCAAGAATAGCCTCTAGAGGCCATTCTACCCCTTGACAACCAACAATCATGGTCGCTCTACCTTGGTACGATCGTGCCTGTAATAAACTTAGGATCTCGACCTAAGCAAAAATTAGTTACAAGACAACTATTCATTAATTGTCAAGCACAAGAAGGTTTTGGAATGGGCATTTGGTTTTCCTAGATCCTAAGAATTTATTGATTCTTGGCTTCTCCTACAAGCCAATATTTCCATTTGGAAAATAGATAAGAAGATACCAAGCCTTCATGAAAATATATATCAATATCATGCAACGAAGTATTGTTAGTTTGTTTATGAGAGATAATATCCTCTCATAAGCAATGAAGTACTGCTAGTTTGCAGTCATGGAGCTCTCAATTGCAACAATGGAGTCTCTTGGAGTTTGAAGATAAAATTCAACATTTTTTTACCATCAAATGACCTTATTTCATGCCAATTTTTGCTTTTTAACTATGCTTCAAAGAGTGAAACCCTTGAACATCGATTTCGTAGACCAATCCAGGAATTTTTTGCATCGGTCACAAAGAACTAGTTCATTTTTCAGTGGCTATCTCACCCTAATATGGCCCACATGCACTGTTTTCACACCCTATGATGGTCAGTATGCCAGAATAATCTACCTCAAAAAAACCTCTCGATGATATCTATTTTTATATTTTTTCTTAATTATAGTAGATTTAGCAGCTTTCCATTTGTTTTCTAAAATAGTTTAGTTCAGTTTTCATGCATTGTTTATCATTTTTAGCATCTCTTTTCAGTTTATTATCATGGATATGGACATCATCATGAGAGGTTCCTCATTTTATATTAACATCTTGTGAGTGTTCTTGTGTGCAAATTTTATGTCTTGGCAGGAGCTATCAATATAAAGATTCATCAATCTCTATATCATATTGTGGTCACAAGAAACTCCTCTGCAAATCAATTTTGAGAGTGCAAAGATTCTACGGGATACACCTATCATTGGTTCTTTATTGTACATTTGTATCAAATTGGTATTAGATCCCTAAGAGGGATATCATTGTAACCTCCTTATGAAGGATAATTTCAATATTAATGAGAAGGACACCATTTCTTTATTTCTCATTTTGATCTTGATGGTTACATGATTATGCTTTCAATTTGATTTCATATAATTGCTTAGGTGTATGATTTTTGCATACTACAATGGTGATCAGTATGGTGGACTCTTTCCACATTTCATAATATTTATCGCTAATTACCTATTTTCTTGATTTTATTGAATTGCAAATATCATCATCCTAGGCTAGAACGGTTTGCAATAGCAACTGTCATATCTTGTGATGGTCAGTAAACCCCACCGCTCTGCCCCTAGGCTAGAAGAGTGAATACATCAAGACAATAATATGAATTCAAAGGGAAAACAATAAAATAATTTCAAAGAATCTATCAAAGATATGAAATAAGATCATTTGAATACCATCAAAATATGAAAAATGGAACAAACACATTGTGTATAGATTCAAGTTCTAGTCATAACATGACTAGAAATTTGTATCAGTTTAATCATTAGAAGTCGGAACAAACATTCCACTAAAAATTGCAAATGATAATATTTATCATGTTCAAGGTGTAGACACCTAAAACACATCATTTTGAGGAGGCTACCTATATGGACACATTTTCAAGCCATATTTCCCACCTTGGGCATACCCAAGGCTTAACAATGGTTTTTACCACTCAAATAGGGGCAAATTACCTTTTACAGCTTGGACCGTCATACCCAAGAATAGCCTCTAGAGGCCATTCTACCCCTTGACAACCAACAATCATGGTCGCTCTACCTTGGTACGATCGTGCCTGTAATAAACTTAGGATCTCGACCTAAGAAAAAATTAGTTACAAGACAACTATTCATTAATTGTCAAGCACAAGAAGGTTTTGGAATGGGCATTTGGTTTTCCTAGATCCTAAGAATTTATTGATTCTTGGCTTCTCCTACAAGCCAATATTTCCATTTGGAAAATAGATAAGAAGATACCAAGCCTTCATGAAAATATATATCAATATCATGCAACGAAGTATTGTTAGTTTGTTTATGAGAGATAATATCCTCTCATAAGCAATGAAGTACTGCTAGTTTGCAGTCATGGAGCTCTCAATTGCAACAATGGAGTCTCTTGGAGTTTGAAGATAAAATTTAACATTTTTTTACCATCAAATGATCTTATTTCATGCCAATTTTTGCTTTTTAACTATGCTTCAAAGAGTGAAACCCTTGAACATCGATTTCGTAGACCAATCCAGGCATTTTTTGCATCGGTCACAAATAACTAGTTCATTTTTCAGTGGCTATCTCACCCTAATATGGCCCACGTGCACTGTTTTCACACCCTATGATGGTCAATATGCTAGAATAATCTACCTCAAAAAAACCTCTCGATGATATCTATTTTTATATTTTTTCTTAATTATAGTAGATTTAGCAGCTTTCCATTTGTTTTCTAACATAGTTTAGTTCATTTTTCATGCATTGTTTATCATTTTTAGCATCTCTTTTCAGTTTATTATCATGGATATGGACATCATCATGAGAGGTTCCTCATTTTATATTAACATCTTGTGAGTGTTCTTGTGTGCAAATTTTATGTCTTGGCAGGAGCTATCAATATAAAGATTCATCAATCTCTATATCATATTGTGGTCACAAGAAACTCCTCTGCAAATCAATTTTGAGAGTGCAAAGATTCTACGGGATACACCTATCATTGGTTCTTTATTGTACATTTGTATCAAATTGGTATTAGATCCCTAAGAGGGATATCATTGTAACCTCCTTATGAAGGATAATTTCAATATTAATGAGAAGGACACCATTTCTTTATTTCTCATTTTGATCTTGATAGTTAAATGATTATGCTTTCAATTTGATTTCATATAATTCCTTAGGTGTATGATTTTTGCATACTACAATGGTGATCAGTATGGTGGACTCTTTCCACATTTCATAATATTTATCGCTAATTACCTATTTTCTTGATTTTATTGAATTGCAAATATCATCATCCTAGGCTAGAACGGTTTGCAATAGCAACTGTCATATCTTGTGATGGTCAGTAAACCCCACCGCTCTGCCCCTAGGCTAGAAGAGTGAATACATCAAGACAATAATATGAATTCAAAGGGAAAACAATAAAATAATTTCAAAGAATCTATCAAAGATATGAAATAAGATCATTTGAATACCATCAAAATATGAAAAATGGAACAAACACATTGTGTATAGATTCAAGTTCTAGTCATAACATGACTAGAAATTTGTATCAGTTTAATCATTAGAAGTCGGAACAAACATTCCACTAAAAATTGCAAATGATAATATTTATCATGTTCAAGGTGTAGACACCTAAAACACGTCATTTTGAGGAGGCTACCTATATGGACACATTTTCAAGCCATATTTCCCACCTTGGGCATACCCAAGGCTTAACAATGGTTTTTACCACTCAAATAGGGGAAAATTACCTTTTACAGCTTGGACCGTCATACCCAAGAATAGCCTCTAGAGGCCATTCTACCCCTTGACAACCAACAATCATGGTCGCTCTACCTTGGTACGATCGTGCCTGTAATAAACTTAGGATCTCGACCTAAGCAAAAATTAGTTACAAGACAACTATTCATTAATTGTCAAGCACAAGAAGGTTTTGGAATGGGCATTTGGTTTTCCTAGATCCTAAGAATTTATTGATTCTTGGCTTCTCCTACAAGCCAATATTTCCATTTGGAAAATAGATAAGAAGATACCAAGCCTTCATGAAAATATATATCAATATCATGCAACGAAGTATTGTTAGTTTGTTTATGAGAGATAATATCCTCTCATAAGCAATGAAGTACTGCTAGTTTGCAGTCATGGAGCTCTCAATTGCAACAATGGAGTCTCTTGGAGTTTGAAGATAAAATTCAACATTTTTTACCATCAAATGACCTTATTTCATGCCAATTTTTGCTTTTTAACTATGCTTCAAAGAGTGAAACCCTTGAACATCGATTTTGTAGACCAATCCAAGAATTTTTTGCATCGGTCACAAAGAACTAGTTCATTTTTCAGTGGCTATCTCACCCTAATATGGCCCACATGCACTGTTTTCACACCCTATGATGGTCAGTATGCCAGAATAATCTACCTCAAAAAAACCTCTCGATGATATCTATTTTTATATTTTTTCTTAATTATAGTAGATTTAGCAGACTTTCCATTTGTTTTCTAACATAGTTTAGTTCAGTTTTCATGCATTTGTTTATCATTTTTAGCATCTCTTTTCAGTTTTATTATCATGGATATGGACCTCATCATGAGAGGTTCCTCATTTGCTATTAACATCTTGTGAGTGTTCTTGTGTGCAAATTTTATGTCTTGGCAGGAGCTATCAATATAAAGATTCATCAATCTCTATATCATATTGTGGTCACAAGAAACTCCTCTGCAAATCAATTTTGAGAGTGCAAAGATTCTACGGGATACACCTATCATTGGTTCTTTATTGTACATTTGTATCAAATTGGTATTAGATCCCTAAGAGGGATATCATTGTAACCTCCTTATGAAGGATAATTTCAATATTAATGAGAAGGACACCATTTCTTTATTTCTCATTTTGATCTTGATAGTTAAATGATTATGCTTTCAATTTGATTTCATATAATTCCTTAGGTGTATGATTTTTGCATACTACAATGGTGATCAGTATGGTGGACTCTTTCCACATTTCATAATATTTATCGCTAATTACCTATTTTCTTGATTTTATTGAATTACAAATATCATCATCCTAGGCTAGAACGGTTTGCAATAGCAATTGTCATATCTTGTGATGGTCAGTAAACCCCACCGCTCTGCCCCTAGGCTAGAAGAGTGAATACATCAAGACAATAATATGAATTCAAAGGGAAAACAATAAAATAATTTCAAATAATCTATCAAAGATATGAAATAAGATCATTTGAATACCATCAAAATATGAAAAATGGAACAAACACATTGTGTATAGATTCAAGTTCTAGTCATAACATGACTAGAAATTTGTATCAGTTTAATCATTAGAAGTCGGAACAAACATTCCACTAAAAATTGCAAATGATAATATTTATCATGTTCAAGGTGTAGACACCTAAAACACGTCATTTTGAGGAGGCTACCTATATGGACACATTTTCAAGCCATATTTCCCACCTTGGGCATACCCAAGGCTTAACAATGGTTTTTACCACTCAAATAGGGGCAAATTACCTTTTACAGCTTGGACCGTCATACCCAAGAATAGCCTCTAGAGGCCATTCTACCCCTTGACAACCAACAATCATGGTCGCTCTACCTTGGTACGATCGTGCCTGTAATAAAATTAGGATCTCGACCTAAGCAAAATTTAGTTACAAGACAACTATTCATTAATTGTCAAGCACAAGAAGGTTTTGGAATGGGCATTTGGTTTTCCTAGATCCTAAGAATTTATTGATTCTTGGCTTCTCCTACAAGCAAATATTTCCATTTGGAAAATAGATAAGAAGATACCAAGCCTTCATGAAAATATATATCAATATCATGCAACGAAGTATTGTTAGTTTGTTCATGAGAGATAATATCCTCTCATAAGCAATGAAGTACTGCTAGTTTGCAGTCATGGAGCTCTCAATTGCAACAATGGAGTCTCTTGGAGTTTGAAGATAAAATTCAACATTTTTTTACCATCAAATGACCTTATTTCATGCCAATTTTTGCTTTTTAACTATGCTTCAAAGAGTGAAACCCTTGAACATCGATCTCGTAGACCAATCCAGGCATTTTTTGCATCGGTCACAAAGAACTAGTTCATTTTTCAGTGGCTATCTCACCCTAATATGGCCCACATGCACTGTTTTCACACCCTATGATGGTCAGTATGCCAGAATAATCTACCTCAAAAAAACCTCTCGATGATATCTATTTTTATATTTTTTCTTAATTATAGTAGATTTAGCAGCTTTCCATTTGTTTTCTAAAATAGTTTAGTTCAGTTTTCATGCATTGTTTATCATTTTTAGCATCTCTTTTCAGTTTATTATCATGGATATGGACATCATCATGAGAGGTTCCTCATTTTATATTAACATCTTGTGAGTGTTCTTGTGTGCAAATTTTATGTCTTGGAAGGAGCTATCAATATAAAGATTCATCAATCTCTATATCATATTGTGGTCACAAGAAACTCCTCTGCAAATCAATTTTGAGAGTGCAAAGATTCTACGGGATACACCTATCATTGGTTCTTTATTGTACATTTGTATCAAATTGGTATTAGATCCCTAAGAGGGATATCATTGTAACCTCCTTATGAAGGATAATTTCAATATTAATGAGAAGGACACCATTTCTTTATTTCTCATTTTGATCTTGATAGTTAAATGATTATGCTTTCAATTTGATTTCATATAATTCCTTAGGTGTATGATTTTTGCATACTACAATGGTGATCAGTATGGTGGACTCTTTCCACATTTCATAATATTTATCGCTAATTACCTATTTTCTTGATTTTATTGAATTACAAATATCATCATCCTAGGCTAGAACGGTTTGCAATAGCAATTGTCATATCTTGTGATGGTCAGTAAACCCCACCGCTCTGCCCCTAGGCTAGAAGAGTGAATACATCAAGACAATAATATGAATTCAAAGGGAAAACAATAAAATAATTTCAAATAATCTATCAAAGATATGAAATAAGATCATTTGAATACCATCAAAATATGAAAAATGGAACAAACACATTGTGTATAGATTCAAGTTCTATTTATAACATGACTAGAAATTTGTATCAGTTTAATCATTAGAAGTCGGAACAAACATTCCACTAAAAATTGCAAATGATAATATTTATCATGTTCAAGGTGTAGACACCTAAAACACGTCATTTTGAGGAGGCTACCTATATGGACACATTTTCAAGCCATATTTCCCACCTTGGGCATACCCAAGGCTTAACAATGGTTTTTACCACTCAAATAGGGGCAAATTACCTTTTACAGCTTGGACCGTCATACCCAAGAATAGCCTCTAGAGGCCATTCTACCCCTTGAAAACCAACAATCATGGTCGCTCTACCTTGGTACGATCGTGCCTGTAATAAAATTAGGATCTCGACCTAAGCAAAATTTAGTTACAAGACAACTATTCATTAATTGTCAAGCACAAGAAGGTTTTGGAATGGGCATTTGGTTTTCCTAGATCCTAAGAATTTATTGATTCTTGGCTTCTCCTACAAGCAAATATTTCCATTTGGAAAATAGATAAGAAGATACCAAGCCTTCATGAAAATATATATCAATATCATGCAACGAAGTATTGTTAGTTTGTTCATGAGAGATAATATCCTCTCATAAGCAATGAAGTACTGCTAGTTTGCAGTCATGGAGCTCTCAATTGCAACAATGGAGTCTCTTGGAGTTTGAAGATAAAATTCAACATTTTTTTACCATCAAATGACCTTATTTCATGCCAATTTTTGCTTTTTAACTATGCTTCAAAGAGTGAAACCCTTGAACATCGATCTCGTAGACCAATCCAGGCATTTTTTGCATCGGTCACAAAGAACTAGTTCATTTTTCAGTGGCTATCTCACCCTAATATGGCCCACATGCACTGTTTTCACACCCTATGATGGTCAGTATGCCAGAATAATCTACCTCAAAAAAACCTCTCGATGATATCTATTTTTATATTTTTTCTTAATTATAGTAGATTTAGCAGCTTTCCATTTGTTTTCTAACATAGTTTAGTTCAGTTTTCATGCATTTGTTTATCATTTTTAGCATCTCTTTTCAGTTTATTATCATGGATATGGACCTCATCATGAGAGGTTCCTCATTTTATATTAACATCTTGTGAGTGTTCTTGTGTGCAAATTTTATGTCTTGGCAGGAGCTATCAATATAAAGATTCATCAATCTCTATATCATATTGTGGTCACAAGAAACTCCTCTGCAAATCAATTTTGAGAGTGCAAAGATTCTACGGGATACACCTATCATTGGTTCTTTATTGTACATTTGTATCAAATTGGTATTAGATCCCTAAGAGGGATATCATTGTAACCTCCTTATGAAGGATAATTTCAATATTAATGAGAAGGACACCATTTCTTTATTTCTCATTTTGATCTTGATGGTTACATGATTATGCTTTCAATTTGATTTCATATAATTGCTTAGGTGTATGATTTTTGCATACTACAATGGTGATCGGTATGGTGGACTCTTTCCACATTTCATAATATTTATCGCTAATTACCTATTTTCTTGATTTTATTGAATTGCAAATATCATCATCCTAGGCTAGAACGGTTTGCAATAGCAACTGTCATATCTTGTGATGGTCAGTAAACCCCACCGCTCTGCCCCATGAAAGCCTCAAAGTAGAGTTCAAAAAAATGATAAATAGGACCTTCATAAGATGTAGGCCTTACCTATGAGTTTTTTTATACCTAATTTTCCTACTTTTCATAATGAAAATTAAATTTTCATGTTTAATTGGAAAATATAGAAAAAAATTAAATTTATAATATTCTGCTTGTGACCACCCCTGGGCCTGGTTACCTCTTTTACTAGTCACTTTTGGGTCAAGTGGCCCATGTTACTGATCAATTCTGTGTCATATGGCCTCTACTACAAAATTTTTTACATAGAGACGACCTTTGTTTGCTTACTATGTGGATTGTGTACTTGTTTCTTGTGTAAATACTGACATCATTTTGAATTTTTTTTTTAGGAATATGAAAAATTAAATGTTATTTTATGCATTAGCAAAAAGACATTGATTTCTCTATGTTTGCATTTTTCTTTTGCATAAAATTAAAACAAACCCACACACACCATGTATCATATTAAACATCAGTGAGTTGGAATTCACACCCAACCGTTGATCAAGACCAATGATGGTGGCCTTCATCACCACCTCGTTGGCTTGTTTGTGGTTATTTTGTACCCTATTTTGGCCAAGGCTAGTCCAAGATCTATCATAGTGAGGATTGGTAGGACCTGGGATCCCTCACCAATTTTGGACTTCATCACCAAACTTTGGTGGGTTTCATGGCTTGGACTTCATCACCAAACTTTGGTGGGTTTCATGGCTTGGACTTCATCACCAAACTTTGGTGGGTTTCATGGCTTGGAATTCATCACCAAAATTTGGTGGGTTTCATGGCTTGGAATTCATCACCAAGTCTGTGTGTGAGAGTATATAGGTGAAAACCCTTAAACCAAGAGATATCATCAATGAAAGTAAAAACTTGAACAAGAAAGCAAAAACAACAAATCAAAACAAACCAAACAGTTTAAAGACTCACAAAGAAATTTTTAAATGAGATAATAATTCTATATACTTTATTTGTTTCCTTTATTATATGCTTAATCAAAACATAATGGTTACTACACGTAGTCATCCTCAGTCACAAATTGATGCTATGGAGAATATACAAGGATTCCCATAATGTCTTTGCTATAGTCCATTAGACTTACTCATGCTTGAAAGGTGGCCTAACAATTATCATGATGATAATGCCACTCATGATGGATCCAACCATCAATACACCCTTACCAAGAGGACACCTATGGGACCTCTACACAATCGAGAATATGATCTTATTAGACCACACCCATCTTTTTTTGTTTATAGATAGGATACACCCATTGAGGATACAAGTAGGGGGTGTCATGAATCCACATCCCCAATCGATCCAAACACAAATCTGAACATGGAGTGGAATATATGTTTTTTCTTAGTTTAGATGAGTGGGCTACTCCACCCGATCATCCTTGAATGAGTAGGAAGTCTAATCATATGGATATATATCACGATCGTCCTCCTCATAGATCAACCTCTTTCTTTCATACCCATGTTGAGAATGAGTGAGACAAAGACCTAATGTGTCATATCGTCATAGGTAGAGAGTGTTCCACATGAACACGTCACACTCTCACACCATCCTTACATAAAGGTAACACTTCTAGGGTCAAACATCAAGTCAAAGCAAATTTCCTAGATTAGGGGAAAAGGATAGCTACTCCTATCACTCTTACAAAAGTATATCCGATACGAGAACTCATAGACCTCACATAGTTGATCGGACAAATCAGTTACCTAGGACTAATACTAGTAAATGATAGCAATTACTCCAAATATAGTTGGATGATTTGCAAAAATATAGAGAGCACCTAGACCAAGAACATGCAGAACAACAAAGACTACATCATCAAAGGTTGTATGAACATAGACTACATGAAGAAAGGATTCTCAAACAAATATTGCATGAGGAGCAATTCCATAGGGTAGCTTATGATGAAATCCCTATGCCTAGCACATACATGCAACAAGCTAACCTAAGGCACACTATGCAACATCATGAGTTGCCTTCTAGGCCAATGGAAAACCATCTTCCTCCTATGTCTATTCATAATTCTCGATTTCAGTAGTATCAATTGCTAAATAAGCTAGCATATAAGACATATGAAGAGCTAGAACCTGAGTACCAGGATCAAGCATATCCTGGGTCACTTTGTGAAGATGTGGCTGATGATTACATTTTGTCATCTCAATCTAAAAAAAATATTCCACCTCCACATCCTAGCTGATCGATTCAAGAGAATGATATCATATCATCTCATGCGTATAAGGTCCTTATAGAACAAATTAAATTTCTAGAAAAGCAAGGGATGGGATACCAAAATTTGACATTGCATAAACTATGCAAT